>CM076579.1:233000758-233126069 GCA_034641835.2 Pinus albicaulis
TCCTTTTTCGTACACTTCAACAAAGGATTCATACTAACAGAGCCCATAGAGCAGCAATAGCATGATCAGTTGGATTGATGCAGGTAGATCAAAGTGACAGTGTCGGATACTGGAGTGCGGTTCAGAGTTGACAGCAAGTGCAGAGTGCATGGGTGCAGAGTTCAACAGCGCAGTGGTTCCTGAATACATGTGCAATAGCTAAGTAGAAGTCGAAGTCTTTGATGAAAGATGCATCATATTGATTGAGTTGTTTGGAGCCTATTCAGTTTCGGAAGAGTTGCAGAGTAGATGCATGGAGTTGCATGACGCTTGCAAAGGTTGCAGAGCGAATGCATGGAGTTGCATGTCACATGCAAAGACAATCCTTTCTTGTTGAGAGGGAGTGTTGAAGATTGCAACAAGAAATAGTGAAGGAGGCATCCTGAAACATCATTCCTGATCCTAGTTGGAAAATAATCACCTAAACTAGGTGGGGCCCACACAGGTGATTTTTGGCGCAAAGTCTATTTTTAGACTATGTATATTTCTAGACATGTCGATCATATTCTATGAGTTGCGGGATGCTATTTGTGGATGGTTGGTCAAGTTGGAAAAATAGATGGATTTCTATTTTTAGACATATTTGGCGGAATCTATTTTTAGATTGCCAGTCTAAAAATAGATATGTCAAATATTATTAGCTCTTAATAATACTTGGACTCTAAACATTATCTTATTCTCTTGGAGCACTTCGATTTAGTGCACGGATGTGGCACGGGGAGTTGTGAGAAGGAATTACGCTATTCCGAAGGGTTTTGCTGAGCTAATGCATGGAAGAATTCGGTTTAGAACTCATGTGACGAGTTTGGTGGAGTTGGAGAAGTAGTTGGTGGAGTTGTATTTAAATTAACTTAGTTAGGCGGTTGAGCTATTGCTATAATAAGGAATCTAACTTAACCGAATGACACTAGTGAGAGTGGAGTGAATTAATTAGTTAATTAATTCAAAAATAATAACTCATTAATCAACTGAAGAATACATCAGTTAACTACAATGTATGTCAAATCTAGTGGAGACCCAGTGGAGAGATAGGTGAAAGGGAAAGATGGACTATCTGTTGTGACTACTAGTGATACATGAACTGCATATATATATATATTGGATTTGCAAATGATAATAATACGATCCAATGAGAGTGGGATTACGTTGAATTGTTCTTTGTAATCATCTTGGATTTCACACGGTGGAGGCGAGGGAACTGCAGGTGGCAAAGATCGGTGCATGGATTTGCAAGATTAGGCTTTGATTAGTGTATGACGATTGTCTTTGTACTTGAGAGATTGTGATAAGCTTTGTATGTTTGTATGAGATTGTCATTAACAAAACAGTCTCCATGATATACATAATATGATAGTTGGGGTTTTAGCTTGAGGCTTTCCCGGTAAAGAAGCGTGTTATGTGTGTTTTTATTGCTTCATGTGTTTTGCAATTGTTGATTAAATTTCTACAAGAATTATAGTGGAAGGATTCTGTATTTTGCAAGAAGAAAAATATTGTGAGATTAGGAGAGTCCGGATATATACATGCATATTTTATATAATTTCTACAGATATTAGAGCTGATTATTTTTCTTGGCTTCCCTATGATACCCCGTAATTCAACTTCCTTTCCTTCTAAAAAAAATTCAAGAAAAGTTCTTGAAAATTAAAAGCCACCGTCCCCAAAGATTGTAACCTTTGTACTCCTAGTACAACATCACACCACCCATTGGGATGGAGGCATTGGAATATTCAATACATATTCCCCCATGGTTAGTTGATATTATGGCACTAAATTCCATATCAATTTATAGTTCCTCCATTTTCAACCATCACTTGACACTCTTGTGTTGGGGTATAGGAAGTAATCAAATTCCTTGGATACCTTAAAATGAATACAATTATGGGTAATACCTGAATCAATCAACACTATTACATTTTTCTTCTTGATATGTCCTTCTATATTGAGAGTTTGAGGAGTGGTAATTCCTGCCAATGCATTACACTATATGGTCAGATTCATTTCTTCGTCCTCTAGGGTTGGTTCCCGATGTATATCCTTTTCTTTTGAAGTTTCTTGTTCCTTTTCTTCCTCCTCTTCACAATCTATGTAAAATAATTTCTTCTCAACACACTTATGACCTTTAGTGTATTTTCTATCACAATTGTAGCAAAGCCCTTTTGCTATTTTTTCTTCCAATTGTTGTCGTGTCAACCTTGTAGGTTGTAGAAGTCTAGGAGTAGGAAAACTTCCATCTTTATAGTTGTGAGTGGTAGGATTCCTTGTCGCCATCAATTTTCTTGCCAACCTGAATGCCTTCTCCAATGAATCAGGTTCCAAAAGGCGAACCTCATGTTGGATGTTATCCTTTAAAGTCCCTATGAAGGCATCAATCCCGTGTTTCTCTGGAATATCAGTTACCCTTATATTCAACTTTTGTAATTCCTCAATTTTCTCCACCATTGAAACCTTTTGTTTTAGATTTATCAATTGGATAAAGAAGGTGTTGCTCTTTGTATCCTCATAATGTCCTATCATTTCGTCCATAAAAATTGACCAAGCGACAAATTTTTTACAAGAGAAAATCCATCGATACCACAGAAATGTATTTTTTTTCTAAATATAAAGTTGCAATGCGTACCTTTTGTGTGTTTTTCATATTATGGAGATCAAAATATTGCTCCATATGTATCCATGTTACCAAATCCTTTCCATCAAACTTCCTCATATCGATATTTGGAATATAGCGGGCCTTAAATCCAACATTAGAGTCTATGAAATCATGATTAACATTTCTTTTGTTCTCATCATGAGTTTCATCTACTACCATTTCTCCATTAGGAATAATTTCTTGTAGCATATTTGTCAAACCTTCCTTCAAACTTTCCATGTCTTCTTTCATACCATTCTTCATGTCCTCCATGTTGCCTTTCAGTTTTTATTCTATACCATTGATGCCATTCTTCAAACCATCCATCTTAGCTTCCACTCATTTATTTAATCCATCTGTGTATTTCTTCAAACCATCCATCTTAGCTTCCATTTCATTTTTTGTTACTCTTTGCGAGAGAAAAATTTGTTGCACTTAGACTCGTAATTTTGATATATCATGTTGCACTTCTTCCTCTTCATGATTCATAGTAGATACTTTTGATGGATTAATGGGCATGGAATTATTTTTTGGGGGCATTTTAGAACCCAATATTGATATGTATGCTTCAATATTCCCTTGGAATCACTTCAAACTAATTTTTCAACAAGACTTATGTAATTAAAAAAAAAAGATACACACCTTTGTTTTGCTTTCCAGGAGGTCGATATTGAAACTGATTTATCTATGTAGGATCCCCAAGATTTGATATTAGGTCCTGTAGTATTCCTCTAAGTCTTCTTTATAATGCCATAGGTCAGACCTAATTTGGATTCTTCAAGGTAAATTTATGCCTGATCCCCTAGAATGACCTAATTATGGGCTGGTTCAGTAGAGAAAAATTGTACAGTGTGCCACATGTCACTGTTTAGACCTTCGGGTTTGAAATCGATACATAAGAAACTATAGTCCATGAAATTTTGGCCATTTTTTACAAAAATATAATCTAATGCCTGAAATGAAAGTTATGATGATTTTCCCTCAGTCACCTGTTTCAGTTGAAATTTGGGATCCTGCAAAATTATGTTTGGCAGGAAGAAAAATCAACATGGATAGGAAGATGGTAGATTACAAGGACTCTCCCTATGAATCATATGAGCAACATGGCAGGCACTCTTCTGATTTGGCAGACACATTGAGAAGCCTAAACGAATAAATAAGGAGTTGTAAGGTGGATAATGACATGATCATATAGTAACAAGAGAAACCAGCAGAGGTGAATGCAATACTTCTTTAGAGCTTGTCAGATTTGCAGAAATAAGGGCCACTTAGGATCAACTACGGACATGAGGACATAACTAATGGGGAATTTTTGATATGGAAGTAGGTATCCTGGAATACATAGGTTGGATAGAGCAGACACAATGAGAGATGATAGGTTGTTGGACACTACGAAAAGTAGGGGTGATGAGTACATGTACCATTCTAGTTTTGGTTTGGATAGACATCATGATCGTCATCAACTTCATCCTTACAAGAGGAGTGATAGCGAATACCTACCTAATGAATTCAAGAAAGAAAAACCACCTACTTTTGATGGAGACTTGAAGAAACCAGAAGATGCAGAGACTTCGATACTTAGAATGAATAAATTCTTTGAGTTGCATGAGTACACAGATAACATGAAGGCCAAAATTGCTATATTCAGTATGGAAGGTAAATCATACATATGGTGGGAACATGTGAAGCAGGTCAAAGATATCAGGACAAAGGACTTGAGTTGGCATGAGTTGAAGATGCGTTTCAGGAAGAAGTACATGTTAGAGAGGTTCTATGACAGTAAGGCCAAATAATTTTATGAGCTAAATATGGGGTCAATGAGATATGAAGAGTACACGACCAGGTTCTTGTAGATATTATGGTATGTACCGTATCTTGAGGATGAGAAGGCTAAATTTCATCAATTTGTCAGTGGTTTTCCATTAGCATTTAGAGATCATATTGAGTATGATGAGCCTCGGTCACTTGAGGAATTCATTAGAAAGCTGAAGCATTTCTATGAAAAATAAAAGCGCAAAAATGAGTCTGAGTGAGGATGGAAAGGGAAGGAAAAAGGTAAAGGTAAATGGAGACCTAAGAGAGAAAGGCCTCAGAATGCAGATCATGAGAAAGAAAATGTGGCACCGCAAAAGAAGTTTAAGAAAGTTGGATAGGGACCTAGGCCAAAACAACAACATAAACCACATCAACAACATGGAGGTAATGGTACAAGATGATTGGAGTGTTAGACATGCAGTGAGGAGAATATTAAGAGAGATTGTCCATAGAATCAGGGTGGTAGGCCTAAGATATATATTGGACAGAAGGTGCATACTATTCGGGATGTTGGGAAGAGAATTCCTCGTATTTATGTAGCCGTGGACAACAGGCAGTCAGATCACCAGTCTTCTATCATTGAGATGGGAAGTAAGTTTTGTGATCAATTTATTTCTATTTTGATTGACCCTAGATGTAATTATAACTATGTTAGTCCTGAATTGGTGGATAAGTGTGGTTTGAGTAAGGAAAAGCATGAAAAATATTAGTTAGTGCAGTTGGCCACAGGTACGAAGAAAAGAGTTCACCATATAGCTTCTGCATTTGAGTTAAATGGTATGCCCAATGTTAGCACTGAAATCAGCACTTGGACTGAATCAAGCGCCTGAACAAACAAATCTTAAGCTCAAGGGTTATTCTTATCATTTGATTGGGTTTTATTTGGAAATTGGTTGGATCTCAAGCACTCTAAAAAGGAACGTTGAACATATAAAAATCTCGGACACATATGAGGGCACTCGTATATATGATATGGTGGAAAAATTTGTAGTTAAATGATTAGAAGATTGGGAGAAAGACAGTGGGTCTGTAGGACAGAAATCCACTGCTGGGAGGAAAAAATGACACAAATTCCAGATCATAAATGTATATTGAAAGAAATCTTTTAGAAGACTTATAAGAATATCACTTTACATTTAAAGAATCCCATTACAAGAAATTCTTCTGACTAACATGACCTCATGAATCAGGAATGCTTGGTGAATCAAGACTAAAAAAAATAGATTAACATGCATGTTAGATCAAAAGACTTATAAAAACATGAAACAAGGTTTAATGCCACCTCAAGGAATGCTTATGAACAATCTTCAATTCATACTACATCAGGAAAGCTTGGAACAAGACTTACAAAAACATATCCATATGACTTGGAGGTTCACAAGACTTATGAAAACATAAGATAGAAATTTTATGATAAATCTAGAAAGGAAGATAAAGTATATAAAAACAGAAAGGAAAACAATACACACACCACATGATTTTGTGAATCCTCAAGAGTGTAACTGAAATATATTATGTATTTGAAAATACACTATTCAAGAATGACATGAGAATCAACAAAAAGGCACTCAGCCCTGTTCCACCAACCATCCCCCCTTTATTACGTAAAACCCAACTCTTAAATAGAGTTGCACAAAACAAAATTCTGCTAAAATTTAGGAATGAAATTAAATAAAACAAACTAAAAATAGTAAACAAATCAAATTGTTTCATAAATTTAGAACTACTAAATGATTTGAGGCTTCAAAATATGAAGAATGAAACTGTTTGACTACCACATAAGATTCTTTCTACCACCTGCCCTAACTATATTCAACTGTTGCAAGAAAGGTGGAACTGTTTGACACTTACGTGCTCAAAATCAGGGGGGTAAAACCTGCCACTTTAATTAATCTTAACAGAGCTATGATGGAATTAATCATATTGACAAATTGTATTTGATCTTTAATAAGATTTTTTATTTGCTGATAGGTGTCAAATCTTTAAAGCCTTTGCTGTCGGATTTTCTATAAACCTGTGACTGTTTCTTGAATGCTTCCTGGTGCCTAGTGGAAACGTGTTGGTGCTGAGAGTAATGATGGCATGGATATAGTTGTTGTGTTGGCCCTGTTTAATGATATTTTCCATTCTTGTTGTTATATCATCATAGTTATGTATCAACGCCCTTGACCCAACTTGACCCATGGTGTCTACCTCCTTATTACAACGACGTTCAACATTACTATGCCCTTCAGTATTTGTTGGGTATTATCCTACTCGAGTCCTTCTACCGTGTTTAGCCCTTTCTTCAAAAAAAAACATAAAAACCTCATACACCTGGACTTGAAATACTTTAGGCTTTAGCTTTGAACTTCATCACATCCACGTCAATATCGTACATCACAAGTTTTAAGGTTTATGTTATGAGGAATGAGAGTTAAAAGCTAAAACTCATGAAGTGCGATGTGCGACGAGAATGGAGGTGACGTGCCAAGAAGGGTCCCACTCTATCGCATCGGCAGAGTTATGAAGTGGCAAATGGAATGTGGCCAGGGTTGTTGCAATATGCTGATGCAAAAGGCAAGGAAGGGGTCCCACCGATACCGCATCAGCAAGTTTGTAAGAAATGAAAAGGGATAAGGTGCAAATTGCGATTTGCGATATCACAAATCGAGACTTGGCAGGACTTATCACAATCGGAAATGGGAAGGGTTATCGCAAATCAGGAGTCAGAAGTAAGTGGAAAAGGTAAGTGATGTTGCGAACTTTCGATGCGAGATGGACCCCATTGCAAGCTTTTAAAAGCAGACAAATGAAAATTTAGTTAAGTAATGGTAATATGATAAATGCCACTCCAACCATAATATAAAGGATTTAAAATAATTTGAGGCATATAAAAGGGCAATATGGGTCCCACTAATCCCACAAATCGCATTTCAGAGGGTTTTTAGGAGACAACAATTGTGATATGTAATAAGTTTGGATCTGTGAAATTCCGATTGCGATGAAAGGTAAGGGTTTCAATACGGTTAAGTGTGGAAAATATATATGATATCATATATGTAATATATGATATATATTAAAGGTTTTTTGTGGGGGTAGGAGCTGCTTTTGCGTTGGAATTTAGCATTTGAAAAAATGAAGCATAAGGAGCTAGAGGCCAAATAAAATGGCAGAGAGGGAAAATTTCAAAGGAATCAAAACCAGTGCTAATAGTGGCTCTAATTGGGAATGATATGTCCCCTACGGGATATTAAGAACCATAGTTCCAAAGCTTTTTCCAACTCTTATTTCTCCTGTTAGCACTGAAAATGTTAATGGTGTACTCACCATTGTATCACTGTTTTCAAAATTTTATTATGTCCTAGTCCACGTCCAAAGTTTGAGTCATTTCCAATAAAAGTTAAAAGAGTCCCAACATCAAGGTATTTTTCAGTGAATAGGTGTCATAGTGTTTTAGAGTCCTAAAATAAGTTAAAATATCTATGTTGAATTATGTTAGCGTTGAAGGTTAGTCGTTGCTTTTGGTAATAAAGTTTCAGTCATCTAGAATGGAATAATAACTACCTTTTTTGCAAATTCATTGTCAAAACAGTAATGTAGTAAAAGGCAGCTATTTATCAGAAATGGAAGTCATATATTCCACACAATGAAAAGCACAACTATTTCACTGAGATTTTGGTTATCTCAATAAAGAGGTTACAGATAAACATGTAATTAGTTTTTAAAACAGAAAAATTAAGGCTTCGTGGACGGCATTGCAACCAGAGTTCTTTAAAAGCAAAGTGCGGCATGAAGAAAACAGATTGAACAACAGAGAGGGAGATCTGAAGAAGAGTAGAAAAAAATGTTTAAAGGAAGCTCGCTAGGAATTAGACTAAGGAATGAAGTGACAGAGAAGAACCGAGTGTGGGATGAGAAGATGGCCATGATCCAATCGCAAATCTGAAAGGGAAGAAACTGATGGCTGATATTAAAGCACAAATGGAGCGACATCGCAAATCACAGTTTTTAAAGTTTACCTTTAAGTCAATCACTTCGTATGTTAATTGATTTACAATGTGATGCGACTAAGGGGAAAGCAAGGAAGACCATCAGATCTGGGGCGTAGATCAACGGTGGAGATTAAAGCGCAGATGGAGAGATTTTGCAAATCGTAGTTTTTAAAGTTTACCTTTAAGGCAATCACGTGGTATGTTAACTCATTTGCGATGCTGTAATGTACCTAATTTTCCGCTTTTAAAAATAGGCAGTCAAAGACTCTAAGAGTCAAGTGGACACCAGGGAAAATATTAATTATGGATATATTTTATTAATTTAAATTAATAAAATGAAAAAGGAATTAATGGTGCAAGGACTAGATAATGATTAGAGATCAGGAATCCAAATCCATGAGGATGGGTAAGGATCATAATAATTTCCCAACTCTCCAAAAATCCTTAGAGGAAATAAATTAAATATAGCAATTTACATTGGAGATAAAAATCTAAAAATCTACCCCAGTAAAGAGGAAGTTACTAGGAAGAGGTGGAATAAAGCTAGAAAGAGGGAAAGCTAGATTTAAAGTACTTTTATGGAAGAAACAAAAGGAAAGCCTAGGAAAGAAGGAAAAAAACATCCTGACTAACTGGATGCAGTTAAGGAAAAAGGCTGAGGGGAAAGAAAGCTTAAATAAGTAGATTCAGGATAGACAAGAGGTTGTCTATGGCTGGAGGATTTGATCTCTTCTTGGGGGGAGCTATGGAGAGAGAGCTCAAAGGTTGGGTGGAACCTAGTCTACCTTAAGTGGTATGCACCAGTTAATTCCATTTTAACTTAGAATTTTAGTGTTGTTATTCTTATTATGGTGAAGTAAGATTGTATATATGAACTGAATTAAATCTGTGCAGGAGTAGATGCGGTGCTTAAGGAAAATGTTAAAATACTAGGTGAAAAAGAATTTGAAATTCTGTACATTTAACAGAGTAGACTACATTAATTAGTGCAGTCCTCCGTATGGTTGTACAAATAAAAATCTGAAGAGTACTAACTCTCAGAATGCCTAAACCTTATTGAAGGATTAGATCTGAGGTTAGGTGACTCTCAGAAAAATATTACTGCAAAATGTTATTGTTCCAATGTTAATTTGCAAACCAAAAACTTATATTAGGACACTAATACAAAAGGGAAATACATAAACATGACAAATAGTATGTAATGGTACAATCAAGCAAGTTCCTATGCTGTAGCATACATAGGAAAAATAAATTATGAACTGAAATACACTAGACATAAATGGAATTAGCTGTTCAGGACGAATTCAGAATTTAGTTCTGAATTATATTACTTTCTTAGCAATTGCTTGAAATTTTATTTACCAAGTAATGCAGAAGGAAATTAAATAGGTGGAACAGTCCATAGTAAGCTTAACCATACAAGAAAATCCTAATAGTACTAGAAGTAATAGAATTGAGAAATAAAGTACTAGCATTGTGATTATAATAATAAGAAGTTGCAAGGAGTAACTTGGCAATTAGTACAACCCTGAATTTCAGTTTTTAAGTAAATTTTCACTTCTGAAATATAAATATAAATCCATTAGAGATGAAATAGGTTCTATACAAACACTTCCGAGTTATATAATTTAAGGATTTATATCCCAATAATTTCATATTTAATAACCGAAATGGGTATAATTAAATTATATAGAAAGGAAACTATGTCTCATACAAAATAGACTGAACCATATCTGTAACTATACTAGGATAGTCTATCAGAAAACTCCAAAGTAGAATTCTGGAGCAACATGAAGAGGAGGAATCCATAGTTACGCTTGATTGTGAAAAGCTAGTATTAGTACACAAATCAAGTAGGATTTGAAAATTACCTGCACTAAACAGAGGCTATGAATTAGTTTTGGGTGCAATTTGTTAAAAACAATAATAGATGTGAAAATCCAAACAGATATAATATTATTACCTTGTGAATATGGAAGGGGGTGTCCGACCTATAATAATAAGAAACAATTAATTTTTACAGTAAATGAGTACTCAGTTCAAGTTGCAAATGATTAAAGGTGACTAATAGATCGATAAACACATTTAAATGCTACAGGAGCATATTCCTTAACAAATTGAGAATCCTTAGTATTATATGAAAAACCCAAATAGTCATACGGAAATATTTGGATATGCATTTTATTATTTACGCTCTGAACTCTACCAAAGAGATTCCAGATTTTCCGTTACATAAAACTATAAACACATGAAGCTTTCGGTAAAATGATGGGAGCGAGTCTAGTGGATAAAAAACATAACTAAAATTTATTTTGGAAATTAAACCCAATAAATAAAAATGTGGTGGTATTGGAGAATACTAGTAAAATTGATTATGACTCTGAAATGGTAAAAAATAGACGAGAGGAAAACTCATGTCTGGCCATCAAGGTTAAATAGTCAGATTATTCGTATGCGAGAATAATTCCATAGCCATAAGGAGAAAAGTGGTATATTGAAATGGAAGAAACTGAAGCTTCCTTCTCAGATGTTCCTCTACAGCTGCACAATAAACTAAATGAGATTATATACATATATTAATTTCACCCAAAAAGGAAAACAATTTTTAATTAGAAAATATTGTCTCTCAAATTTTAATTCACAGAATCAATGCACAGGAATTACGTATTGAAGAAATGAAGAAATATGTATACATTGGATCTGTAGTTGAGGGATGAACCTACTGGTCGGAGTAGAAATATGACCAAAGGACCCTACGTCCGAAATCCTTCGAGGAAAGTGTTATGAGTGATTGAGGAGTTCAATGCTATAACAAAATTTCGGTTCAAATGCAAAGCCAATAGTTAAGTGTAATACAATACCTGAAGTAAGTACAAGCCTTGAATAAACTACGCCATACTATGGAAGCCATGCTCTCCATAGACATCGTGGCCAGGATAGGCCTCTCTGAAAAATCTAAAACCAACAACACAGAAAATATTAAACCGACATAAATGCACCCAAACTAATAAAACAAGAAGAAAAAATAAGGTCGATTGTCTTAAATGACAAATAAAGTACAAGCTTCTTACCTAGACCGAATGAAGAGGTTACTCTCTGCATAAACGGATGAGATTTCGATTCAATCTTTCCATAATGCGTTGTAACTCCAAGGTGAATGGAAGGCATTGGAATGGCGAAAAAAAAACGTAAACTGTAAACTGAGAGGCATAACAAAGGTCGAGAGCAAGAAGTGCTCAAGCGAAATATGGAGTGATAAATGATCTCAACCCCAAAAACATAGATGTTTATTGAAGTCACAAAACCCAGCGCAAAAGGATTGTAGCTGTCTAGGTGTTGGAGATTTGGAGTGAAGCTGCGGATCGAAGGGTTCACTCAACCAAGTACAAGGCACGTGAAGAATTACTATAATTTAATTGATACACAATCCTGAGAAATGTTGTGTACTAGGGTTGGGTGAACATTAAATTGGGAACGAATTTCATTAATTCGAAGTAATTGGGAAACACTTGATGTGTTGAAGTGCAATGACATGGAGATGGGTCATACTCACTGTGAAAATGACAGTTAGTGTCGTAACGTTAAATGAAGTAGTAATACTTGCCATGAAACTTCACTTTTGTGGAATCCACTGACAATTTTATGAAGAGTAACATGGTTAAAAAAATAAGGGTTGTGTAAACATGGAAAAGTGATGGAATGACGTGGAAGACGAATAGTATAAACCCATGCCACAAAATGTAAAATTGTATTAAAGGGCTTGTTTTAATGGTTCTAGACCTTTATAAAGATTTATAAAAATTATAAGAGCCACAACTTAGTGATTTACATTGTGAATAAACACACACACACACACACACACACACACACACACACACAGATATATATATATATATGTTTACCATAAAACTGGTAATAAGACTTATATAGAGGTTTAAGAACATATGTGTCAATTTCACTCCTTTAAAAAGAAGCTAGACCAAGGTCAGCTCTTTAGTGGTGAAATATATATACGTTAGGGCAACGTGTATATGGTGGAAGGGTAGGTAATATATCCTGGAGAGAAGGGTTTAATATATAGATTTATATGAGGGTGAAAGTTAATACCCTTTATAAATGAACCATAATAGAGTGAGTTGGCTTATAAATAAAGATATATATGTACCATAATATACATATAAATATGCATGCTAGCTTTTAATATAAATTTAGGATAATGTATATATGGTGGAGAGGGATTTATATTTAGAAAATGTCTAAGTTATTAACATGGAATGGGAAATTGTGATTTATAGTTAAGAGGGGGAAAATTAACTATTGGTATACAAATTTCCATGTAGAATAAACTTAGAATCTTATTGAGACTTTATAATTGGAGTGTTACTTCTAATTAGTATATGATAAAGTGGAAAGAGGTAAATGTACAACAAAGTAAATTTTTGATGGAAGATGTACATCAGAAAGTGACAAACAGTAATCTGTTCATAGTATGAAAATAGAGTTAGCAATATAAATATAACTTTTTTTTTGTCGAAATATAGATGTTACAAATGGTATCAGAGCCCATGTTAAAAGACTAGGCCATAACATGTGCTCACACCAGAGAAAAAAAATATGTTGCTGTAAATTGTTTATTAAAATAAATTTTCACTAATGTTTACTTTTATGTACAGTGAAACAATGACAAACCATACAGCTGCAAACCATGAGTAAAGGGGATGAGCGGTATGTGGATCTGGATGGTGAAGAAAATCCATCAGCTCCTAATGCGCCATTGATGGCTATGATGCATTGTATGCAAAGAGAAATGATGCAATTGAAAAACCACTCAGAAAATTCTAAGGAGGATGAAACCTTTAGATAACAGTCTAGAAGGAATAGGGAATGACATGGTGAATTTCGAAAAATCAAGCATTCCTCCTATGATAGAGAGGAGGAGGAAGATAAAGAAGCTTGGCTTCTAAACATGGTAAAGTATTTTCAAGTGTGAGTATGAAATAAACTTGAAAGTAGGGTTGGATATTTACAAATTTCAAGGTAAGGCTATCTTATAGTGGGAGGAAAACAAATGAGAAAATTGTCACTGAGAAAGATGTTCAAATTTAAAAATTGTCATAGATATATGAAGGAATGGTTATAGGATGACAAATCCAAAGAGTTTCAGGAGCTTAGGTTGGGATAGCCTATTATTGCTGAGTTGTTACCAAACTCACCATCCTGCTTCGCTAGTTGCCTTGTATACTAGAAGAAAAGGCAAAGGTAAGATGATTTTGAAAACTAACTACCTACTAGCTATAAGGAGAGGGATGAGGAATTCTGTCTCATGAAATTTGGAAACCAATAATCTGAAAACTACTAATTGTAGGATAAAGTTAACTATGATTAGGAAGAAAAGAGAATGATGAAAGGTGGGGAGTGGAAGGACCACAAACTGAGAAGACCCTCCTGCAAAGTTAATTGAGAAGAATCTCCTTCAAGGTTCAAGTAAATATTTGAAGGATAGAATTAAGGATAATAAAATAGAAGGTAAGGATGTTGTACCAATTATCGTTGATTAAATACCTCTAGAAATAGAAATTTACTAAGAGAGTGATAAACAATTGAAATTGTAAACCTTCTATCAGTATAAGTATAAAATTTGTTGTAGGAAAAAGAGGCTGGATACAATTGAAAAAAAGTTTAAAGTATGAATGATAAACAACCTATTTTGGTTGATGAATTTAGGTGCATAAAGAAAAATTCCAGCAAGCTGGAATTATTTAACGAAGCGACATATAAGTTACCCAAGATTGCTGAAAGGTAAATAGGTATAAATAACATGAGTTAAAGTTAAATGTTTCACTTTTCAATTCCTATGCAGCATTGATATGAATGGACTAGTTATAAAAACCAATAGACATACTAATTTTTTTAGAGAAAACAATACAGGGTATCTGTGGTGAGGGAAAACCAGTGAGAGTACAAAGAGCAACCCAACCCAATATCATGGAGGCAAATGTCAACATTGCATTTGAAAAGGACAGCAAGAAAAGGATGACAGGAGTATGTTGTAGAATTAAGACAATAAGCTGACGCAAAAAAAAAAAAAATAGTAGAAAACTTACCAGTCACCAGAGAGAGTAAGGAGGTAGTTCTAGATGAAACTCCTCATATATTCCCCTAAAAGGGAAGCTAATTGTTAAGTGAAGTTAAAACCATGAGCTACACTATTCTATAGAGCCTATAGGATGAGTAACTCAAAAATGTAAGAGTTAAAACTACAACTACAAAATTTGCTGGGTAGAGTCTATGTAGACCCAGTGTATCCCCACGAGGAGCACCAGTAGTGTTGATAGAAAAGAAATCAGGAACCTTCAGAGTAGGTATAGACTACCAAAAAGCTGAATAAACAGATGATCAAGAATAAATATTCTCTAAATAGGATAGATGATCAACAAGTCATCATAAATTGAGAATTAAAGAAGAACTGTATAAAGAAAAAAATACATAATTTATGAAATAAAATTTCTATGTGAGTGGGTTGATAATTTTTTTGCTCATTTATGTGTCAAGTAAAATAGAACATAAAGAAAAGTTCAAAATTGTTTTACAATCTACAAAAATTTAGAAAACATAAATGGCATGATAGACTTAACAAAAAGGAATTTTATAAAAATAAAATTCAGTGGTTAAGTCGTGTAAATTCAGAAAAAAGTATGAGTAGTGGACTGAGAAAAGACTCAAGTGAGCATGAATTGATAAGTAATTCCTGATTTTTCACCCATAATAACCACCATGTCTATCGAGGAATAATAGAGGAGATCGGTAGAGATATTCTTAGTCTTAGCTTGTATTAGTTCTTCTCTATTGAAGCAAGGAGAAAAAAAATGAGGGGACCGAAAAAAGGTCAAAATAGCTTGAACAATTAAAATACTTAAACTAATAACTACTCCTGGTTCTAATATTCTAGCCCCATCCAAGAACTGGTAAGTGATAGTGGGGTTTGGGCAGAAGGATTAGAAATAGTATGATTACTCAATTATAGCATATGATTCAAGGAAAATTAAGACAAATGAACATATTTTCCATGAGTATGCCATAGAGTAGCTGCTGAAAAATATGCTACATGAAGTAGAGACATTATCCGCAAGATAAGATGAGATTTTAATCCTAGAACACATAAGTCTGAAGTATAAATTGTTCAACAACTTGAAAAGTGTCAAGCAAATTAGGTGTTTGCCTTTCCTTAATGAGTTGAAATAAACATCAAACCTGAAAAAAGGAAAAGAAAATAAGATTTTAGACGTTTTAAAGAGGAAAGTCCCTCAAATTGTGAAGAATAATAGAGTAATGAAAGCTTTGACTGAGAAAAATTGAGGAAAAAAGAAATGAGTGCAATAGTAAAGCAGGAAAAACTGCTATATACTGAGATATTCGTAGATATTCCAAATCAGGAGGGACTAGTAATTGAAAAAACAGATTGTACATTAACAATGTGATTTTAGTACAACAGGAATTTTAGAAAATTATCATAAATGTCCTTAGATAGGACATACTGGTGACTCAAATCAATTTCAAGATTTAAAAGTAGAACATGTTTGACCTAGTATGAGGAAATAGTAATAAAATTTCTAGGCAGAAAATGTTACTAAGAGATAATGAACATAGGTATCAGACCGAAATTTTGGATAATATCCCTATTCCAGAAAGGAAATATGAATTTGTTTGGACAAAATTTAGAAACTTGGTTTAGAAACCAACATTAATAAAAGAATTCAACCTATCCAAGACCGAAATGGTAAACTGATATGAAGTTTCGAGATGGAAGGTAATAACTGATACACTTGATAAGGTAAAGTTCAAGTGGAATTTGGAAACTGTGTTATAGAAAAACCTGTATTAAGTTGAATTTGAGCATGGTTTATCACCATCTGAACATATTGAGAAAAAAAATTCAAATATTAAGTACATGAGGTGCATGTATTAAATGGAAAAAGGGATAGAACCTTAAGCATAATCACTGCATATGAAAATTTGTTTTTTAAGTTCATGAGATTCTAATTAACAAGTGTTGTTTTGTGAAGCTAAGTGTAATAGGAATTGCTAAACCTCGATAAAATGGAGTCAAGGTGTGAAGAAATGCAGAGGGGAAAAGAACTCACAAAGAAGTTCAAAAGACTGCCATGGGTACTTGAGGAGGAAGCCTCGCCAAATTACATGTAATGATAGTTAGTTGTGCTAACATAGCACTATACTACTATGAACCTTGAAGGGTTTTGCTAACAAGTGACTCTATTGAAAAATATTGAGGTTTAGAGTATTATCATGATTAATTCTTATCAATATAAAAATATGATACTTCTCATATGAATTGGTATGAACTGTGGACAGGTGGAAGCAGGAATGAAATATTCTTCTAGATATACTTCTTATACTGAAGCTGGAAGAAATCAACCTCCAAATATAGCAGTAAGAAGAGTAAATGTAGGGTGAATGCACTTGTACTTTGAAGAAACTACTAGGAGCAAGAAGATGAGATGAAGGAGGAATATTCATCTAGAGTTGAAGAATCAACATAAAAATTGGTAACTCCGTGGACGATGCTCTGTTTTAGAGGGGGAATATGTAATGTCCCTAATTTTCTGCTTCTAAAAATAGGCAGTAAAAGAATCTAGGGGTCAAGTGGACCCCAGGGAAAATATTAATTGTGGATATATTTTATTAATTTAAATTAATAAAATGAAAAATGAATTAATGGTGCAAGGACTAGATAATGATTAAAGATCAGGAATCCAAATCCACGAGGATGGATAAGGATCATAAGACTTTCCCAGTTCTCCAAAAATACTTGGAGGAAATAAATTAAATATGTTAGTATGAATCCTTTGTCGAATTGTACGAAAAAGAGACCACTTTAGCTATGCATAACTAATAGCCCTAACATCAAATATGGCTGCCAATATCTTCAGATCTGCAGTTAGTTGACCAAGACAAGAGCTGCAAAAAACCAGATCTATCCATAGAAAGACATTAAGCAGTAAAAAGAAGGGTTTGCTCCATATATCCAATAGACAAGACAAGAACAATTTTTGAAAGAATTTTTGTATTAAGGGCACCGGGGAGGAAAACAAGAAGGCCTATCCAATTCTCCTCAATGGGATGGGTTCTTGGAAGTCCTCAGCACTTCAGATCTAGAATCTCTCTCTCTTGTTGGTGTAGAAAACTCAGACAAAGATAGAACTCAAAGGGAGCTCACACAACAAATAATGTAGAAAAATGTGACCAAGTGTATAGATCCAGAGTGATCTAATAGGCAACAAAAGGTGAAGAATGGTAGGAAAAATCCTCCTATTTATAAAAAAATATTGGGTCATTCTAGATCTTGGTGCATGATTAAAATAACATTAACCAAATCTAGATCCGCCTTTTATGGAATATTTTATTATATTTGTTTGAGGGAAAAAGTATTTGACTTGGGTCAAATCCCTTTATTTTTGAATAATAAATAAATAAATGATTTATTTATCATTTTAAGGAAGTGGTTGAAAGATAATCAAATAAATAATGATTTATTTAATTATTTATGGGTGATTTAGTCATATTTAATAAGGAATATTATTTAAATAAGATTTAAATAATTATTCCTAGAAAATAATAAGATAAATAAAGATTTATCTAATTAATTTCTTTGTTTTGGGTTAAACATGACCAAGAAAATCAAATAAATATAGGTTTGTTTAATATTTCCTTTTGGGGTTTCCTGTTTAGACCATAAACAACCTAATAAATGTGTTTTATTAAGTTATTTTACATAGTGAAAGCAATTTTACTTAGGGTAAAATTGGTCTTACATGGTGTACTTGGGTCCATCTAATGATAGTAGGTTAGATGACCAAAAAATGGTGTAACAAATTGCCCCCCAACGTGCGAGTGTTAGGAGCAAATCGTATGACCGAAGTACGTTGTAAGAACTCAATCACCAGACATCAAAAGGGAAGTCAGAGAGAGAAATGTGAGGTAGACTAATGTGCTGAAGAACTAGACCCTGAGGAGACGAGACTTATAGGTGCAACAAGTCTCTTTTTATGAGAGGGTACCTGTGCTAAAGGTGGCGGGGGAGGCATACCTATGCTCGCCGAGACAAAGTACAAAAGAATAGTGTGTCCAATAAACAAGGGACCGAACCATAAAGTACAGCCAGCATAAACATGAGCCAGATAGAAATACAATGAGGGATCCCATATACATGTTGTGCCTGGGATAACAGCCAGGACTTATAAAATAATATCTAAGTACATGAGATACAAATACAACCCAAATTCCCCCTACAAGCGGGGAAGGGCTCACAAAATCTGACTGATACATGCAAATCAAAGAGGCGCTACAAGCGGCTAAGGCTGACATCATCAAATATATGGAGCTGCATCGAAGGTTGCAATGAAGAGGTCATCCGGGCATGTGGGGGGCTACCTACAAGGCCACCCCCTCATGAGGGCTGAGACATCTCACACACACCCGGGCATCACCAATAGTTGCTGCTGCATCACTGGACCATCAAGCATACGGATCTCGATCATGCTGAAAGGAGCTGGAATCAAGTCAAAGAGAAATGAGAGATCCCTTTGCCTGATCCGAGGCACCGAACAAGAGTGGAAGCTGGAACCAAGGTACACCGCTCTCTAGACCTGTCTTCTGGAATTAAGGAGCTGATGTCGACAGAAGGAGGTCCGCCATAGGTGAGGCAATGAGAGATCCTCAACTAAGGCACGAGAGAAAATGGTAGAGCGACGAACAGACTAATACCAATGATGATGATGGAATGGAGGGGACTGAGTAGCAAATGGACGACTTCCCTTGCTAGAGCATAAAGGGCATGAATGACATGGCAGTGACTGACACAATATCATAAGGGATAGGGGATAGTGGGACTAAAGGCCATAATGTGCGGCACAAGAGAGAGACCAAGCAATGAAGGATGGAGGACTATAGCGAGGTACAAAGGGACTCTGGGATAGACTCCATGAATGCGATGATAACTCAACTTGGATACTCTAAACAAGGGCGACTTGATGGTGTTGCCACACAGTAAAGGTCCAATGGGGGACCATGAAAACATGAGTACGAGATGGTAACTCACGACAAACATCAACACGAGCATGGATAAGTATGGAGGCCAAATGGTGCCGCTAGTATGAGTGTTGCAAGTGAAGAAATTTTATTTTGAGGAGGGTTATGGTTGAGGGGCATAGGTGCCCCCAAGCATGGTGTGGTCATGCCAAAATGTATTTAGAAAAATGGGAATCTAAACACATTTTAATGATGTGGTGCGCCATTTGTTTTCGTTATGGTTATGCAGTTTGAGAAAGGGAATGGAGGATTACCAATCTCTTTTGGTACTGCATAGAGGAATCAAATGGACTTTAAGTTTTCGGGTTGGCATACCTGGTGTCACTATCCCAAAGAGAGGATTTGGAGATAATGAACTGATGCTCTCTTAGAAAACCCATAGGTTGGTCAACAACAATGTCTAAGAGATTGGGTTTCTGATGGAAGATGAGGGAACGATAAGGGGTATCATCCCTAGAGTGATCTGAAGTGATATGGGACTCTAGAGGTTCTTCGAAATGTGGAAGAATAATGGTACTAAAGTCAACACGACCAGATACACTAGGAGAGTTTTGGAGATTTTCTTCTCCTGGTCTCTCAAATATGGGTGCCCCCTTACCCAAATATTGGGTTTCAATGTAATGGCCACAAGGTTAATGTGGTTCGAATGCATGGGTTCGATGTAAGGGGGAATGGATAAAGTCAGGGGTGGGGATTTCATCCATAATGTCATCATCGTGAGACAATATGGGGTGATTGGTGGAAGAAAGACCACCTGACGTGACGAAGCTACCTGACTCATCATCATGAGAAGAGAGGTTCACATGCGCATCGTCACAAGGGGTGATGGAAAAGTAAGCAGATAAAGGATCTACCGATGTTGAGCCCAGGGTGATCGCTGAAGGAAGGTCAAGCGAAACAACAAGGGAGGATTCAAAGGGAATGTTCCCTAAGGGCCTCATGGATGATGATAGGTAGAAAATGGTGGATGAAGGCTCCGTCATCTCGACATCAGGAGGGGGAATGCCAATGGGAGCAGCCATGTCTGGTAGTTCTGCCGAAGAAAAACGCGCAAATAGGGGAGAGGTGGACTCATTGCGCTTGGCCTAGAATTGGTGGACCGTGGCTAGAGAGGTGTAGAAGTCCTCGAGGTGGGGACAAAGATGGGTGTAATGGCCATGGAGATCACACAAAGCACAGGGGTTGTTGGTGTGAATAGTCTTGGGGTTCTTGATTGCGGTCACGGAAAGAATAGAGGCTTCTGAGACCGTGGACTCAGGGAACGCGACATTAACCATGGGCTTGAGATGAAGCAATTCAGGATAGGTATGGGTGGCGTGACTGACAACATCACACAAAACACACTGGATGGTATGCTTTGGAGGCCGAGGAGGGGCAGGGTTTGTCGGGGCAGCCTTGTCCTTTGATGCCCCCTTGTGAGCTTTGCCCTTCTTACCCGAAGCGGTCGCAATAAGAGGTGGTTCCCGTTGAGGTGACTGAGGCACTGTTGCAGCGGGAGAAGTCTTGGGGACTGGTTGAACCGAGTTCAAACCAAGATAAGGTTTGGGTTGACCAGGCAAGTTTGGGGCTGGAGGATCAAGGTACCAGACGGGAATCCCAAGGGTCAGGTTAGGAAGAGAGAGGGTGGCCATGATAAGTACTGTGGACACTCCTGGTGGGGGAGCTAGGAACAGTATCTGACCAGAGGGGTAATGGCCAGGTGGGACGGCTCCTAAATGGCTAAGGCTTGGAGGAACCGTTCCAGGAGGACAAAGAGGCTCATGACTACCAGCTGCAGGTGAAGGGCTAGGAGCAGGTTGCGGAGAGCGCGGTTGCTGACTAGCCGAAGCAGGTTGCTTGAGAGCAGCCCGAGATGATTGCATCATGCAAACATTCGATGAGCTGGGGTCAGAGATAGGAGGAGGAGGAAGACCAGGGAAGGTTCCGAGAAAAGAGGAGTCTTTGTAGATGCCAGGAGAGACACTAGTCAAGGAATCGACAGTTTGCTTGTTGGCTACAGAAGAGATGGTCGTCTCAGGTGAGGTCTGAGATTTTGGCTCATGATATGTCAACTGGTCAATGGTGACTATCTTTCCATTATGAGGGAAAGACATCATGCGGAAAACCGTGGATGGGACAGCAGACATAGCATAGGTGTAGCTCCGCCCCAAGAGAATTTTTTAATCTAGAGGGGCGTCGATGACTTCGACGTCAACGCAAACGGTCTTACCAGCAAGGGTGATAGGACAATTACGGAAAAGGCCAATGGGCTGGGAGGCGTGGCCATCCCACGCTCGAAGGGTGATCGTGGAAGGGGCCAAGTCAGGAGATCCGAGTTGCTTCCAAACCGAAGCGGACATCACACAGGTGGATGCCCCCTCATCAATTATACACCGAGAAACGTTGGCATTCCTGATTTTGACTGGGATTTGGAAGGTGACGAAAGCAAGAAGAGGAGGATGTTCTGATTGATGGGCGTCGAAAACAATCATTTGGTCATCAGCAGGATCTACAGCACCCACGGAAGATAGTAGAGCCTTCTTTGGGAAGGGCATGACCGGAGGAGTTCCAATGTGGAAATGGCAGTAGGAGATTGCGCCAAATCATCTACTATGCTATACGAATGAGCAGCTCAACCAGAAGTAGAATTTCGACGTAATGGTCCCTTAGGAATCTTGGTATGAACCTCAAATTTGGGTTGAGGGATATGTAAGGGGCCATTGGATGTCGAAAGAGGCTCTGTAGAACCGGAAGAAGGGGACTCGGGGGCAGACGGAGCGGGAGGCTTGGGGTACTGGCGAGACTGAGTTTGAAGGTGAAGGTCGACGGTTGGGGAAGGATCAGAGTTCATCATGAGGATCTGGTAATCGGAGGAACCAGAAGGGGAAGGTTGAGTGGCGACCTGTCCGTCAGGTGGTTGGGCAGCCACGAATCCTTGCTGAGGGAAAGGATCAGTAAACACAACTGGTTGAGTAGTGGCCACATTAGGGGGAGCATGAGGGGAGGCATGTTGTCCTCGCAATGTGGCTTGAGACTCCCACATCTTCCGCATCTATGGTAATAGGGGGAAATCGTGGGTGTAATGACCATAAACACCGCAACACAAACAAGGCTTAATTGTGCGAAGAGGCCTGTCCGGCTTGGGCTGAGTGCCCTGTTGCTGGTTAGCAGTGTTAGGGTCAATACCTTGAGGATTGGGTCCACGAGTACCAGGGGTAGATTGGTTTGGATTGCCTCTCCACCTTCTTTGAGAAGAAGGGGGATTAGTCGCGCCCTGTTGTGCAAATACTTTCCCTGGAGGGGGCTGTAGGTGCTGTTGCGGGGTTGGAGGAGGCAAGGGAGGTGGAAGCGCATATGCTGGAGGAGCTGGTGCACCAGGCTGTGGATAAGGGTAATGGTTAGGTTGGGAAACATTGAGGTAAGCAGGAGGTTGGGAAAAAGGATGAGGCATGCCGTATCCTGGATACATGCTACCTGGAGGGGGAAAAGTGCTAGAGGTGCTGGCCCCTCCCTGAGGGAGACCATAGCCCATAGGAGGTTGAGCATATGGATGAGAAAGGGCTCCAACGATACCGTCGGCGGAATGAGATGCCCCCGGGGCGTTAGCGCCTCCGGGCCTGGGGAGGTCAAGAAGGACGGTATAAACATAACCAGACTAAGCATAAATCAGGTCATATTTCAAGGCTATTTAGAGGGCGGCTTCTTCAGTTTGAGGGAAATGGGAGGCGACATCTTTGCCGATAGGAGCTAAGAGAGTGCGAAGGAACCAGTCCATATAAACCCAATCTTAAAAGGGGGGGGCTCGACATAAGCTCTGTCTTCTTCGCCATTCCTGGACATGGGTAGAAAGGCGGGTCGAAGAGGTTTGCTTGAAGGAAGTCAAGAGCTCCGTACCAGTATCGTATCGGAGAGGGAGCTGGAAATAAGATAAAAAGGCTTGGGAAATGGTCACAAAGGTGGTATGGGAAGAAGTGGCTTGGTCAACATACCATTTAGAAGCTTCGCTGGTAAGCGTGCGTTGGAAAAATCGAAGATGGATGGAATCGTCGGTAATGGAATTGGATGAACACCACATGTGGAAAGATCGGACATGGTTGGTTGGATCTTCTCCAGCAAGGCCTTAGAACTTAGGGATGTTGGAGGGGAGCTTGGTTGGCATAGCAGGCCAACCAACATCGTGGCGGATAGGGTCATTGATCAACTGATTGAAATCGGGGAGGCTGAGGCCTGCGATGTACGACAGTAAGGGTGCGGCCGAGGTAGTTCCTGTGGTGGTTTCGCTAGTAGTGGTTCTGAAATTAGGGCCGGGATTACCACTAGCGTTAGGCCCTGGACCAGACATAGTGAAGGTGACAGGGGGAGAACCATAAGTAAAAGGAGAACCCAATGAATCAGAAGAGGAGTCGGAGTGCGGACTCGGAGGGGGACTGGCTCGACGACGACGGGACGGAGCAGGTCGATCGACTGGAAACTGAGGTTGAAGGCCAAGAAGTCTCCGGGAGGTGTGCCTTGGGGGTGCAATGATGACAACACAAACACGGCATAAGGGGAGGAAGAATGAACGCAAGGGCAAGGAGGTGCAGAATCAAGTGATTACAATGTCGAAACAAGGGCATATAGGTGCAGTGTCAATTGATTTTAAAGTCTTTTCCTGGCAGTGTAAACTAGGCTCTTCTTCGCTTAGGGTGAGTGTGTGGCGTGCGTTAATTTTAATTTTTAAACCCTTTTCGTTTTGAGAGCAAGAGAAAAAGTGTGATACATAACTGAAAAGAAATCTACAGAGAACAATATATAATGCTGAAATAACAGAACATTTAACAGCTAACAATGCATCAATCTAACCCAAAAAGGCGGGTCTCTCAAAACTAGTTTAATAGAGGGAAAAAATCAAGTCAAAACACACTACAAAGAGGCCAATAGATCTAGGGTCAAAAGGGACATGGATCTAAAGGAGAAAGTTGCTAAAAAGAGGTGCAGATCACAGCCAAGAGGCAGAGGCAAGGTGGCTGGAAAAAGGAGAAAATCAGCAAAAAGCAGAGAGGACAGGGAGGAGGTCCTATAGGGAGGTCCAAACAAAGCTACAAGAGGTGGTTTGAAAGGAAGAAAAGCTGACTTAAAAGGATCTGACAATGAGGTATCAGATCTGAAAAAGGGAAGGCTGAAACTCTGAAAAAACAGACACCTGAAATAGCTAAAACTCTTCCACCAAAAGTGGAGGGTACTGAAGCCCTAGGGGGCTAGGTTCCCACTTAGATGAGAAAAACAGATCAGAAATAGGTCCAAACGGGTGGAGACAGAGGCTGGAAAACCCTGACAGAAGCTTCAGCAAAACCCAAAAAAAGTGCAGAAAAACAGCAGAAAAAAGCACAGGTCACAGGTTCTGACCTGTTTTCCTGTTCAGGTCGCAGAAAAGAGGCTAAAAAGTGCGACCTGAAGTCCAGGTCGCAGTTTTTGGGCCGAAAAGTGCGACCTCCAACTCCAGTTGTCCCGGTGGCAGATTTTCGAAAAAGTTGTCGTCTCAGTTGCGGCTGATGTCTGTCACCTGCGCAATAGGGCCAGAAACACGCGGAAGTTAGAAATTTTAATGTTTTAGGGTTTTATAGGTGAAATACAACATGAAAATAGGAAAAAAAAAAGCTGAAAAGAAACCCTAGGGTCTGAAGTAGCTGGATATGCAGGAATATGAAAAACGACAGCGGTCGTAATTGAAAACCCGTGTGGAGTCGCCAATTGTTAGTATGAATCCTTTGTCGAAGTGTACGAAAAAATACCACTTTAGCTATGCATAACTAATAGCCCTAACATCAAATATGGCTACCAATATCTTCAGATCTGCAGTTAGTTGATCAAGACAAGAGCTGCAAAAAACCAGATCTATGCATAGAAAGACATTAAGCAGTAAAAAGAAGGGTTTGCTCCATATATCCAATAAACAAGACAAGAACAATTTTTGAAAGAATTTTTTGTATTAAGGGCACCTGGGAGGAAAACAAGAAGGCATATCCAATTCTCCTCAATGGGATGGGTTCTTGGAAGTCCTCAGCACTTCAGATCTAGAATCTCTCTCTCTTGTTGGTGTAGAAAACCCATACAAAGATAGAACTCAAAGGGAGCTCACACAGCAAATAATGTAGAATGTGACCAAGTGTATAGATCCAGAGTGATCTAATAGGCAACAAAAGGTGAAGAATGACAGGAAAAACCCTCCTATTTATAACAAAATATTGGGTCATTCTAGATCTTGGTGCATGATTAAAATAACATTAACCAAATCTAGATCCACCTTTTATGGAATATTTTATTATGTTTGTTGGAGGGAAAAGGTATTTGACTTGGGTCAAATCCCTTTATTTGTAAATAATAAATAAATAAATGATTTATTTATCATTTTAAGGAAGTGGTTGAATGATAATCAAATAAATAATGATTTATTTAATTATTTGTGGGTGATTTAGTCATATTTAACAAGGAATATTATTTAAATAAGATTTAAATAATTATTCCTAGAAAATAATAAGACAAATAAAGATTTATCTAATTAATTTCTTTGTTTTGGGTTAAACATGACCAGGAAAATCAAACAAATATAGGTTTGTTTAATATTTCCTTTTGGGGTTAATTGTTTAGACCATAAACAACCTAATAAATGTGTTTTATTAAGTTATTTTACATAGTGAAAGCAATTTTACTTAGGGTAAAATTGGTCTTACGTGGTGTACTTGGGTCCATCTAATGATAGTAGGTTAGGTGACCAAAAAATGGTGTAACAAAATATATCAATTTAGATTGGAGATAAAAATTTAAAAAGCTACCCCGGTAAAGAGGAGGTTACTGGGAAGAGGTGGAATAAAGCTAGAAAGAGGAAAAGCTAGCTTTAAAGTACTTTTGTGGAAGAAAAAAAAGGAAAGCCTAGGCAAAAAGGAAAATATCATCCTGATTAACTAGATGCATTTAAAGAAACAAGCTGAGGGGAAAGAAAGCTTAAATAAGCAGATTCAGGATAGACAAGAGGTTGTCTATGGCTGGAGGATTTGATATCTGCTCGGGGGGAGCTATGGAGAGAGAGCTCAAAGGTTGGGTGGAACCTAGTCTACCTTAAGTGGTATGCACCAGTTAATTTCATTTTAACTTAGAATTTTAGTGTTGTTACTCTTATTATGGTGAAGTAAGATTGTATATATGAACTAAATTAAATCTGTGCATGAGTAGATGCGGTACTTAAGGAAAAGGTTAAAAGAATAGGTGACAAAGAATTTGAAATTCTATACATTTAATAGAGTAGACTACATGAATTAGCATAGTGCTTCGTATGGTTGTACAGATAAAAATTTGAAGAGTACCAACTCTCAGAATGTCTAAACCTTATTGAAGAATTAGATTTGAGGTTAGGTGACTCTCAGAAAACTATTATGCAAAATGTTATTGTTCCAATGTTAATTTGCAAACTAGAAACTTCTATTAGGACACTAATACAAAAGGGAAATACATATGCATGACAAATAGTATGTAATGGTATAGTCAAGCAAGTTCCTATGCTGTAGCATACATAGGAAAAATAAATTATGAATTGAAATACACTAGACAAAAATGGAATTATCTGTTCAAGACGAATTCAGAATATAGTTCTGAATTATATTACTTTCTTAGTAATTGCTTGAAATTTTATTTACCAAGTAATGCAGAAGGAAAGTAAATAGGTGGAATAGTGCATAGTAAACCTAACCATACAGGCAAAACCTAACAGTACTAGAAGTACTAGAACTGAGAAAGAAAGTACTAGCATTGTGATTATAATAATAATAAGTTGCAAGGAGTAACTTGGCAATTAGTATGTTAGTCATCAGTATTTTTCACTTGTTGGTGATGACTAGTTGTAACAATATGGTTTTCTAGCAGCTGATCTAAAAATTTGTCAAATTTGCCAGCTGGAAAAAACCCATAAACTTTTTTTCCCTCTTACTTTTCAGTCCGCCCATGACGAGATGAAACCTCATTATGAAGTCCCATCTAGCCTCAGCCATACTAGTTTGCCCATCAGCTCCAAAGAAACAATCCAAATCTGTTCGAAAAAAGTTTCCCCTAAGTTAGGTAGTGGCGCTTTAGGCATTCCTCCCATGGAAAACCACTCTAAAGCCAAAAAACCTCTACCTGCTATAGACCAGTCATAACAGACCTCCCATTCTACAAATAAAGTTGGTTACAATCCTAGGTCACGCCACTCATAAACCCTCAAGTCTCAGCAATACATGTACCATAGGTCATACTGATTTTAGGTGTTTTTATAGTGTTTTAATGGATCTTTCAAGGACAGAGATATACCAACATCCCAGAAGACAATATTTGGCTCCACATGAGAAGAAATCTACTTCTCAATGTGATTTTGAGCCTGGGATGCAGCTACAGAGCAAAGATTTTTTCATTAAGCTCTTGTGATCACATTCAAAGCATGAAAGGACAATGAAAGGAAAAATAACACTGTCAAAAGGCTGATGATATGACATGACTGAAGAACCTCCTTCATCTATAAGAAGAGGGTTTGAAGACTAAAGAACCTCCTTCATTTCATAAGTAGAGGATTGAAGACTAAGAGCACCTCCTTCATCTATATGTAGAGGGCCAAAGGTAAAGTCTGTTTTTAAGTTTTTCACTAACTGTAAAGACAAACTTTGGTTACAGTGAGACAACAACTAAGGGTTTCTGAAGTAAAATGATGATTAAAGGCAGAGGCAAAGTAGTGGGCTTTAAAAATGATTTGCATGAGTTCACTATTATTTGAGTTACAATGTGAAGCTAATAGGTTCATCATCATTGAAGAAATATTGTTAAATAGATGGCCAAAAGAGTCAAATAGTCTTGGGCTCAAACTAACTTCTGCCATCATGTATAAGAGAAGCCACTATCAGTATGATTCATCAAACATTCTTCATTTGGTTGAGGCAGAATTTGAAAGGAAACAAGACATTTGTCAAAATAGGCCTCATTCATCTATAAGCAGAGGGCCAGTGCAGTAGTTGACTTTGGGGTTTTGACTGATTAAGAGACAAATGGTAAGAGCAGCAAAAGACATTTGAAAGCTTCTGAGCAGGGCAATCATGTCAAAAAAAAAGGAAAAACATGAGCGCTATAAATTATCAAAGAAATTTGGCTTATCTCCTATCATAGTTTGCTTTCAAAGACAGTCTAGAGCCAAGAAGTGTACAAACTTAGCTGAGGGGTGTGATTTCCTTAAAAAAGTTACAAAAACTCATCTCCTTGATGAACATGCTTAACATTTAGTCTCTGTTCCTTTAAAACAAAATAGAGTTGATAAGTGGTTGAGAGATGAGTCATGACACAGGCCTAAGAGTGATGATTGCTTTTCAAAGGGTACTGTCCTTCCTACTCATAAAGAATTTTCTTTCAAAATGACTCATCATAGTGGATAGAAGGAAATTTGAGTTTAATTCTCCCAAAAAGGCAGTACAACTGAACATACAAGCTCATAAATATGCAAGAAGGTTTATGGTATGTATTTCAGATGCTGGAAAAACATTCAAAGCCAATAAGGCATGTCACCATTTCAAATGAAGGCATTTTCCTTATGAAAAGGTCAAAGGCACCTCACTGTTTCATTCCAAGTAAAGGAGAGTTCTAAAAGAGGTCCCCTTTTGATGAACAAAGAATGGTAAAGCATGAGTGAATGCAACTAAGTTTTTGGCACTCACAGTCAGAAGAGGAGCTTAAAAAAACACCTAGAAGCAGAAACGGTCAACCAAGTTTAAGGAGATAAGTCATCTCCTTGCAAATGGGAAAAAATGATTCACCAGTCATTGATATATTTTTGAGCGGTTTTACCATGTTGAAAATTTCATTAAAAAGACAACAGTGGCAGAGTTTCTTGTTTAAATAAAGCACAGTGAAAATGCAGTAGAGGAGTTTTGAAAGTCCTAAACTATGACTTTTTCATCTAAGAAAAAGTCCTCACTATGCTTCTTTTTCAAAAGTCCAACTCCACTTTTTGTCAAAATATTGGTGCAAAGAGTCGTTAAAATATTTTCAAAGGTTTCAAAAAACCTCACCAAAAAAGTATGAAAGGGAGCTTGGATTTTTCACTTTCAAAAGGGTGTAAGGACCGTTGCAAATCTATTCTTGCATTACCAAAACACAAGAAAACTCCCCTTTGCTGTTCACTCTACCAAAGAAGAAGCTTTTGAGCAAGTTTGCAGAGTTTTCAAGGGTTTTTTACCGCGCGACGTGCTTGTAGAGTTGCACGGCGCGCTTAGACAGAATTTTTTCAAAGGCTTGCACTATCGCGCGACGCGCCTGTAGGCGCCGGTCACGATGGTTTGTCAGTGACCCGAAAACCCCTCTTTGCGCGGCGCTTTCCCTCGTAAACATGTTGCGCACACTTTGAATGCTCAAAAGCATCTCAAACAAGTCTGGAAGCCGCTCCAACCCTCAAGAAAAGCCTGCCATCGGAGTTTCAAGGTATTTCATGAGCCTCCTTAGTATTTTAAATTTTCTAAAGGGGTGATAGTTAGTGGAAGTACCCTAACTGTGATAGGGAAAAATAAACTCTGTCAGCTTTATGTAGTGAATAAAACAGTGGAAAGGAGAGTTTTTTTTATGTTTAAAAACTCTAGATTGCAGTGGCTTATATTTTCTCAACACTAACATAGTGAAAGGGTGGGTTCTTATTGATGCTTAAAAGCCCAATAAAATGCCCTCAAAACAATGATAAAAGGTAGAGGCACTATTTAAAAGCAGAAACACAGTATTTGAAAAATGAAATAGTGGTCTTAATTTCAACAACAGTAATCATACATATATTACTTGGTCACTGTCAAAGGTCATCTCTGTGTGGTGAAGAACAAAGTCAGGGCTTCCAATTTGTCCATAAAAAAAACTTTAATGTGTGAAGCTGTAAATCGCTATTTGGAGGTGTTGTCAAAATCTGTGTGAGGAATAGTGAATACAAGAGAAGTGTTTTGATTAGGAGAAGTTTTGTCTTGTTTTTGTCTAAGATACAAGGCTGTCTTGTTGTCACCAAAACACCAATAGCTTGGTGACCTTACCTAAACACAATGACCCTTTGACTGTGTGTATACATTTTAGTTGACTATGTGCTTATTATTAAATTTACTTGTTGATTGGCATACAAAGGGGAAAGGCAGTGTTTTGGGAGGAGCAGGGACCTAATACCAAAGAAAACATTTTGCACAGCTTTGAGGCAAATTTACCTTAATCAAACAGTGATTGACAAAGAAGGCAGAGTTTTGTTTGAGAAAACGTTCTTGAAATCCTTTTTGAGGTAGTTTGGATTTTCAGAGAGCATCCAGAACAAGATGCCTCCCAGGCAGGATAGTAGGAGTGGATTGCATAAGAGATATGAACCTATTTCCACTGAAGAAGTGAATGCACACCCATCAGTCTTGTTCAATTTCCATGAGGTCGGGTGTTTAGATTTTTGTCAAAGGGTGCAAGAGGTGAAGAGTTTCTCTCCTTTGACACACCTTTGCGCTTTGAGGTTTCAAGATAAGCATTTCCAGTTGGCAGGCCTTGACTTCAAATTTTTTCCAAGGTCCATCTCCAAGGCTACTAAAATCCCCTATATTGGTGAGAAATGGTTTAAGAAAATCCATTTGGACTCAGATGATTACAAGCCCTTTCTAAAGCCTGAGCACAGAGATTCATGTCCTTCTATTTTCCCTTTCTCATATCTTTTAGCCAGCTACGCCCCTCTCATGAAGATTATCATGAAGTACTTCACTTGTGAGGGAAGATTCTCCCTAATCTATGCCTATCACATTCGACTTCTCATGCATTTAACTAGGGCTAGATTGCTAAATCTTCCTTTCTTCTTACACAAGATCATTGAGAAAATGGCCTCCACTGTCTAGAAGAAGCCTCCTTCACAGCAAATAGCCTGTCTCTTCCATCACTCTCTCATCAAAATCATCATTCTACATCAGCTTGAAAAGAGGGAGGTCTCTTGGGATGTTTTTATCACTCATCCAGATTTCTCCATTGTCCCTCCAGTCCATACATCCCCTACACCTCCTACTCATCATCCCTCGCCTTCTTCTAGCAGACCTATTCCTAAAAAGCTCAAGTTTACTACAGAATAAGCAAAGGAACATGAAGAAGGAGAAGAAAGTGACCAGCAAGAGGAAGAAGGACATGAGCAGAAAGAAGAAAGTTCTGAACAGAAGCATGACAGTGATGATGAACAGTAGTGAGGGGAGGAGGAAGAAAGTGTTGAACAGCAGCATCACAGTGAGGGTGAGACAGAGCAGCAAGGGCAGCATGAAAGTGATGAGCAAGGACAGTCAAAAGAGGACACACAACAACTCCATCATGATGAAAAGGGTCAGCAAAAAGAGACTGAACAGGGGTAGCCTGATAGTGCCGAATAGGAGCAGCATGATAGTGATGAGCAAAGACAGCCAAAAGATGATACACAACAGCCTCCTCAAGAACAACATCCTCCTCAAGAAGAACAACAAACTCATAAAGAAGAGAAGCAAGGTGACAAAGGTAAAGGGGCCAGGCCCTCTTCTCCTAAAAATTCCAAGCCCCAGACATCAAAGAAAAGAGTGCCTAGAGTGGTCACTCCAAATGTGACAAGGGCCCTCCGAAGTAAAGGAAAATTGCCAAAGAAGCCCATGATTGATTTGCCTAGGAGGAAGAGCACTAGAATAGCCACCCAAAGCAAAGGGAAAGGTAGGGAAGAAGGCAGTCATGAACAATAGAGTGCATTCGACATCATCCAAATCCAAAGCGATGATAGTGATAATGAGGCCCAGATTCTAGAAAGCCTCTTGATCCATAGAGAAAGTCAAATTGATGCATTGACGGATGATCTTCATATAGCTAGGAATTTCAATCAATTTCTGCAAATTCAAAATAGGAAAATGAGTGTCCATATGGTTTTTTATGAGACACGGGCAAACAAGTACAAGAAGGAGGCCTCCAAAGCCCAAGCAAGGTTGGAAGAACTCATGGATGAGTTCGATGAAAGTGAAGGCGAAGATCAGCCTAGGTGAAAGAGGCCAAGAACCATGGGGCTTAAAAAGGCCCTTGAGAAGCAAAAAGAAGAGGAAAATGCCCTTCTCCAATCTACCCCTCACTGCATTGTTCAAACAAGAGATAGAGAAAAATAGGGAGGCATGGCTTGAGAGAGTCAATGACCACTTGGAGAAGAAATTGGAGAAGGAAAACAGGGATTTAGACCTTCAAAGGAAAATGACGGGGCATTATAAAAAGTTAAATCAGTTTTCCCGGCGCAAGTTGAAGGCTGCTCAAGAAAAGCTCAAGGAGGCTAAAGGGAAGCACCCGGCACAGAAAGTGAGGAAAGACACATCAGGACATCATATTTTGGCTTCTTCTTCACAACATGTTTCTGAGAACCCTTGAGGATCATACTCACCAATTTCGGGCAAATTTCGACATATTTTGGTTTTTTGGCATTTTTAGGTTTTTGGTCAAAACTCATGGGCTTTGCCATTTCAGTTTGGAGGGTCATCAAAGGAGGAGAATGGTATCATTGGATGCCATAATTTCAGGAGCACACACTCAGAAAATTTTAGGACATTTGAAGATCATTTTCTCCCCCAAAATGGCGAAAAATGCCCGCTTTTTCTACACTCTGCCTGGTCTATCAGCAAACCTTATTTTTTGGTTTTTTACACACATGCCTATTTTTGGAGTACTTCCAGGCATCTTATTGGGAAAATTCTAGTTTCTCCAGAAATAAGACACTCAGATCTTTCCAACGAGCTATCATGAGCCTCGTTTCGACATCGGGAAGGCTGCCAAAAGTTGCCAGCAAGTCAAGGGACCTTTTGCTGATGTATTTTTTGAGTATTTTTGTAAAAATTGAACCTTTAAAAACTGCTTTTTCCTCATGTGCGTTTAGCTATTTTTGCACATGAGAAGTTATGAAAAGTCAATTTATTTCCCTCTTTTAGCATTTTTTAGATATTTTATGAGATATTTTGTGCCTTGGGCTTTTCAAAGCCTCAAGGACAAGATTAGATATTTTGGATAGGCCAATGAGATTGCAAACTGAACTAAGAGGTTTTCCTCACTTGGGCCTATATATTCCAAAGTCTTTCATTGTGAATAGAGGCTGAACTTGATAATAGAAGCAATATATGGTCATATAAGCTTTGGAAGAAATACTTGTCTCATGCTTTTGGATAGTCTCTTGGATGTTCTTGGATGATGAAAGAGGATTGTTGTTGGATTCCATGACTTGGTAGAATGGTATAATGTCTCTCTCTTTGTTTTGTTTCCTAGTTTTCATTCATGAATCCATGTTTCTTGCTTGCTATAGAATAGTAGAGAACAAATTTGAGACATGCCCTTGGAGGCACCTTAAATTTCCTGTTTCTTCATAGCTTCCATGTTTTCTTCATTCTTAGTCACATTAAAGAATTCTTGATTGCTCTTTAATAACTTAAGGATATTGTTGCTTGTTTCATTCATGGTTCTATGCATGCTAAGTATGATTTACGGTATGCCCTGCTTACTCATGGCTAGCCATAGCTCCATCCATGAAATTTTTCTTTGACTGATTAGATTGTCATTTGTTGAACCAAGGAGGTCTTGTTCTGATCTTTCCCTTTGCCTAAGACTATGAAATCTTGTTTTCAAAGTGCCCAATAACTTGAAGTACTGTGTTTAGGCGTTTCGGCATAGTGATTTGAGTTGTTTGTCTGTCTTAAGTGTATTTCCCCAAATTCTGATAGCCTTTTCCCAAAGTTAGAGAGTTATATATCTCTATGCATGGCTTGAATGTTTATTTCTATTTATTGATTATCTTATAGTTACATTTATCATGATTAAATGGTTTGCCCTACCATGTTTATGTCAGCTACTAAACTAGTTATGCTTGAAATCCTTTGTTGTTCCCAAAATTGATGTCCATTTTATTCCATTTTGCCCAAAGATCCTTTCTACCTAGAATAAAATCAGCCCTTCAACAACCTTGTATCACCATCTAATAGGTTTCTTGACCTTTTCGACCCCATAGCCCAGTTAATCTAACATCTTTTTACTTATCTTATATCTTTGATCAGTTTCATCCCTCACAACCTAAAAACCAAAACCAAAAAACCTACTTCATAACTAGCCTAAATCAGAACACAATAAGCAAACACACAAATTTCCCTTACACAAATAGAGAGATCCCTCTCTGAGTCCAGGAAGGATAGGTCCTTGGACTCCAAAGACTGTTTTGATGTTACACCGTCATTTGGCTTGCCAATCAGCCAAATCACGAGACCTTAACATAATGGCGATCACGGTGGGACTAATTGAGTACATAACATTCTAGCAAACTCTTGTAGATTCATTAGTCTTCAAAACTTAAACAGGCAAGCAGTCCATAGAATCATTTAGAGTAAACTCTTTTTGTTCTCGCCACCCTAGCAAAGTGATGAAACAGGTTTAGAATACTTTAATAAACCATAGGCTGCACATAAAACTCAGAAAAACCCGAAAACATTCCCATATTGGTTTTCCCTAGTTACTGGTGTTGGACTATAGCTACATATTTACAAAAACAACCAAGTTCCACATGGCGACTGCACTAGCCTCCAGTAGGCCTAAAAACTCAATAAAATACCAAAAAATTCATAAACCATACCTTTCTTCTAACTCATCCTTTCAAAAAATTAAACTTACAGTGGAAACTCTGTAACCAGTGACAAACTAAGTATAACTTAGTGATTCAGAAAACCTCACCTAAACATAAGAGATAAGCAGAAGCCTTCTTGCCAAGAAAACCATTAGCTTGTCCATACAGCCTAGAAAACTATTGAAACCAAGTGAATCACTCTTCTTTGCAAGTTTCCGTCTCAAAGTTTGCCATAAAAAAATTTCCCGAGCATCTTTGATAGTGTTGGTGGTGGACCATAGTTCTCATAATAAATCCACTTGGCGACTCCACTAGTCCATCCTTTTTTTTTTTACCATCCTTCACATTAGTAAAACCTTAGAGAGGCCATTCATCTGAAACATTCACAAATACCATCCTCTCTAAACTCTAGACCCAAATTCTGGCTTCACGAAGAATCAATACCAGATCTCATCTAGACCCAAATCCCCCTATCATAGTAAATGACCCAGAGAAGATTATGTGGCAAGCTTATGAAATTGGCAATCTAGCTACCGATAGGTCCATCCGTAAAACAAAATCATTACCTAAACATCTCACTACCTTACTGGATTCCCCCTTTGACTTAGAATCAGCAAGAACCCTTTTTAGAAGCAAGTCACAAAGTAAGATAGACTTTGACGATCTTGAGCCCCTAGATCTGCCACAGAGTCCTAGTAGAGAAGCCTCACCTACCACACCTCCCGACTTTCAGCTTCTCCATCACTTTGGCTCCTACCATCCCAGATCTGCTCAAAACCAGGTCACTAGTCCAAGTACATCTACCACACCTATCCAAACCACTATTGTTCAAACCACCTCAGCTCATCCCGCAGACCCTCATTTTGTACATCACCCATTAGCTCCCATCATGGCAGCTTGGTACGCACCCTTGGTGTTGCCACGGCCTTTGGCTCCCTTACAAAATGACTATCAAGCCAAAATACCACACTTTACTGGAGATGATACTACCACATCTCAACAACATGTAGATAGGATTAGTGATGCCTTTGAATACATGGAAATAGAATACGAGACCATCAGAATGAGAATGTTCGCCGAAAGCCTGGGCGGGGAACCCAAAAAATGGTTTAAGATCTTAACTCCAAACAACATCCACAACCTCCCAGAACTCTACCAAGTCTTCATAAACAAGTGGGAAATCCGAAAGAACCCCATTCAAATCCTGTCAGAATATAACAATCTAAAACGGGAAAATGGGGAAAGTGTCCAGGGATACTGCACTAGGTTCAACAGTGTGTATAACGCCCTCCCACCTCACTTCAAACCTCCACTTGGTTCAGCCTTGGAAAAATTTCCCGAGGGTTTTGACCCAGACATGACTTATCAACTAAGAGACAAGGACCCCCTTACCCTAGAAGAAATGAAAAAAGTAGCCATAATGGCAGAAGCCAACTTAGCTAAAAAAAGAGCTAGGACTAGATCAGAAAGGAAAGTCACCTACCAGGATGAAGTCTCCACTTCAACTAATTCCTTAGATCCTAGAATATATGACTTATTCAGGTCCATGGCAAAAATGTGGGAGAAAATAAGTGAGAAGACCCCTCTTAGGGACAACCAGCCAAACCCTCCAAACAGAAACCAGAACCAAAATTTTAGGATAGAACAGCCTCAAAACAAATAAAGGGAAAATGACCAACAAATTAGGCCACCATTTAATGAAAATTATGTGGAAGACGATGATAGGGACACATAAACCATTGATGAAAATCACTTGAACCTCATAGGGTCTGATAATGAGAGTGAGGTGTACCTCACAGAAGAAGAACAAGCATTCTTCTCTCCAAATCAGGATGAAACCAACTATGAAGATCTCGAGGATCCTTCCATAGATTTTCAGAATGCCATAATAGAAGCTCATAGGCAGTATGAACTTAGAAGCAGAAAAAATCAAGACAAATCCAAGAAAGGTAGCTCAGACACTGCTAAAACCCCTGATACCATCCTTAAGAAAGCAGTGAACAGCAAAAAAATCATGGTCGGGAAAAATGACCAAAACAAAGATAGAGTTACCCAAACTAATCCTGACTCAGATATTCCTAGTACTTCCACAAATATTCCCGAGGTGGCTGTGGCAAACAAAATCTCGAAACAGAGCCAGCAAACTTAGAACATAGAGAAGTTCATGGCTGAAAAAGCTGAAACAAACATGTCTAAACTACAGCTACCTTTTAGTTTTGAGGGCGAAATCGCCAAAATAAAGATCACCATGCCTCTTATAGAGTTCATCGCCCAAGGCTCTTATAAATCCTAAGTGTTAAAGGTCCTGAATCTAGGGAATGATGCGAACACCCTTAACCTAGCTGATGACAGTCCTGAAGTGTTTGGTCCGAAAATAGAAGAAAATTTCCAAGAGGGAACCACTCTCCCCTTTTACATCAGTTTGAATATCCATGACCAAATCCTTCACAATGCCATGCTAGACTCCGACGCCTCACATAATCTTATGCCGAAGGCTGTAATGGAAATATTAGGCCTAGAAATCACAAGACCATACAAATACTTATATTCATTTGATTCTAGTAGAGTCAAATGTCTAGGCTTGATCAAAGATCTTTGTTTTAGTTTGGCCCAAATACCTGCAAAACATCTGATCATGGACATAGTGGTAGCAGACATTCCTCCCAAGTAAGGAATGCTTCTATCCAGATCTTGGGGAGCCAAGCTCCAAGGAAATATTCAACTTGATATGTCCTACGCCACTATTACTGTGTTTGACCAAACAAGAATACTCTATCGAGAGTCACACATGAAATACATGATCAGTAGCCAAGAGAGGCCAGATAACATCCAAATGTATTCCTTACATTCCGACCTAAACTCTTTTATTCTGCACACTGAACAGGACATTGAAGAACAGTTAGAAGAAATTGAAACAAACTTAGACCCACCACATCAGCTGCCCCTAGTTCTTTATGATGAACTAGACACTCAAAACTACCATGATCATGAACAATTGTGTCTTGAGGAAAGTAAGTATGTTCCTTCCGAAATAGGAATAGAGCAAGAAGTGCAAACCATTATGTACTATCAAGTGAATTGCTCGATCCTTAGTCAAACATCAGCAGTAACATCAGGAAACTTTTTCAGAATAAAGGCTTTAGAGGACTTACATATCACAAATCTTTTAAGCAGGGAAGCTTAATGTTTTTACCGTACCTCAATGATTTACCATCACATAACTTTTCCACTACAAGTGAAACCTTGATTGTAGCCATAATAGCTCAAAATCCAGAAAAAACACCTGATAAACTTCTTACAAGCGAACATGATAACTACAGTCCAAGTATACCTGAGTTACTTAAACTGGCTAATATCCTGTCATTCCATCAAAGGCTTAGAATTTCTAGAATTGGCAATCTCATGCAGAATACTACAGCATGCAGAGAAAACAATGAGAAACACTATGCCACTACCATTACTCCAAGAAACAACTTCGACAAAAGAAAATACAAAAGTCTAAACCAATCAGTAATAATCAAAGATAAAATAGCTGGTCATAGGGTCTGTTTTGATTTTAGAAACACTAATGCACATCCCTATAACATAAATTTTATCCTTCCTACCCAAGACCATGATATGCCGATGATAAGTGCTTTTAATCATATGCCTTTGCAAGATGATGTTTCAAGTTATAGCCAAATGATTGCCTTACAAAGTAGACAACTCAAAGATTTTTTTCAGTATGCGGGAAGTAGTTCCAGTTACAGACTCAGAATTGCAAAACCACCGGATATCAAAAATATGCTCCTGAAAGCCATGTTTCCAGTCCTGAACTTCTGCATTTTAACATACCTTGATGATGTCATTATTTATTTCAAAAATGACAAAGAATATATGCATTACTTAAAGAATATGTACAGTAAAGGAAGGAGTGGAAATCAGAGGTACAAAGAGGTACAGCAGGAAGATACGGGTTTGTTCAGAGATTCATGCATGAATCCTTATGTCATGTTTACAAGAGAAAACTTTCCCAAATTTTATTTTCAAGAACTAGATGGGCCAAGAATGGTAGGAGATCCTTACGAGGATAAGATGCTTAAGTTTCGCCATTTCCAAGATTTCTGAGTTTAAAACATTTTCAATCATTGTATATACCACTGTTTGAAAAATAGATAAAACAAAAAAGTCAAAAACAATAGAAGAATAGAAAAGAGGGCAGTTGAAAAATAGAAAAGGGCCCCATGTTCCAAAAAATAGTCATTCAGAAAGCGCGCAAGTCTAAATGCCGCTACTAGTACTCAAATGTCTTGTTCAGTTATCTAGCCTAATAATAGTTGAACATGTTTTAAATTTATTTGATGATAAGTTAGTGAGTGAAAAAGATGGTCAACATTGTGTAAGCTTGACTTATCAAAGAGAGTAGATTAGGAAAAGATACTGGTTCCACACGCTCAAAACAGAACCAAAGAGGGAAGCAGGGATGAAAAACAAATTTGTGCATCTTAGCCCCGTTTTTCCTAGTTTCCATTTTATGCAAAATAAGATTTGTGTGTAGCTTGTCTTTCATGCTGCAAGTACATGAAAAATTACACTATCTAACCCTGATTTGATCATTTTTCAATTTCGTGTTTTAGATTAGAGAATAAAATCCTGTCAAACAGCTTAACCTTGACAGTTGATCTAGCATAGGTAGAGTAATGAAGGAGTTCATCAGTTTAATCCGAACTCCCGGCAGATATAAGTGTAGAATTAGATAGGTTCATTTTTTAAAAAGAAAAAATATATATTGTTAAAAGGGTTGCTAGTCCAAATGCACCCAAAGGAAGAAAAAAATGTTAGGAAAGATAGTGGGGTAGGTAGAAATATCATTGATGTTAATCATGCTGTCATTTTTCAGAAGTAGCATCAAGGAGGAGTGAAATTTGAGCCAATGGATAAGGCACTGGTCTTCATGAGCCAAAGATCTGAGATTCTGGACACCTCTTGAAAAGGAGCTGCCCTCCCCAAATGGAGCCACTATTAGTCATTAGTATTTTTCACTTGTTGGTGATGACTAGTTGTAACAGCCAAGTTTTCTAGCAGCTGATCTAAAAATTTGTCAAATTTGCTAGCTGGAAAACACCCATAAAAATTTTTTCCCTCTTACTTTTCAGTCCGCCCATGACGAGATGAAACCTCATTATCAAGCCCCATCTAGCCTCAATTATACTAGTTTGCCCATCAGCTCCAAAGAAACAATCCAAATCTGTCCGAAAAAAGTTTCCCCTAAGTTAGGTAGTGGCGCTTTAAGCATTCCTCCCGTGGCAAACCACTCTAAAGCCAAAAAACCTCTACCTGCTATAGAACAGTCATAACAGACCTCCCATTTTACAAATAAAGTTGTTTAAACCCTAGGTCGCACCACTCATAAACCCTCAAGTCTCAGCAATACATGTACCATAGGTCATACTGATTTTAGGTGTTTTTACAGTGTTTTAATGGATCTTTCAAGGACAGAGGTATACCAGCATCCCAGAAGACAATATTTGGCTCCACATGAGAAGACAGCTACTTCTCAATGTGATTTTGAGCCTGGGATGCAGCTACAGAGCAGAGAGTTTTTCATTAAGCTCTTGCGATCACAGTCAAAGCATGAAAGGACAGTGAAAGGAAAAATAACACTGTCAAAAGGCTGATGATATGACATGACTGAAGAACCTCCTTCATCTATAAGCAGAGGGTTTGAAGACTAAAGAACCTCCTTCATTTCATAAGTAGAGGATTGAAGACTAAGAGCGCCTCCTTCATCTATAAGTAGAGGGCCAAAGGTAAAGTCTGTTTTTAAGTTTTTCACTAACTGTAAAGACAAACTTTGGTTACAGTGAGACAACAACTAAGGGTTTCTGAAGTAAAATGTTGATTAAAGGCAGAGGCAAATCAGTTGGATTTAAAAATGATTTGCATGAGTTCACTATTATTTGAGTTACAATGTGAAGCTAATAGGTTCATCATCATTGAAGAAAGATTGTTAAACAGATGGCCAAAAGAGTCAAATAGTCTTGGGCTCAAACTAACTTCTGCCATCATGTATAAGAGAAGCCACTATCAGTATGATTCATCAAACATTCTTCATTTGGTTGAGGTAGAATTTGAAAGGAAACCAGACATTTGTCAAAATAGGCCTCCTTCATCTATAAGCAGAGGGCCAGTGCAGTAGTTGACTTTGGGGTTTTGACTGATTAAGAGACAAATGGTAAGAGCAGCAAAAGACAGTTGAAAGCTTCTGAGCAGGGAAATCATGTCAAAAACAAAGGAAAAGCATGAGCGCTATAAAGTATCAAAGAAAGCTAGATTATCTCCTATCAGATTTTTCTTTCAAAGACAGTCTGGAGCCAAGAAGTGTACAAACTTAGTTGAGGGGTGTGATTTCCATAAAAAGTTACAAAAACTCATCTCCTTGATGAACATGCTTAACATTTAGTCTTTGTTCCTTTCAAACAAAACAGAGTTGATAAGTGGTTGAGAGATGAGTCATGACACAAGCCTAAGAGTGATGATTGCTTTTCAAAGGGTATTGTCCTTCCTACTCATAAAGAATTTTCTTTCAAAATGACTCATCATAGTGGACAGAAGGCAATTTGAGTTTAATTCTCCCAAAAAGGCAGTACAACTAAACATACAAGCTCATAAATATGCAAGAGGGTTTATGGTATGTATTTCGGATGCTGGAAAAACTTTCAAAGCCAATAAGGCATGTCACCATTTCAAATGAAGGCATTTTCCTTATGAAAAGGTCAAAGGCACCTCACTGTTGCATTCCAAGTAAAGGAGAGGTCTAAAAGAGGTCCCCTTTTGATGAATAGAGAATGGTAAAGCATGAGTGAATGCAACTAATATTTTGGCACTCATGGTCAGAAGAGGAGCTTAAAAAAACACCCAGAAGTAGAAACGGTCAACCAAGTTTAAGGAGATAAGTCATCTCCTTGCAAATGGCAAAAAAATGCTTCACCAGTCATTGATATGTTTTTGAGCAGTTTTTCCATGTTGAAAATTTCATTAAAAAGACAACAGTGGCAGAGTTTCTTGTTTAAATAAAGCACAGTGAAAATGCAGTAGAGGAGTTTTGAATGTCCTAAATGATGCCTTTTTCATCTAAACAAAATTCCTCACTATGCTTCTTTTTCAAAAGTCCAACTCCACTTTTTGTCGAAATATTGGTGCAAAGAGTCGTTAAAATATTTTCAAAGGTTTCAAAAAACCTCACCAAACAAGTATGAAAGGGAGGTTGGCTTTTTCACTTTCAAAAGGGTGTAAGGACCGTTGCAAATCTATTCTTGCATTACCAAAACACAAGAAAACTCCCCTTTGCTGTTCACTCTACCAAAGAAGAAGCTTTCGAGCAAGTTCGCAGAGTTTTCAAGGGTTTTTGACCGCGCGGTGCGCCTGTAGAGTTGCGCGGTGCGCTCAAGCAGAATTTTTCCCAAGGCTTGCACTATCGCGTGGTGCACCTATAGTAGTGCGCGGCACGCCTATAGGCGCCAGTCACGACGGCCCGTCAGTGACCCGACAACTCCTCTTTGCACGGTGCTTTCCCTCGTAAACGTGTCGTGCACACTTTGAACACTTAAAATCACCTCAAACAAGTCTGGAAGCCACTCCAACCCTCAAGCAAAGCCTGCCATCGAAGTTTCAAGGTATTTCATGAGCCTCTTTAGTATTTTCAATTTTCTAAAGGGGTGATAGTTAGTGGAAGTACCCTAACTGTGATAGGGAAAAATAAACACTGTCAGCCTTATGTAGTGAAGAAAACAGTGGAAAGGAGAGTTTTTATTATGTTTAAAAACTCGAGATTGCAGTAGCTTATATTTGCTCAACATTGACATAGTGAAAGGGTGGGTTCTTATTGATGCTTAAAATCCCAATAAAATTCCCTCAAAACAATGATAAAAGGTAGAGGCACTGTTCAAAAGCAGAAACTCAGTATTTGAAAAATGAAACAGTGGTCTTAATTTCAACAACAATAATCATACATATATTACTTGGTCACTGTCAAAGGTCAACTCTGTGTGGTGAAGAACAAAGTTAGGGCTTCCAATTTGTCCATAAAACAAACTTTAGTGTGTGAAGCTGTAAATCGCTATTTGGAGTTGTTGTCAAAATCTGTGTGAGGAATAGTGAATACAAGAGCAGTGTTTTGATTGGGAGAAGTTTTGTCTTGTTTTTGTCTAAGATACAAGGCTGTCTTGTTGTCACCAAAACACCAATAGCTTGGTGACCTTACCTAAACACAGTGACCCTTTGACTATGTGTATACATTTTAGTTGACTGTGTGCTTATTATTAAATTTACTTGTTGATTGGCATACAAAGGGGAAAGGCAGTGTTTTGGGAGGAGAAGGGACCTAATACCAAAGAAAACATTTTGCACAGCTTTGAGGCAAATTTACCTTAATCAAACAGTGATTGACAAAGAAGGTAGAGTTTTGTTTGAGAAAACATTCTTGAAATCCTTTTTGAGGTAGTTTGGTTTTTCAGAGAGCATCCAGAACAAGATGCCTCCCAGGCAAGATAGTAGGAGTGGATTGCATAAGAGATATGAACCTATTTCCACTGAAGAAGTGAATGCACACCCATCAGTCTTGTTCAATTTCCATGAGGTTGGGTGTTTAGATTTTTGTCAAAGGGTGCAAGAGGTGAAGAGTTTCTCTCCTTTGACACACCTTTGCGCTTTGAGGTTTCAAGATAAGCATTTCCAGTTGGCAGGCCTTGACTTCAAATTTTCTCCAAGGTCCATCTCCAAGGCTACTAAAATCCCCTATATTGGTGAGAAATGGTTTAAGCAAAGCCATTTGGACTCAGATGATTACAAGCCCTTTCTAAAGCTTGAGCACAGAGAGTCATGTCCTTCTATTTTCCCTTTCTGATATATTTTAGCCAGCTACGCCCCTCTCATGAAGATTATCATGAAGTACTTCACTTGTGAGGGAAGATTCTCCTGAATCTATGCCTATCACATTCAACTAATCATGCATTTCACTAGGGCCAGATTGCTAAATCTTCCTTTCTTATTACACAAGAGCATTGAGAAAATGACCTCCACTGTCCAGAAGAAGCCTCCTTCACAACAAATAGCTTGTCTCTTCCATCACTCTCTCATCAAAATCATCATCCTACATTAGCTTGAAAAGATGGATGTCTCTTGGGATGTTTTCATCACTCATCTGGATTTCTCCACTGTCCCTCCAGTCCATACATCCCCTACACCTCCTACTCATCATCCCTCGCCTTCTTCTAGTAGACTTGTTCCTAAAAAGCTCAAGTTTACTACAAAATAAGCAAAGGAACATGAAGAAGGAGAAGAAAGTGACCAGCAAGAGGAAGAATGACATGAGTAGAAAGAAGAAAGTGCTGAACAACAGCATGACAGTGATGATGAACAACAGTGAGGGGAGGAGGAAGAAAGTGCTGAACAACAACATGACAGTGATGATGAACAACATCGAGGGGAGGAGGAATAAAGTGATGAAAAACAACATGAAAATGAGGGTGAGACAGAGCAGCAAGGGCAGCATGAAAGTGATGAGTAAGGACAGTTAAAAGAGGACACACAGCAGCAACATCATGATGAACAGGGGTAGCCAAAAGAGACTGAACAAGGGCAGCCTAATAGTGTCGAATAGGAGCAGCATGATAGTGATGAGAAAAGGCAGCCAAAATATGATACACAACAGCCTCCTCAAGAACAGCAGCCTCCTCAAGAAGAACAACAGACTCAGAAAGAAGAGAAGCAAGGTGACAAAGGTAAAGGGGCCAGGCCCTCTTCTCCTAAAAAGGCCAAGCCCTGGACAGCAAAGAAAAGAGTGCCTAGAGTGGTGACTCCAAATGTGACAAGGGCCCTCCGAAGTAAAGGAAAATTTCCAAAGAAGCCCATGATTGATTTGCCTAGGAGGAAGAGCACTAGAATAGCCACCCAAAGCAAAGGGAAAGGTAAGGAAGAAGGCAGTCATGAACAAGAGAGTGCATTCGACATCATCCAAATCCAAAGCGATGATAGTGATAATGAGGCCCGGATTCTAGAAAGCCTCTTGATCCATAGAGAAATTCAAATTGATGCATTGAAGGATGATCTTCATAGAGCTAGGAATTACAATCAATTTCTTCAAATTCAAAATAGGAAAATGAGTGTCCATATGGATGTTTATGAGACACGGGCGACCAAGTAAAAGAAGGAGGCCTCTAAAGCCCAAGCAAGGTTGGAAGAACTCATGGGTGAGTTCGATGAAAGTGAAGGCGAAGATCAGCCTAGGCGAAAGAGGCCAAGAACCATGGGGCTTAAAAAGGCCCTTGAGAAGCAAAAAGATGAGGAAAATGCCCTTCTCCAATCTACGCCTCTCACTGCATTGTTCGAACAAGAGATAGAGAACAATAGGGAGGCATGGCTTGAGAGAGTCAATGACCACTTGGAGAAGAAATTAGAGAAGGCAAACAAGGATTTAGACCTTCAAAGGAAAATTACAGGGCATTATAAAAAGTTAAATCAGTTTGCCCGGGGCAAGTTGAAGGCCGCTCAAGAAAAGCTCAACGAGGCTAAAGGGAAGCGCCCGGCACAGAAAGTGAGTAAAGACACATCAAGACTTCAGATTTTGGCTTCTGCTTCACAACATGTTGCTGAGAACCCTTGAGGATCATACTCACCAATTTTGGGCAAATTTTGACATATTTTGGTTTTTTGGCATTTTGGGGTTTTTGGCCAAAATTTATGGGCTTCGCCATTTTAGTTTGGAGGATCATCAAAGGAGGAGAATGACATAATTTGATGCCATAATTTTAGGAGCACACACTCAGCGATTTTCAGGACATTTGAAGATCATTTGCTCCCTCGAAATGGCGAAAAATGCCCGCTTTTTCTACACTCTGCCCGGTCTATCAGCAAACCTTATTTTTTGGTTTTTTACACACAGACCTGTTTTTGGAGAACTTCCAGGAATCATAATGGGAAAATTCTAGTTTCTCCAAAAATAAGACACTCAGATATTTCCAACGAGCTATCATGCGCCTCGTTTCGACATCGGGAAGGCTGCCAAAGGTTGCCAGCAATTCAGGGGACCTTTTCCTAATGTATTTTTTGAGTATTTTTGTAAAAAATGAACCTTTAAAAACTGCTTTTTCCTCATGTGCGTTTAGCTATTTTTGCACATGAGAAGTTATGAAAAGTCAATTTATTTCCCTCTTTTAGCATTTTTTAGATATTTTATGAGATATTTTGTGCCTTGGGCTTTGCAAAGCCTCAAGGACAAGATTATATATTTTGGATAGGCCAATGAGATTGCAAACTGAACTAAGAGGTTTTCCTCACTTGGGCCTATATATTCCAAAGGCTTTCATTGTAAACAGAGGCTGAACTTGATAATAGAAGCAATATATGGTCATATAATATTTGGAAGAAATACTTGTCTCATGCTTTTGGATAGTCTCTTGGATGTTCTTGGATGATGAAAGAGGATTGCTGTTGGATTCCATGACTTGGTAGAATGGTGTAGTGTCTCTCTCTTTGTTTTGTTTCCTAGTTTTCATTCATGAATCCATGTTTCTTGCTTGCTATAGAACAATAGAGAAAAAATTTGAGACATGCCCTTGGAGGCACCTCAAATTTCCTGTTTCTTCATAGCTTCCATGTTTTCTTCATTCTTAGTCACATTAAAGAATTCTTGATTGCTCTTTAATAACTTAAGGATATTGTTGCTTGTTTCATTCATGGTTCTATGCATGCTAAGTATGATTTACAGTATGCCTTGCTTACTCATGGCTAGCCATAGCTCCATCCATGAAATTTCTCTTTGACTGATTAGATTGTCATTTGTTGAACCAAGGAGGTCTTGTTCTAATCTTGCCCTTTGCCTAAGACTATGCAATCTTGTTTTCAAAGTGCCCGATAACTTGAAGTACTATGTTTAGGCGTTCCAGCATAGTGATTTGAGTTGTTTGTCTATCTTAAGTGTATTTTCCCAAATTCTGATAGCCTTTTCCCAAAGTTAGAGAGTTATATATCTCTATGCATGGCTTGAATGTTTATTTCTATGTATTGATTAGCTTATAGTTACATTTCTCATGATTAAATGGTTTGCCCTACCATGTTTATGTTAGCTACTAAACTAGTTATGCTTGAAATCCTTTGTTGTTCCCAAACTTGATGTCCATTTTATTCCATTTTTCCCAAAGATCCTTTCTACCTCGAATCAAATTGGCCCTTCAACAGCCTTGTATCACCATATGATAGTTTTTTTGACCTTTTCGACCCCATAGCCTAGTTAATCTGACATCTTTTTACCTATCTTATATCTTTGATCAGTTTCATCCCTCACAGCCTAAAAACCAAAACCAAAAAACCTACTTCATAACTAGCCTAAAATCAGAACACAATAAGCAAACACATAGATATCCCTTACACAAATAGAGAGAGCCTTTTCTGAGTCCAGGAAGGTGAGGTCCTTGTACTCCAAAGACTGGTTTGATGTTACACTATGATTTGGCTTGCCAATCAGCCAAATCACGGGACCCTAACACAGTACAACCCTGAATTTCAGTTTTTAAGTAGATTTGTACTTCTGAACTATAAATATAAATCTATTAGAGATGAAATAGGTTTTGTACAAATACTTCCGAGTTATATAAGTTAAGGATTTATATTCCAATAATTTCACATTTAATAACCCAAATGGGTATAATTAAATTATACAAAAAGAGAACTATGTCTCATACAAAATAGACTGAACCATATCTGTAACTATACTGGGATAGTCTATCAGAAAACTCCAAAGTATATTTTTGGACCAAATTGAAGAGGAGGAATGCACAATTACGCTTGACTGTGAAATACTGGTAACAATACACAAATAAAATATGAGTCGAAAATTAGTTGCACCAAACAGAGGCTATGAATTAGTTTCAGGTGCATTTTGTTAAAAAAAATAATAGATGTGAAAATCCAAACAGAGATAAGAGTATTACCTTCTGAATATGGAAGGGGGTGTCTGATCTATAATAGTAAGAAACAATTAATTATTACAGTAAACGAGTACTTAGTTCCACTTGCAAATGATTAAAGGTGACTAATAGATCGACGAACACATTTAAACTCTATAGGAGAATATTCCTTAACAAATTGAGAATCCTTAGTATTATATGAAAAACCCAAATAGTCATCCGGAAATATCTGGATATGTTATAGCATCATTTTTCACCCTCATGTGATTCATGATTGTCTCTATGGCCTTGGGCACCCATTCCCACAGACTTGAACAAAATTCATAAAAAACAGTGTTAAAAATCCCATACGCGGTTATGCCCAGACTTTTCCGCGTGTATACGCGAGTCCACATGTACTTTTCCGCGTATGCCATTAAAATCATTAAAAATATATATAAAAATTCCCTATTTTTGGGCTGGGTTGATGGTTACTCCAGTAGTTCAACCACCCAACACGTGGCCAACTGTTTCCAACTGATTGAAACTACTTTGAGGGAGTATAAAAGCCCCTCATGTGTATGGCCTAGGGGAGAAAGAAATTTATAGACATTATACTCTATTGGAATCCCTAATTCAAGTCTGATTTCCCGTGCCTCCTGCACTTTCCCAGATTTATACAGAAAACCCTTGTTTCCTGGAGATGTTCATCAGTTTATATGCCATCTCGAGTGCACAAGTCTTGAAAGTATCTTAGCGAGGCAAGGGCGGGACGGATCCGGACGACGGTCTGCTCGAAGATCGTGGAAGGATTCAGGTGAATCTGCACTTTTTATTTCTGTACATGCTTTTCGCAATAATGAAGAACCATCTTGTTCCTAAACTTATGTGTTAATATCTATTTGTTTATGTGAAAAGATTTATTATTAAGCATTTATTATTGTTTATATAATATTTCACATTAATTACACTAACATTTAGGAGAAATATATGTTGTACAACTAGGTTTCCGTGCATGTTCTTTCTTGTTTTCCAGGTTGAAGAGGAAGAAGGGTTGCTGGGGGTTTGGACCCCGCAGGATCTACATCGAACGTAGGACTACGGGTGAGTTCTACTATCATTGTTATCTAGTTTTTAGCATTTAAGTGTGGTTGTGTGTGAGTCCTTCTGAATAGCATGCCCCGATCTGTGGAGGTTTTGACCCAACAAACCTCTAGGGTGTTTTTCCCCGAAACAGAACTGGCGACTCCGTTGGGGATCGCATTTTTGTGATTCCCCTGTTGGGTGGTTTCAGCTATTTGAAAGGTTTCCAACAGTTTTAACTATTATTTCCAGTCCAGTTAACTTTTTCTCAGTCGAAATGAAGACTTGGTTCTTTATCCAGGCTTGATCTTTTTTATTTTTCATTATTTACCTTTATATACGCGAGTTTATCTATACACAGACGCGTATAAATGTAGTTTGCTTCAAAGGGAGTCGCGTATACGCGGGTTTCCTTTGACACAGTCGCGTATGCACGCTTGTTTCAAAACTGTCAAGTAGCGTATCCCTGGGTAGATTTTGAAATTTTTTGATTTCTTGACTTTTTGGTCCTGTCTGCCTGTGGCGACCTATTCTTGCAGTGTCTTTTTAGTCTCTGGATTGTGTTAGTAGTAGTCATTGGTATTTTTTCTCTCTGGATTGGTTGAAGACTAGCTTATCTGGAAAATCTTGTTTTTAGTGCTTGCATTTCTGGTTCGAGTACCAAGATCTCTTCCTGGGGATTCTTGGCTGTTCTGCTTTATCAGGATAGAGAGCTTTTGCTCATATACTCTTTCCTCATCTTATTTTTTGTTTTGCGCTTGGATTTTTGCCTGATTTTCGTTAGTTTTCTTGAGTTCATTTGACTAGGTCTTGTTGCAATTTTTTGAAGAGTCTTTCTTGGTTCTTTGAAGTTTTTGTTTGCTGCAAGGTTGTACTATTATTCTGGGATGAGTTACTGAGTTTCTTGTCTTCTTTTGCTCATATAAATCTTGCTACTAGGTAGCCCTATAAGATTTGGAGCATTTTTGAAGTTTTTCTTGGGATTTGATAGTTTTCTTGGTCTCTTCGAGCTCTTCTTTTTATAAAATTCAAAAGCTCAAAAAATTTTTTGTTTTGTCATTTGCTTTTGTTTTGCATTTTTGTTTTCGTTTCGTTATAGCTTTTGAAGCTTTGTTGAGATTTCTTGCCTTTGGTTTTTGACTTGATTTTGGAAAGGAATTGTCATTGGTTTCTTCCTCTTGTTTTCAAGCATATTTTGATGTCTTCATATTGAGAGTTTCTACTTTTGGGAACTAGTTTTGTGGACAATAAAAAAGATATAAAAATAAAGGATCTTTGGGAAATTTCTCTCTGCTTTAGTAGATTTTTCATCTTAGAATTTGCATGCTCTTAGTTATTTGCATTAGGTGCACTTAATCATTTATAGTCTTTTTCATAGTTTTTGCGAGTGTGAATTTGTTATCTGAAAAGAAAAATAAAAAAATTTTAGTCTCGTAGAACCCGTGTAGAAATTTATTTTCATCGAAAGGAAATTACTGCATTTGCATGTAGTTTGGTTTTCATTAATTTCTTTTCTGCGTCACAAAACATCACAAGTTTCATTTCTGTATCCCTTTGACTTAATATAACAGCCGATTAAAATAAGCGCTATAATTTAAAAAAAACTAGCAAGTTTTTTACTAAGTGTCATACACCAACTAGCTAGGTTGTAGGGCCTTGGATTAGGTGAGTGGAGAGTTAACTCTCCAAGGCCGCTCAAAAAAAAACATATAAGTTTATTAATTGAGTGAAATCCAACTCCGTTAGGTGGACCGGGAAAGCTCTCCTCCAGAGAGTCAAGCGCGAGGGGAAGTGAAGGCTGAGAAGAGAGATACCCCCTCTCTGATTTGCTGAATCTGAACTCAAGACCATTCCGCCCAGCTTCTGACACGGATTGGTGCCCATAGTTGCCATTCCTAGGTTCCACATAGGTGATTGCGGGGGGGAATACCCGTGGTACCTGAGGTAGATGTCGTATCACTTCCAGCAGTACTTCTGGGGGGTGCCCTTGCGAAGCTTGGGTACTTGTGCCGGAAAAGGCTGTTGTTAGGAGGTCGGCGTAACTGTTTCTGTTACCTTCGCTAGTAGGCCTGGGCTGTAATTATTCCAGACTACTTTCGGGAGTTCCTATTCTTCGCTTTCTTGTATTTTGGTGTCCGGTCCTAATCACCCGGAGCGGAAATACCTGAAGGCTATTTTCTTGATTGTATCTTAGGGATTTTTTGTAGTGAGTTCTATTTACTTCTAGCTTTCCTAGCTTTATACTTTTTTTGAGTCTAATTAAAATTTGTTAAAGTGGCTGATCAAGCGCCTCGTCGATCGAGGAGAATCTGGGGGTTATCTCCCGAGAGTCTAGAGCCTTCTTCAAGAAGGCGTAGGAGTAATTTAGCAAGTGAGTATCACCCTGTGGTGTATGACGCAGTGGAGAGAGATCCTCCACAAGGGTTTGAAGGTTTCGTAGCTGATTTTGGTGTTGGTTCTGAGAGGAGCGCTCCGCTCACCTCGAGAGTCTTATTTCCGCAGGAAGAAGAAGTACAATTAGAGTAAGTATCTCAACCCTCTGAGTCACTTCCATCTCCTCTTCCTCCTGATTATCCATTCGTTGTTGAATACATTAGACCTGAGTCAGAGAGACCTGAAGATCCTCCATATTATTCATACCTTTCGATGGCCACGACTGGGAATGCGGCTTCTGTTGTGAATTTTGCAGGCATTCAGACTCCTGCTTCTGTAGAAGGAGGAGGCACTATTGCTATATCTTCGATTGATTCTAGTACTGTTGTGTTTGGCTTTGGTTTCACCCAAGCACATGCTTCTCATTCTGGTCCCTTTTGTTTTGGAATTCCCACTAGTGGGATTCCTTCATTTTCCTTTTCCGCTGCTGCAGCTGGATCTACACCCATGTCTTCCATGGCTAGTGGATCAGCTTCTTTTCAAGGGTTCCCCTTCGGAACTGGGCATATTCCTAGTTCAAATCCTTCTTTAGGGTCCTTTCCATTTACTTCTCAGACTCAGAGTTTCAACCCTTGGTCTAGAGGTTAGAATTAGACTACTTTTACAGGTTGGAACCCTGTATTCACTACAGCGAGGGCAGGGAATCAGTTTTACGTTGGTCACCAAGGGAATGCTTCTTTCCCTTCGTCGAGTGCTTATCAGACTTTTTCCCCTATTTCTAATGCCTAGAACCCCTATTAGGGGATTTCCTCTTCATTCCATACTTCAGGGGGGGGAACTGGTCTGGTCTTTGGTAACTCTGCGTTGGGAGGAGGTTCTTCTCCTTTTTCTACGAGTTCTTTCTGGCAACCTGGTGCCTTATCAAATCCAGGGTATTCTTTTCAGAATGTAGGGAATTCATCCCATCAAGGATGGAATCCTCAGGCTCCGCCTCGTTTACCTTTTCTGGCAACGTTAAACTTGCCATATCTGTCGAAATTGACGAATGATCCAATCCGGTACAGTCCGGGGTGGCCTCCGGTTTCTTCAGAAATTCCAAAGTTTGAAGGCAAGAATGGAGAGGACCCGGCCGACCATATCACCACCTTCCATTTATGGTGCTCTTCTAACTACCTGATCGATGATTCGATTAGGTTGAGATTGTTTCAACGCACCTTAACTGGAAACGCTGCCAAGTGGTATATTGAGTTAACTGGGGGTAGTTTTGCTACATTTGGAGATCTGGCTGTTACATTTCTAAATCATTTCCAGTTGCCTATCCGTTATGATGCCGGGACTGAACTCCTAGCTAATTTTAAGCAGGACGACGCAACCCACATTTCTGACCATATTTAGGAATGGCAGAGAAGGAAGAGGCTTATTAAAGCTCATATTCCAGGATAATTCCTTTTGGAATGGTTTTTGAAATCTCTGCAGTCAGATATTTCTAAAGATGTATCCCTATCTGTGGTATTTTCTGAGGAACAGGCCATTTTTAGGGCCCAACAACTGGAACTGATATATTCTCAGTCTGGGGTCCTTCATAAATATTTGCCCAATGCTCCTCGCTCCAAATTAGATTTAACCAAGACTAAGCCTAGTCCTCATGGTGATGGACTTATTGGGTCGATCAATAGTGGTGCAGCTAACCTGTTTACTCAATTGCAGTAGTTGTATATACAATCTGCTCCTTCTGGTCAGGCTGTGCCTGCTGAGTCATCACCTTCCCAATATTTGTCGGTAAATGTTGTCCAAACTTCCGACCCCAAAGGAAATCAACAATCCGAAGGGAAGAAGAAGGGACGGAATAATAAGAAAAAGGGCAAGAATGGGAAGGGTAATGCAAATAAAACCAACGAGCATGTTGGTGAGGGTCAAAAGGATAAAAATAAAGTGACGTTTCCATGCAAGTTGTGTGTTGGAGACCATCTTACTCACCTTTGCCCTAAAATTTAGGATGCGTAGCGCTTGTTAGCTCAGCAGGGTTCTTCCAGTTCCCAGGCTGTGTTGGCAAACCCTTTTCCCCAAGGGCAACAAATAGTTGTTGGCGCGAATCAAAATACTGGGGCTTCCTCTGGGGGCACCCAGGAAGGGGAAATTCCATCAAACATATACATGATGAGTGCTCACGTGGATGTCACTACGAGATCCCGTGATTATGGAGAAGAAGAGTCTTCGAAAGCTAAGGGCGCTCCTGATGCTACTGAGCCGCTTCATATTATGAGGCCTACTGTTGAGCCTATAAATCGGATGCCAAAAGCATCTACTAAGCGCACGACGATTAATACAAATGCTAGGGCTTCCCAGAACTACTCTATTTTGGAAGATCTGGCGCAGAGTCCTTGTGCCACACCGGCTCTTGAGGTGCTCCAATCTTGTCCAGCTCAGCGTAGTGCTCTGCTCACTGCTCTTGGGGCTGTCGATCCAAAGAACTCTCTTATGATTACTTTCTATATGAATAATTTTAAAAAGAGACTCCCCCATCATATGGATTTTCATATTAAATCATCGTACCGGAAATGCAATATTTTTCGGACGGTCGTTGATGAGGGTGCTTCCACATGTGTGATGTCTCTCACATGCTGGAAGGGAATTGGATCTCCTGCAGCTCTTCCATCTACTACTCTTCTGAATGCGTTTGATGGTCATTCTCACAGACCCCATGGTATTGTCCTAGCTTTGCCCATCTGTGTTGGGGGAAAAACTGTAAATATAGAGGTGGAGATAGTTGATGCAAGCTTGGACTACAACCTTCTGTTGGGGAGAAATTGGATTTATGAGATGGATGCCATTGCATCTTCATTATTTCAGATTATTTGTTTCCCTCATGAAGGGAGGATTGTTACAGTGGATCAACTGGACTGTCCTCCTGTAGACCTGAATGCATCTACTGACTCAACTATTCCAAAGTTGGATAATACCAAGGCACCTATTGAGAATTTAGGGGTTGGAATGTATTCTTCCTTGATGAGTACTTTTGATATTCCACCTCCTACGGTTCATATAAATGCAATTTCATCCTCCAGGGCTCTTCTTCAAAGAGAGTTCTTCAGAACTCATTATTTTCCGGACCCTTGGACCTTACCTTCCCCTACCGCCACATTAGCGGAAGGTCAAGTGGGTGGAATGGCATTTCCAATGTCTGCAGCTAAGATTTCTTATCAGTCTATTATTGACTCTGCAGAGTCCATTCCAGCTCCTCTTTCTCCGGAAGAGTTGGATGGAGATGTGGCTCCAGCTTGGACACTTAGGTCTTCTTCTGCCCAGGATTGCCTTGATACCACTCTTCTATCTAAAGAGGCCATCTTGGAAGCTATGACTGGTATAGATATACCATGGGATGATTTGCATCATCGGTCTTACTTTTTACCTGATTTGAGCGAAGTTGAAACGAGTTTTCCAAGTCCTCCGTCTCCTGGTCCTGTTCGCCCAATCCTGAACCCTTTAGCACCAACACAGGTATATTCTGAAGGGAACATGGCTGTAATTTCTCCAACTATCCCGGTCAACATTTCCAGGGATCCCAATGTTATAGAGAATGTCTTCATCGGAGATGAATGTTCCCGTGAAGAGATTCAGATTTACACCGATATCTTTAAAGAGTATAGGGATGTATTCGCTTGGTCTTATGAGGAAATGCCTGGTATAGATCCATCTATTGTCCAGCATGAGATCAAGACTTATGAAAATGCTAAGCCTGTGAGGCAAAAACTTCGTCCGGTCAATCCTAGGAAAGCGCAAACTATCAAAGTCAGGTGAGAAGCTTGTTAAGTGATTCTTCCTTGTTCCTTTGACCGAATGTAGGTTTCAAACCCGTAAAAAGTAGGATAAAAACAAGGAACACCCGTAGGGGTTTACTGATTTCGTAGAGCTTAATAAAGTATTGTCCAACAATAATTACCCACACCATTTATAGATCAGATTATTGATGAGTGTGCCGGTAATGAGATTTTCTCCTTCATGGACGGTTTCTCCGGATATAATCAGATTACTATCCGTCCTGAAGATCAGCATAAGACTGCCTTTATTTTTCCCTGGGGTACTTTTTCTTACAAGAAGATGCCTTTTGGTCTTAAAAATGTTGGGGCTACGTTTCAGCGGGCCATGTCATACGCCTTCCACAACATCAAACAAATTATCGAGGCATATTTGGATGATTTAGCTGCTCATTCTCGAAAGAGAATGGATCATCTTACTCACCTACATCAAATATTTGAACGATGTTGTTTCTACAAGATTAGGTTGAATCTGAACAAGTGCGTTTTCGCGGTTACATCCGGTCGGTTATTGGGATTCATTGTGTCTAGGGAAGGGATTAGGGTAGATCCCTTCAAGGTTGAGGCACATTTTGCTGTTTCATCCCTTCATTTATCAATTTAAAGTCTATAAGGAAAGGTTAATTCTTTCCACAGAAATTGGTTTAAATATGTCGAAGGCTAAGTGATTTGCAGATTGTTGGAAGGTAGTTCCATTTTTAGATGACTTACTAACGCTCATTCGGATGCTTTCTGGTGCGACGACCTCTCCGCCATTTATTGAGTCCACCGATTATAGTAGATTTCTTGGGAGTTCATAAAAGTAGCAGACCCATTGGTATGGTTCGGTTCGTACACATGCTTCTGCGTAGCATGTTACATACTATCTAGTCTGTGTGTTGCAGGACCCCAACTCCGCATCTATGAGAAAAGAACATTTAGCGCTGTTCATTGGCAACACTCTGCGCATTACATTCTTCTACGAAAAACTTATGTTTTGGCAGCAGCCAATCCATTTCAGTTTTTTCTCAGTAGGCGAGTGATTGGGGGCAAATACAATAGATGGATTATGATTTTGCAGGAATTTGATCTTGATTTTATGTCTGCCAAGTCCAAGAAATCATTGGTTTTCAATAATTTGACCTCCTGCTGCTCAAGGGAAGAGATAAGCCATATGGCTTAACCCTTCAGATGAACATTTGTTTCTTATCTCTCCATAGGATCCTTGGTATGGAGATATCATTGTGTATCTTCAGACTGCGAAGTTTCCCTCTACTTTTTTGAAAGATGATCGCCGTAAGTTGTGTCACTTGGCTAAAAATTAATTGATCATTGGTGATGCTTTATACCGTCGAGGGGTTGATTCAATCCTGAGACGTTGCTTAACTCTTGAAGAAGCTGAGGCTGTGCTGAATGATTCCCATAGTGGAGCTTGTGGTGGTCATTTATCTGGGCTTGCTACAGCCCAAAAGATCTTGCGTGCTGGGTACTTTTGGCCTTCGATTTTCAAATATTGTATGGAGTCGGTCAAAAAGTGTCATCCGTGTCAAGTTTATACTCGAAAAATGCATGCTCATCCAGCTCCGCTTTTTCCAGTCATTACTGTCTGTCCCTTTAAAAAGTGGGGTATTGATTATACTACTTGTAACTCGCCTTCGGCTAAAGGTCACAAGTACATTATTGTAGCAGTAGACTACTTTACGAAGTGGGTTGAGGCTATGCCTACTTTTGGGAATGATGGTGAGACTGCAGCTATTTTTCTTTTCAACCAGGTTATTGCTCGTTTTGGTATTCCTAGAGAGATTGTCACTGATCATGGCAGTCATTTTCAGAATAGCATGATGGCTGAGTTGGCTCTAAAATTAGGTTTTTGGCAGGAGCATTCATCTCCGTACTATCCTCAAGCCAATGGGCAAGTGGAAGCCGTGAATAAATCCTTGAAGATAATTCTTCAAAGGAAAATTGATAAAGCTCAATCCAACTGGCATATTATGCTATATCCTACACTTTGGGCATACAGGACGTCAGTGAAAACTGCAATTGGCTTTACTCCGTTTCAGCTAGTCCACGGGTTGGAATCTGTATTTCCCATTGAATGTGAGATTCCTTCTCTTAAGTTAGCTGTTGAACTTCTTCCTGAAACTTCTAGTCTTGAAGAACGTCTCCTTCATCTGGAACATCTTGATGAGCAGCGTCAGGATGCCGTCACGATGAATGAAGCACATAAAAACCGAGTTAAAGTTCAGTACGATAAAGCAGTCAAACCCAGGGTTTTCTCGGAAGGTGACCTTGTTTTGGTCTATGCCCAAGAGAAAGATGTCCTGGGGGCAGGAAAGTTTAAGTCTATGTGGTATGGCCCCTTCATCATTAAAAAAGTCCTTAAGAAAGGAGCATATACCTTGGTTTATTTTGAAGGGAACGAGTTTCCGGAGCCCAAAAATGGGCTCTATTTGAAAAAGTATTATGCCTAGGCTTCGGCCTGACATTTTGCTTTTGTATATAGTAGTTTTACTTTGTACATATCTGGTTTTTCGATCTTTGATGGGATGGTGATGTTTTTTGATCTTCTTTGGCAGGTTGTGTCGGATGTCATGAGTCATTTTGGTTTCACCGATGGTGCTAGTAGACACACCCGGAACTTGGCTTCCGCGGCTTGGGTGCTTCATCATCCATCCAGTCAGCTGTTAGTATCAAGAGGGGTCTACATTGGTCCTGCTTCCAATAATATAGCAGAATACACTGTAGTTGTTTATCTACTCTCGGACGCAATATCTTTGGGTGTTGATTCGTTGGTAGTTTTCTTGGACTCCCAGCTGCTGGTGTCGCAGTTGAACAATACTTATCGGGTTCGAGATCCATTTTTACTCTGATTGTTCTTGAGGGTACATTTGTTACAAAGATCATTTCAATTTTTAACTTTCATTCATATTCCTCGAGCTGACAATTGGATGGCAGACTCATTAGCTAATCAAGCAATTGATTGGCATATTAATCATTCCATACAATAAAATTTAATCATCAAAAACATCATACAATTTTATACATTTGTCACATCACATCAAACATCGTTGTATATATATCATCAGAATGTTCAAAAAACTATACAAAATTTGGATTCATAAGTCATACAAAAAATTGGGCTTATGCCCGATCATGTTCAGTCTCAAAAAATATACAGTCATCTGATATATCATATCTATCTACTCCTATGGTCCCTACCCAGAAGTTGTGTTCCTATAGAACATGATCGCAGTGGCAACACGGTGGAATAACCGTACCCAGTCACGGGGTACTCCTACCACCCGTCTTTGGATGGCTTCAGGAAGATCTTCCACTGCAGCCATAGGTACTTGGCGAGTTAACCCCTCCAAGTTCCTCTGTACAGCCTGGAGGGTCCTGTCTGGATCTACTGTATCCGCCTCACCTCTGCGACGCTTATGTCTTGGGTAACCCTAATGTCGAACTGGTCCAATATATGTATCATGATCATTTTAAAATTGTAAGTCATTTTGAATCCAATCAAAAACATGTTTGTTTTCCATTTTTTCACACATATTGAAAAAATCCAAAAAAATTATATAATTAAAAAATTGCAAACTTACCGACTGTACCCCATGCCGTGCCTGGTGGAAGGACAAGGTTTGGATCGCCACGGAAATCCATCCCGGCATAGGGATAGTCTTCCACAACGATGATTTGTTCTCCCCACCAAAGGAAGAACTCATCATCCCAAGTGGTTCGGGGAACTTCACTTCCCCCCAATCTCTTCATCATGTCATCCCATCGAGCAATTCTTGGGTCTCTCGGGCTGCTGATGGAAGAGATCACTTTGGGTCTCAGCCCAGGAATCTTCTCGAAGAATAATGTCATCAAGATTGTACCATATCCAAAATGTTTTGTCTTTGTTTTTCGGATAGAAGTCAATTGTTGCTTCATATTCATCAGTAGAGCTGTGCACCAATCATATAAATGAGTCAAGCATTCTACTGCTATACTCATTTGAGTCCTGGATGCCTGGTGTAGGAAAGCAGATCCTGCTACCTTGCAAATGGTAAACAGGAGAATTTTCATGTGCAAGTCTCTTAAATATTTGATAGCAATTTGAGTTCCAACTTTCTTGGAACCCTCTACGCAGTAGACGTGGACTTAATCTTCCACGGTTAGCCCTCCCAAAGGCTTACCATGCAAGTCTACTGGCTCCCCCCTCCGGGGGAGTCCAGTAGTAAAATAGATATCTTCCACCTTGATGCGTATGGGCATTTGATCTATTATGAAGCAGTCTTCTTCCGGTTCCCAATAGTTCACAAGCATTTTGAGCAACCGGACATTACTCTTCATATTTGGCATTTTGAAAAACTTGATCAATCCACAATTTCGGAGAATATTTAGTGATGCTTGGTCTTGCATGAATTCATTGTCTATGGCACTGTGTTCACGCTCTCTCCAAGATATATTCATCCTGCAAAAATTCAATAATTCGTTCATTAGCTATGCATTTTTTCATTTTGGGTTGTGCATACGTGACTTTATTTATACACAGTCGCGTATATACGCGACTTGGTCATTATAAACCCGCGTATGCGCAAACCCGTGATTTTAAACAAATGGTTCTACTATGAAAATTCCTAATTTTTAACTTATGAACGGAAAAAATGAATAACAAGGATGAATTAAGAGCTTACCTAATAAATTCGGTGAAGTTTGATGGTCGATTGCTCCTATTTTGATGAAAGAGGCTTTTTCTCCAGAGCACTTTTTCCCAAATCAACAATTTAACAATGAACCAAATATGAGGTAACTTGTGTATTTATGCCCAAAATTGAAAATTTTTTGCAAAAATTTTTTATGCTTATTTTTTCAATCTATCTTAAGCTGCATAACCCGGATGCTTGGAAGTGCCCAGATTGGTATATTTTCAGGTACATTTTGAGGAATTTGAGATTTTTTCTGGTTTTTGATCCATCACTGCTGACCCGTCATGGCAGGTATATGATCTTCACTGGAATATAGGTTAGGGAATCCACTTTCTGTTGCATTTTGCATTCTAGCCTCCATTCTGATCACTTGCCATAGGGTCGATCCCATCAGGTCATGAGTATTACACCCATTTCACTCACCGATTATGTAATCATGACTTGGTGGTAGAGCCTTCCTTTACATGGGCTTCCTAGTTAGTTCCTCGCTATCACTTGTTACCCATGCTGCGTTTTATGTAGGCTCGGGAGTCCTCTTTAGTCCCGCCATGACTTATGTGTTGAAGATTCATTCTTCTTCTTCCTCACTATCATTTTTCTGGCTATTACCCTAGAGGCTCCCTGGTGTTGTTGAGTTGTATTACTGCATTGCATATTGGCTACTTGTTTATCCTAGCCTTTAGCCGGCTTCATTTTGGACTCAATGTTTAAGCCAACTTTTGACCTTGCCTATCTGTACAAGTTAACCATTGCATGTACTTGGCTATCACGACTTGACACCCTTTTTACCCATGGATGGAACATTCCTCTGAGTATCACTTACCAGTTTCTACCACCTTGCATTGAGCATAGGATCGTTCCAATCCCAGGAACTAGTGCATCTGTTTCTTGATACTCGTTCTATCCATTGTACCATAGCATTCTTTTATTCTTTTTCAGGCTTATTATATGAAAAAGACAAAAAAATCAAATATAACAAAAAGAGCAGGAACGGGATGTAACTTCGTAATTTGATGGCAGTACAGTGTCAGTTTGTCGCCCTTGAACAAAGCACATACACTTATATATTTCCTTCATTTGGGATGGTTTTAGTTTTGACCTAGGTTCAGCCTTTGCCTTGTTTCACTGGTCATTCCTCCCCCGGTTGGTTATCTCTTCCAATCATATGGAGAGTTTGTTTTGCCTCCTGCATAACAGACTTATTCAGTGTCACCTCTTATTGCCATGGTCATCACGAGTCGTGCTTTTTTTCAAGGGAAGTTTAAATAGAGTCGGCCATTATGCGGTGTCTCTTGAATCATTATTCAGTCGGCCTTCCCCATATTGTCAGTATCTTGTTCTATCACATCAGATGTTTTGGTCTTCTGCTCATGCTGGTTTAAGAAGGTTTCCATTGACTTCTTGCTAGCGGGTTTGTCTCTTATCGACTACGACACGTTGCTCTGAGAGCAAACCTAGAGTTTCACCCTGGCCCTATTTCCATCATTGATAGGTGACCTTGTGCTCAGAATTTGATCATCATTATGGGTCTTTGACTGAGTGGTTTCCCCTGTGTTCGACGTCATCATACATTATCACACTTGGGATTCGTGCAGTACCTTGATTTCCATTTGACCCTATCGGTGGATATCTCGCCTCTTTGTCAGCTTTCATTATTGGTTGGTTCAGAGGGTTTCTTCCGTGCGCTAGCTTCATCTTGTGCATGTTGGAAACATACTTCGGTTTGGTTCCGTCACATTACTTCGTCCGATTCATTCCAAATCTTGGCCTGCGGGTTACACTTGCACTGGATTGATGTGGGATGCCTTAATGCCTTCCTTCCAGCAGATCTTTTCCCGTCGACTCCGACTCATTGCTCTGGGAATAAGGTCTAGAGTCTTTTTTTAAGTACCTTAGGGTTTGCAGTCATCAATGGCAGACTCTTCGCTATCGACAGTGGGGATTCATCACTGCCTTTTGATTGGTAGATTCTTTCAAGTTTTCGACTTCAACTCATTCATTCGCACTTGTTAGATTTTACTGGGGCACCTTGACACTCATTTTCATTATTGGTGGGTTGTCTCACGTTGGTTAACGGTATACATCATTGACCGGTAATCCAATGATTTCTCACATGGTCGACTTCAGCTCATTTATTCCCATTGTGTAGAATTGTGCCATAGTGATCGGTGAAGACCTCGGGTTGCATCAGCATTTCTCGGTTCACTTTTGACAGTCCATTCAGTTTCTGCCAGTGATGTCGTTCACCCTTATATGTTGCAGTGTCAGTACAACAACATCCTATATGTTGGCTCCCGAGTTGCGTGATTGTACCATTTATTCCACCTCTTATGATTTGGTACTTGGAGATTCAGTTACTTATATGATCATACATCTAGTTTCAGCATCATTGATCAGCTTTCTATATGTGATACTTAGACATTGATTCTGACTTGTACTTCCAGGCCATGCTCAGATGATTCATTGTGTACTTTCAGTTCAGCTATACTTGTATACATGTTGGATCTATTCAGTACTTTCGATATGATGTATTTTTGACTGAGCATGGGTATGCCCGCCTCAACATGAGTTGACTCTCTGTTTTCTTTCATTGGTTTTTGGCAGGCTGAAATCTGGTGAAGTCCTCTCTTGTCCTTGCGAAGTTCTTTCTATGTGCATAATACATTTCGACCATCATGTACCCCTTCTGACCTCATATATTAGGGGGCATCTGTTATAGCATCATTTTTCACCTTCATATGATTCATGATTTCTTTTATGGCTTTGGGCACCCATTCCTACAGACTTGAACAAATTCACTAAAAAATAGTGTTAAAATTCCCATACGCGGGTATGCCCAGACTTTTCCGCGTGTCGTGCATACGCGTAGCCCATGTAATTTTTTTCTACGCATGCCATTAAAATCATTAAAAATATATATAAAAAGTCCCTATTTTTGGGCTGGGTTGATGGTTACTCCAGTAGTTCAACCACCCAACACGTGGCCAACTGTTTCCAACTGATTGAAACTACTTTGAGGGAGTATAAAAGCCCCTCATGTGTATGGCCTAGGGGAGAAAGAAATTTATAGACATTATACTCTATTGGAATCCCTAATTCAAGTCTGATTTCCCGTGCCTCCTGCACTTTCCCAGATTTATACAGGAAACCCTTGTTTCCTGGAGATGTTCATCAGTTTATATGCCATCTCGAGTGCACAAGTCTTGAAAGTATCTTAGCGAGGCAAGGGCGAGATGGATCTAGACGACGGTCTGCTCGAAGATCGTGGAAGGATTCAGGTGATCTCTCCACTTTTTATTTCTATACATGCTGTTCGCAATAATGAAGAACCATCTTGTTCCTAAACTTATGTGTTAATATCTATTTGTATATGTGAAAATATTGATTATTAATCATTTATTATTGTTTATATCATATTTCACATGAATTACACTAACATTTAGGAGAAATATATGATGTACAACTAGGTTTCTGTGCATGTTCTTTCTTGTTTTCCAGGTTGAAGAGGAAGAAGGGTTACTGGGGGTTTGGACCCCGCGGGATCTACATCGAACGTAGGACTACGGGTGAGTTCTACTATCATTGTTATCTAGTTTTTAGCATTTAAGTGTGGTTGTGTGTGAGTCCTTCTGAATATCATGCCCTGATCTGTGGAAGTTTTGACCCAACAAACCTCTAGGGTGTTTTTCCCCGAAACAGGATATGCGTTTTATTATTTACACACTGAAATCTACTAAAGAGATTCCATATTTCCGTTACATAAAACTATAAACACATGAAGCTTTCAGTAAAACGATGGGAGCAAGTCTAGTGGATAAACAACGTAACTGCCATTTCTTTTGGAAATTAAAACCCAATAAATAAAAATGTGGTGGTATTGGAGAATACTAGTAAAATTGATTATGACTCTGAAATGGTAAAAAATAGACGAGAGGAGGACTCCTGTCTGGTCATTAAGGTTAAATAGTCAGATTATTTGTATGTGAGAATAACACCATAGCCATAATGAGAATAGGTGGTATATTGAAATGGAAGAAATGGAAGCTTCCTTCACGGATGTTCCTCTATAGCTGCATAATAAACTAAATGAGATTTTATACATATATGAATTTCACCCAAAAAGGAAAATAATTTTTAATTAGAAAATATTGTCTCTCAAATTTTAATTCACAGAATCAATGCACAGGAATTGCGTATTGAAGAAATGAATAAATATGTATACATTGGATCTGTAGTTGAGGGATGAACTTACTGGTCAGAGTGGAAATTTGAGCAAAGGACCCTACATCCGAATTCCATCGAGGAAAGTGTTATGAGTGAGTGAGGAGTTCAATGGTATAACACTGGTTCGGTTCAAAGCAAAGCCAATAGTTAAACGTAATACAATACCTGAAGTAAGTACAAGATTTGAATAAGCTATGACATACTATGGAAACCACACTCTCCGTAGACAACGTGTTGGAGGGATAGGCCTCTCCGAAAAATCTAAAACCAACAACACAAAAAATATTAAACCGACACGAACACATTGAAACTAAGAAAAAAATAAGAAAAACTAAGGTTGACTGTCTTAAACGGAAAATAAAGTACAATATTCTTACCTAGACCAAATGAAGAGGTTACTCTCTGTGTAAATCGATGAGCTTTCGATTCAATATTTCCAAAATTCATTGTAAATCCAAGGTGAATGGAAGAGGTTGGAATGGCGGAACAAAAATGTAAAATGTAAAATGAGAGGCATAGCAGAGGCCGAGAGCGAGAAGTGCTCAACCGAACTATGGAGTGATAAATGATCTCAACCCCAAAAACATAGATGTTTATTGAAGTCACAAAACCCAACGCAAAAGGATTGTAGTCATCCAGGTGTAAGAGATCTGGAGTGAAGCCGCAGATCGAAGGGTTCACTGAACCAAGTACAAGCCACGCGAAGAATTACTGTAATTTAATTGATACGCAATCCGGAGAAATGTTGTGTATTGGGGTTGGGTGAACACTAAATTTGGAACGAATTTCATTAATTTGAATTAATTGGGAAACACTTGATGTATTGAAGTGCGGTGATATGGGGATGGGTCATACTCATTGTGAACACTACAGTTGGTGCTATAACATTAAATGAAGTAGTAATACTTACCACGAAACTTCACTTCCATGGAATCCACGGACATGTTTATGAAGAGTAACATGGTTAAAAAAATAAGGGTTGCATAAACATTGCAAAGTGATGGAACGACGTGGAAGATGAATAGTATAAACCCATGCCACAAAATGTAAAGTCGTAGGGCTTGTTTTAATGGTTCTAGACCTTTATAAAGATTTATAAAACTTATATAAGATCCACATGATAGTGATTTCCATTGTGAATACACACACACACACATATATATATATATATATATGTTTACCATAAAACCCTTAATAAGACTTATATAGAGGTTTAAGAACATATGTGTCAATTTCACTCCTTTAGAAAGAAGCTAGACCAAGGTCAACTCTTTAGTGGTGAAATATATATACGTTAGGGCAACATGTATACGGTGGAAGGGTAGGTAATATATCTTGGAGAGAAGGGTTTAATATATAGATTTATATGAGGGTGACATTTAATACCCTTTATAAATGAACCATATTAGAGTGAGTTGGCTTATAAATAAAGATATATATGTACCAGAATATACATATGAATATGCATGCTAGCTTTTAAGATAAAGTTAGGATATTATATATATGGTGGAGAGGGAGTTATATTTAGAAAATGTCTAAGTTATTAGCACGGAATGGGAAATTGTGATTTATAGTTAAGAGGGGGAAAATTAACTATTGGTATACAAATTTCCATGTAGAATAAACTTAGAACCTTATTGAGTCTTTATAATTGGAGTGTTAGTTCCAATTAGTATATGGATAAAGTGGAAAGAGGTAAATGTACAACAAAGTAAATTTTTGATGGAAAATGTATGTCAGAAAGTGACAAACAATAATCTGTTCATAGTATGAAAATAGAGTTAGCACTATAAATAGATTTTTTTTTTTTAATTTTTGTCGAAATAGAGATGTTACAGATGCGATGAGGTGAAGGGCACGTGTCGTTGTAGCACACCAGTGCATATCGCACTTTGCATAGTTTATGGTTTAGTCGTTATCAATGTAGAGTTAAACTTGCGGGTGAGCGATTTGTGATAAAACAGAAAGTTGCGATGAGCTATTACTTCCCATTGGTCAATTGGTGGTGGGGCCCAAGAACCACAATTTCGTGTGTAGTGCATGTTAAAAGGTATTTTTGTGCTGCATTAAGATTTATACAAGGAAAAAAGCATGGTATGAAGAAATAACATGTAATGATAAGGTGGAAGCGTGAAGCTTAGTGGGATGACTTGGCGCTGGCTTTTGAATCATTTCAAAAATGTGTCATTGCTCCCTGTCTTAATTACAAGCACAAAATTAGAGAAGAGAGCTCAGTGATCACTCAACCTGAGGCCTCTGTGTCTGATACAGCTAAAAAAAAACCAATCCTCCAACAAGCAATCTCATGTTTCAAAGCAAACATTCTCATGTTTCATGGACGACATTGTAACTAGAGTTCAACAATTGTATTTGGAGTATTTTAGCTGTCAGAAAATGGGGAAAGGAGGAAATGTAAATAGGTCAGAGACTGCTAACACAATATTTGTTTATGCAAGGGAAAAATCACAATTCAAATCTGCAGGTTGGTATAAATTCCTCTAGAAGTTTTATGGGGAGAAAGTGGCACTGGCTCAAGTTTTCGCTAAGTATTTTGATGGAGAAAAGGTCAGGTTAGGCAGAAAAAAATTCAAAATTTCTGAGGCTATCATAGCCTGTGCAACCCAAACTTCTACAACCGGTGAACATTGTTTTAAAAGTAAAGCATTGCTTGAAGAAGTAAGTTCTTACCTTAAGCCTGAATATGATGATATGTAATGGAATTCAGCTGCTCACATTTCTTGTTTTAAAGCCAAGTGGCATCATGTTATTGCCTCAGTCTAGAAATACATCACATGCGAAGGGAGGTTTTCTTTTGTTCATCGTTATTAGTTGATATTCCTGGCCCACATTTCAGGAGAGAAACCTCTGAACCTACCCTATTATCTGTATAAATCTTTGCTTAATTCCAAACTACCACTTGCATAATTTGTATCATAGAGGGCTGATTAAAATTTTATTTGTCTATCATCTAAGAAAGAAAAAAATTACTTGGGATAGGTTTTTAAGAAAGGAAGGGTTTGGAAATATTAATTCCAGAAGAAAGGTAGGGAGGCCAAAGAAGAAAGAAATCCATGAGCAAACCAGTGCTGACCATGTTTCACATAGTTCACCATCTTCTCCTAAGAAGCCTATGCCAAAGAATAAAGAAAAAATCACCTCCTCTTCATGAAGCCAACCTAAGAAGAAAATTTTCATGGCAGAAGAACCAACAAAAGTCAACCCTGGTATCTTTGTACTTAAGCTTACTTTATCACCAGTGGAAGTCAAGCCTCTTATGAAAATTTCAAGCCAGATTCCTGAGTCATCTCATCAAGTGCAGCCAAATAGTGCCACATCTATCACTAAGTCCACCCTCTCACAAGATTTTCTTTCTCTTAAGAAAGGAAAACAGAAAGTGACAGAGCCTACCATAGAAGAAGAGCCTACCTTGGCTAAATTAGTATCCTTCATTTTTTCTTCGATCAAAAAGATGAAGAAAAATGAGATACATTCATATTCCTCATTTGAAGACAATAGTGAGCCTAATTACACAGAGTTAGAAGATGAAGATGAAGAATGTAGTAAATTTATACATGGAGGAAAGAGGTCCAAATTCATCCCTAATCCATATGTCAAAAGACCTCATACTAGAACAAGAAAAAAACTCAGGGTAAATAGAAAGTTGATTTCCAATCCTAAATTGAGGGATGAAATTATCAACATTGAAGAAAGCCCAGAAGACAAAATTGAAAGGATGAAGAAAGACCAATCAAAGAGCCAAGCACAGAAAAAGAGGTCTGATAAAAGAGTAACTAAAGTAGAAGCCATAAGAATCTTTTCTTCTATTCTGGAACTTTGATGAATGAAGATTAGGGCTGACTTGGAGAAAACGTTTTGGGTAAATGTTCCATGTTTTCCGGATACTGCTACCTTTTTTGCGAAGGTAGCAATTATTTTGAAATATCAACATGTGATGGAAATGGGATACTTTTTGTTTTGTATCATGATGTTGACATTAAACATATGAAGTGGAGACATTATTCAATTGAAATGGATGTTGCTAGTTGTCTTACATCCAACCTTCTCCTAAATATCATGTTTCTGTGTTGCACATTTAATAGGAAACAACCACATGTCAGTCCCACTGTTTTTACACTTTCTGCTGAAGGTTGGTTGCACTAAAAGAGAAGAGTGGTCTTCGAATAGGCTACGACCTCACACAACCATTTTAGAGTGACAAACTTTATGATGCCTTCCTGATGTTTATCTTCTTTTTAATCTAGCACTTTGTAATTAAGATTAAGGGATAAGCCTCACCTCTTGCATGAGGTTGTAATGACCTTTGAAACTTATTCACCTTTTTCTGTGGAAGATGACAGTATCATATTTTGTGTATATATGCCAAACTGATATGAAGTCAGGGTTGGTTGGTGGTTATGTAATTTTGACTTATATGATCTATAAATTTTTTTGTGAATGAAATGGAATGATACTACTGAGGACTTATTACCAATTTGTTGTGTGTATTGTCTACTTTACTTGTGTTTCCATATCTCCTTTCTTCCAGTTCCAGTTTGCAAATCATCATACTATTATGTGTTTTTGTTAGTATCTTAAGCATGTTATATGTTTTATCAGTTCTTGTTAGTCTCACACAGTGAGCATTCCAGATAAAATATATGTTATAACAGTGGAAGATCATCACTCATGATAGTTATTCTTCATGATATTTCAGTGAGAATATTGTTAGACTAGAAATAGCTTTCTCTCAATGGAATATTTTCAGACTTCTTCTTTTTTGAATTTCTACTAGATGCAGTATATTTCTATTTTATAGACCTAAAAATTCTTCTCTCATCTCACAATTTCCTCTCCTTATAGACTACAAACTTGCACCTTGCTACCACATCAGATTCCAATACCCTGTTTAGTAGAATTGTGGATTTAACCAAAATATTGCTTCAGTGAATTAGAGTTTATACCATCTTCCAATCCCATAAAAAAAAACATTAAAATTTTCTTACAGTTTAATATGTGTCTGGTCAGGCGCTTGCTATTGTCCAAGTGCTGATTCTAGTGCCAACATCTTTTGGTGCATCTGCTGAGAGACAAAGGCCTTGTAATGAAGTATTCTCCTGAGTCTATTGTTATGAATTGATGATAATAATTTCTTGATGGTAAAAAAGAATTGGTGACCTAAAGAAGACTGCAAATTTGTTCACCTGGCGACTCCAGAAAGAGGAACAGGGGTTTCAAGACCTCCTTCTACAAGGAGGAATCAGAGATCTCCAACTGTGACTCTAGTTTCTGACCCAAAGAAAATCATCAAAGATGCTAAAGGAAAACATAGATCAGTTGAAGCCACATCTCAGTCAGTGAAGAAGGTACACAAGAAGTACATTCCAAAGCAAAAGGTACCTCTATCTACTTTAAAATCTAAAGAGGTTTTAGTTTCAAAATATTCTGCTGAAAAATCTCAAGTTGAAGCTACTCCTCTAGAAAATAAAGTGGATATTGTTAACCTAGTCTCAACTAAAAGTTTTTCTTACTCATCACCTAGTAAATCTGAAATAAGTATTGTTCTAGTCAAAGAGGAATAAACTGAATTTCTAAGTGTTGAAAAGAAATCAGAAGAATTTGTGCTGACTGAAGGGGAATTAGAACAAGTATTGGCTATTGCACCATTCCTTGATAGGGATATTTTGACTGAAGAAGACTTCAATACTATTTTAAATTTCCTTCAGACTCATCATGAATACAAGTTTCTTATTACCCCTCAGCAAGATTATTTTCCTTTTTCTCCAAATCCAGCTGTTGGGTCATCTTCCTCTCATCTTTTTGAAGAGTCTGTACCTAAAGGTCTTACTTTTAACTTATCTGATTTCCTTGCTCAACAAAATAAGGTTGAATTAACTCCATCCCTCAAGAGACAACTTTAGATTTTGATTCTTCTATTGAAGGATAAGTCAAGACATCCTCTGTTCATCTTTTTTAAAACCCACCCTTCTTAGTTCCAAAGCCTGAAAAATCAGCTCAAGACCCCCAAGTTTCTGCTATCCTAAATCAGAACCAAAATTCACCAATTTTAATTCTTATTTCTCAAACAGCTACATCAATTCTACATCAACAAATATGGCCCAGCCTGCCCTTACAAGGATGCAACAGATAGTGGCTGCGAGATATGCACCACTTGTCCTCCCTCAACCCTTGCATGCACTTCCCTAAGGAGATTACTTGAAATATATTCCAAAATACACTGGGGAGGGAGAAGGAGTTTCTGCTGAGGAACATTTAGTGGCTTTCTATAGTTATGCTGACAATCAAAATATTGAACATGAAGATGTCTGGACAAAACTATTTGTTCAGGGCTTGGATGGTGAAGCTCGAAAATGGTTTAGAAGTTTGGCTCCAAATTCAATAACAAGAATTGATGAATTAGAAGAGATATTTGTGAAACATTGGGGTGATAGGAAAGACTCTGTTTATTATCTTACTGAATTTGGACCTCTGAAGAAGAAGGAAGACGATTCTTTAGCCGATTTTACTAAGAAGTTTAATAAGATTTATTAGAAAATTCCTAAAGAGATTAAACCCACTGAAACCACAACTATGATAAATTTTGCAAATGATTTAGATTCTAAGTTTGCCTTATGGTTCAGGTCTAAAAAAGCACAGACACAGACAAGTATGCAAGAGGCTACAATTGGAGTGTAGTCTAATCTCATGGCTTCTAATAAATTAAAAATGGAGGAAGAAAAGGCAGAAAAAGACAAAAATAATATTAAATACGAAAAGCCTTCTTCTTCCAAGTCTCTTTCAGTAGAAGAAAATATCGATCAAATTTCCAATTTGATCAAGGAACTTGCCTCTAAGATGTAAAAATTAGAGGAGAAAATCAACTAGCTGCTAGAGACAATCAAAACGAAGCTAATAGAAATAAGGCTCCCTTCAGGAGGCCTTTTCAGCCTCAACAAATCCTACAACGCCCAAGGAGGAATGTTGATGATCAAAATGTTCAACCTCCTTTGAATAATTTTGTTGAAGAAGAACAATAAGGAAATGAGGAAGAAAATGAAAAGATAAAACATGTGGGAGAAACTTCAGAGTCAACATGTTTGACATTCCAGGAATATGAAGATGGATCAAGAATTTGTTCTTTTTCTAATGATATGAATGCTCAAATTTATGCATAGAATTATAAAAAATAACAAGAAGTTCAAAAAAAAAATTACCCTTTGAGATCAAAAGGTCCTATTCAGCAGCCTGAACAAAAAAAAAATTCAAATAAATAAGCTTCTAAACAGAAGGCCAAGGTAAATGAGGTTCCTCCACCTCAAAATTCTTCTCCAATGGTCAAAATTAATGTATAAAATAAGGAATTAGTTCCAATTTATTTCATTTTCAAATCTGAATTGAATAAAATCAAAATTCCAATTTCAATCCTGGAATTATTGAAAAATCCAACATATAAAGAGTCTTTTAAGAGTCTGTTGCAGCCTCCTCTCACTCCTGATTCAGTAAACCTTGAGGATGAGTATACCACTATTTATCTAGGTTGTCATGTCCAAGACCAAAATTATGATAACTCACCGTATTTCTACCTGTCACTTAACATACATGAAAAATTGCTGCATAATTGTCTGTTAGATTCTAGAGCTTCCCACAATCTTATGCCAAAGAAAGTGACGGATGAATTGGGATTAGAGATCACCAAGAAATACCATGAACTTTACACTTTTGACTCCAAAAAATTCAAGTGTCTAGGAGTGATTAAGGATTTGGTTTTTTACCCTACCCAGCTACTTATGAAGAGCTTAGTGATGGACATTGTGGTTGTTGACATTCCTTCTAGATTTGGGATGTTACTTTCCAGATCTTGGTCTAAAAAATTCGGAGGTATCCTTCAAATGGACATGTCATATGCTACCATCCTAGTATTTGGAGGGGAATTCAGAAGGTTGTATAAGGAAACTCAAATGGCCTACATCATTAGTGATCAACACAATCCATCAAACCATCCCATTTATGTTGAAGAAAAGGAATTGGTGTCATCAATTTTGCACCTTGCTATTGATGAGAATGATTTCCATCCTAAATTAAGTGAAAAAAAAAAATTCAAGGTGCAAATGAGCAACATTCAGAAGGAGGACAGATCTAGATATTGTACTTTGATGGAGCCTCTTCAAGAGAAGGATTGGGAGCTGACATGGTCCTCATTTCTCCTACTCAGCAGAAGGTGACCATATCATACAAACGACAATTTTCTACCACTAACAACACTACTGACTATGAAGCACTCATGCTGGGTATGAAGGTAGCAAAATATTTGGGAGCAGAACAACTAATTGCCTTTGGTGATTCAGAGTTGGTGATTAAACAGGTGAGAAAAAATTACCAAGTGAAAAATTCCAAATTGAATAATTACAGAAATGAAGTTTGGGATTTGATTGAGCATTATTTTTCAGCATTTAATATAAATTTTGTCACTAGAGAAGAAAATCAAATTGTTGATTCACTAGCAATTGTTGCTAGTAATTTCAAAGTTCCTCTAGATATCAAAGCAACATATGATGTTCAAATAAAAAACATAGCTTCAATTCCTGATAACATCAAGCACTGGCAAGTATTTGAGGATGATAGGGAGATTTAGAAATTTTTAGAGTGTGTAGAAGAGTTTGCAGACATACAAATTGATGATGAGTAGGAGATTGTTGAAAACCAAAATAGTAGCCCTTTTAAGAAAAATTTGGCTGGGAAAAACATTATAGATCTAAAAACTAACTTTATTCCTAAGGGTTTAGTTCCTTTAGAAAGACTGTTTGATAATAATGATGTTTTTCTCAAGTGTGAAAGCAAAGTTGATGGAGAGAGTACAATAGAATGCAACATTGGTACAAAATACCAGCCAAGATTAGTCGAAGTGTCCAAATTCCTTCCTCTGGAAACCAAAACAAAATATATCAAACTGCTGAAGGAATTTGCTGATATTTTTGCATGGTCTTATAGTGAGTTGAAAACTTATGATAGGAGCATAATGGAGCACAATATTCCTTTGAAAACAGATGCAAAGCATGTAGCACAAAAAATTAGACACATCAATCCCATGCTGCTCCCAATCATTGAGAAAGAAATAAAAAAATTATGGGAAGAAAAGATAATTCTTCCTTTGATATTTCTAACTAGGTAACTAAAATAGCCTTGGTCTGGAAAAAGAATGGAGAGATAAGGATTTGTGTTGATTTTTGCAACCTGAACCGGTGCTCCTGGAAAGATAACTATCCACTGCCCAAGATGGATTATATCTTGCAGAAGGTTGTAGGATCCAAAAGACTGTCAATTATTGATGGTTTTTCAGGCTATAATAAGATTTCAGTTGACAGGAAAGGCAGAGAAAAGACAACATTTACCACACCCCGGGGCACATTCATGTACAACAAAATTCCATTTGGTCTGATGAATGCAGGCACAACCTTTCAGTGAGCAATGGATATTTCCTTTGCGAGAGAAAGGGACATATTTGTGGTCATCTATTTGGATGCCATCAAAGTATATTCAAAATTTGATGAAGATCACTTGAACATTTGAAACAAGTTTTTGACAAATGCAGAAAGTTTGGTTTGTCCTTAAACCCTAAAAAGTCATCTTTTTCTGTCCAAGAAGGTAAGTTGTTGGGACATATTGTAACAGAATGTGGCATCTGTATTGATCCAAGAATATTAGAAGCTATTCAGAAGATTGGTTTGCCAATAAATAAAAAGGAATTGCAGTCATTTTTAGGGAAAATAATTTTTCTAAGGCGTTTTGTTCCTAACTTTGCAGAGATGATCAAACATATAAATTTCTTGCTAAAAAAAGATGCAAAATTTAAGTGGAGAGCTGAAGCAAAGAATTTTTTTTCAGTAATTAAATCTACCTTGACTGAAGCTCCAGTTTTGATTAGTCTTGACTTTGAAAAGGATTTTTTTGATTTTTTCATATGCTTCAGAAGAAACAATTGCAACTATCTTATTACATAAGAAAAAGGAAGGTTTAGAGAAACTAATTTCATTTTTCATTCGTGCTTTAAGGGATGCTAAATTGAATTAAAACTTGATTGAAAAACAAGAATATGCACTAGTTAAGGCTTTGAAGTATTTTCTAGTTTATTAGCTGCATTAGAAAATAATTGATTTTGTGCCCGATATCACTGTTAAAGATGTGTTGCTGCAACTAGATACAGATGGAAGGAGGGGATGATGGATGACCAAGATTTTGGAATTTGATGTTGAAATAAAACTAACTAAATTGAAAAAGGGTCACGGATTGGCTCGCTTGATTGCTGAATCTAATTGCAAAGATTTAAATCTGAATGTATAGGTAGCTGAAGGAGAAGATGGGGAAGGTATTGCTAATTATCCTGAAATATTTAATTCAGATTGGTACAAGGATATAGTTTACTTCTTGTTAAATTTCAACTGTCCACTTGAAATGGAGAAATCTAAAAGAAGAGCTTTTAAATTGAGAGTTGTGAAGTATTTCATTCTGGAAGACCAACTTTACTGGAAGGATCCTATTGGAGTCTTGTTAAGATATGTAGATGAAGTAGAATCCCAGGAGATTATGACAGAGATACATGCAGGAGCGTGTGGAGGGCATTTGTATTGGAAAGAAACTGCAAACAAAATCTTAAGAGCTGGCTATTATTGGCCAACTCTTTTCTTTGGCGTCTTTTCCAAAGTCAGGAGCTGTGTTGAATGTCAGAAATTTGCTGGTAAATAGAAATTTCTACCATTACCTCTCATCCCTATTTCAGCAGATGTTCCTTTACAGCAGTGGGGGCTAGACTTCATTGGTGAAATTCTTCCACCTTCATCAAGACAATATATATGGATTCTCACAGCTACATACTATTTCAATAAATGGATTGAAGCTGTATCAACCAGGAATGCAACTGATACGATAATTATCAAATTTCTATTGGAAAATATTATGTCAAGATTTGGTTGTCCATAGAAATTAATAACTGATAATACAATGGCGTTTAAGTCTGCTAAGATGTACAAATTTTGTCAGCAATATGGGATTGATTTGATGCATTCCACGCCTTATTTCCCTAAAGGTAATGGATTGGCTAAGTCATCCAATAAAATTTTGGTGATGATGATCAAGAAAATGCTGCATGAAAATAAGAGGAATTGGGACACTCAACTAATACATGCTTTGTTGGCAGATAGAGTAAGCGGTAAAAAATAAATTGGAATGTCTCCATTTCAGCTTGTATATGGTACAGATGTTGTAATGCCTTTGAAATTAGCTCTTCCTGTGATGAAGTTCCTATAAGATGAAGTTGATCATGAAAACGCAGTCCAAAGGAGAATTCTACAGTTGATATAAGCACACAAAATCAGAGAATCATTGCTGGAAAAAGTTCAGAAGTATCAGGCTAAAGTCAAATCTGTTTTTGATAAAAGAGAAAATCAACAGCTGTTTTAGGAGAATGAATTGGTGATGTGTTGGGATGCTAGGAGAGAAGACCATGGAAAGCATGGTAAGTTTTACAATCTATGGTTTGGGCCATTTAGAATTGCTGAATTTTTGGAGAATAATAATTTTCTTCTCAAACATCTGGATGATGATCAGTTGACTGGAGACCCAATCAATGTTCATTTTCTTAAAAAAATATTTATTTAGTAAGTCAGTTGAGTCACTCCATTGTAAATATCTGGTGTGATGTGTCAATAAACTCCATGCCCAATGGTACTTATGTCTGTATATATGGTCAGTCTTGAGTCCAGTATGTCAATGGTCAATCCTAGTCTTTATTTTAAAAAAGTCTTCTGAGTTTCAAGAGATTTTGAGGCACTAAGTCTACAGTCCTTGAAGCCTCATAGGGAGGACTTCATCCGCAATAGGAGACATTGTTAACACTAAAAAATTTAATGGTGTAATCGCCATTGTATCACTATTTTCAAATTTTATTGTGTCCTAGTCCACGTCCAAAGTTTGAGTCATTTCCAATAGAAGTTAAAAGAGTCCCAACATCAAGGTATTTTTAAGTGAATAGGTGTCATAGTGTTTTAGATTCCTAAAATAAGTTAAATCTATATTTTGACTTATGCTAGTGTTGAAGGTTAGTCGTTTATTTGGTAATAAAGTTGCAGTCATCTGGTCTGGAATAATAACTAACTTTGTTGCAAATTCATTGTCAAAACAATAATGAATTAAAAGGCAGCTATTTCTCAGAAATGGAAGTCATATATTCCACACAGTGAAAAGCACAACTATTTCACTGAGATTTTTGTTATCTCAATAAATAGGCTACAGGTAAACATGCAATCAGTTTTCAAATAAGAAAAATTAAGGCTTCGTGGACAGTATTGCAACCAAATTTCTTCAAAAGAAAAGCGCGGCATGAAGAAAACAGATTGACCAATAGAGAGGGAGATCTAGAGAAGAGCACTAGAGAATGTTTAAAGGAAGCTCGCTAGGAATTATACTAAGGAATGAAGCAACAGAGAAGAACCACGTGCAGGATGAGCAGATGACCATGATCTAATCGCAAATCAGAAAGGGAAGAAAATGACGGCTGAGATTAAAGCGCAAATGGAGCAACATTGCAAATCGTTGTTTTTAAAGTTTACCTTTAAGGAAATTGCCTCATATGTTAATTTATTTGTGATGCGATGCAACTAAGGGGAAAGCAAGGAATACTGTTAGATCTGGGGGGTAGATCAATGGTGGAGATTAAAGCGCAGATGGAACGATTTCGCAAATCGTGGTTTTTAAAGTTTACCTTTATGGCAATTGCATGGTATGTTAACTAATTTGCGATGTGATGAGGCGAAGGGGATGTGTCAGCGTAGCACACCAACACATATCACACTTCACATAGGTTATGGTTTAGCCATTATCAGCGTAGAGTTAAACTTGTGAGCGACCGATTTGCGATAAAATGTAAAGTTACGATGTGCGATTACTTCCCATTGGTCAACTGGTTGTGGGGCCCAAGAACCACATTTTCGTGTGTAATGCATGTTAAAAGGTATTTTCATGTTGCATTAAGATTTATACAAGGAGGAAAGCATGGTACAAAGAAAGAAGATGTAATGATAAGATGGAAGCGTGAAGCTTAGTGGGATGACTTGGCGCTGGCTTTTGAATCATTTAAAAAATGTGTCATTGCTCCTTGTCGTAATTACAGGCAAGAAACTAGAGAAGAGAGCTTAGTGATCACTCAATCTGAGGCCTTTGTGTATGATACAAGTAAACAAAAACCAATCCTCCAACAAGCAATCTCATGTTTCAAACCAAGAAGTCTCAGGTTTCGTGGACAAAATTGCAACTAGAGTTCAACAATTGTATTCATGAGCAGTTTAGTTGTCGGAAAATGGGGAAAGGAGGAAAGATAAATAGGTTAGAGCCTGCTAACATAAGATTTGTGGATGCAAGGGAGAACCACAATTCAAATCTGCAGGTTGGTATAAATTCCTCCAAAAGTTTTATGGGGAGAACGTGGCACTGGCTCAAGCTTTTGCTAAGTCTTTCGATGGTGAAAAGGTCAGGTTAGGAAGAAAAACATTCAGCATTTCCAAGGCTATCATAGCCTGTGAAACCCAGGCTTCTGTAACCGATGAACATTGGTTTAAAAGAAAAGCGTTTCCTGAAGAAGTAAGTTCTTACCTTAAGCCCAAATATGCTGATATGAAATGGAATTCAACTGCTCTTATTTCTTGTTTTAAAGCCAAGTGGTAGCATGTTATTACCTCAGTCTAGAAATACATCACATGTGAAGGGAGGTTTTCTTCTATTCATCGTTATTAGTTGAGATTGATAACCCACATTTCAGGAGAGAAACCTCTGAACCTACCCTATTTTTTGTATAAATATCTGCCTAAAATGTCCCTTAAGCTACAGAAATTTCCAAACTACCCCTTGCATAATTTGTATCACAAAGGGGTGATTAAAATTTTAGTTGTCTATCATCTTAGAAAGAAGAAAATTACTTGGGATATGTTTTTAACAAAGGAAGGGTTTGGTAGTATTAATTCCAGAAGAAAGGTAGGGAGGCCAAAGAAGAAAGACATTCATGAGAAAACCAGTGTTTCCCCTGTTTCACATAGTTCACCATCTTCTCCTAAGAAGCCTATGCCAAAGAATAAAGAAAAAATTGCCTCCTCTTCATGAAGCCAACCTAAGAATAAACGTTTCTTGGTAGAATAACCAACGGAGGTCAACCCTGGTATGAAAATTTCAAGCTAGATTCCTGAGTCATCTGATCAAGTACAACCAAACAGTGGCACATCTATCACTGAGTCCACCCTCTCACAAGTTTTTCTTTCTCTCAAGAAAGGAAAACAAAAAATGATAGAGCTTACCATAGAAGAAGAGCCTACCTTGGCTAAATTAGTATCCTCCATTTGTTCTTCGATCAAGAAGAGGAAAAAAATGAGATACATTCCTATTCCTCATTTGAAGACAGTAGTGATCCCTATTACACAGAGTCAGAAGATGAAGAGGAAAAATCTAGTAAATTTGTGCATGGAGGAAAGAGGTCCAAATTCATCCATAATCCCTATGTAAAAAGACCTCATACTAGACCAAGAAATAAAATCAGGCTAAAAAGAAAGCTGATTACCAATCCTAAATCGAGGGATGAAATTATCAACATTGAAGAAATCCTAGAAGAAAAAATTGAATGGAAGAAGAAAGCTCAGTCAAAGAGCCAAGCACAAAAAAGAGGTCTGATAAAAAGTAACTAAAGCTGAAGCCATAAGAATATTTGCTTCTATTCTAGACCTTTGATGAATGAAGAACATGGTTGACTTGGAGAAATTTTTTGGCGTAAATGTTCCATGTTTTCCGGATATTGCTACCTTTTTTGTGAAGGTAGAAATTATTTTGAAATATCAGCATGTGATGGAAATGGGCTACTTTTTGTTTTGAATCATGGGTGTGACATTAAACAGATGAAGTGGAGAGGTTATTTAGTTGAAATGGATGCTGCTAGGTGTCTTATATCCAACCTTCTCCGAAATATCATGTTTCTGTTTTGCACATTTAATAGGAGACATCCACATGTCATTTCCACAGTTTTTACACTTTTTGCTGAAGATTGGTTGCAGTAAAACATAAGAGTGGTCTTTGAATAGCCTGCGACCTCACACAACCATTTCAAAGTGACAAAATTTATGATTCCTTCATGATTTTTATCTTATTTTTAATGTATAACTTTGTAATTAAGATTAAGGGATAAGCCTCACCTATTGCACAAGGTTGTAATGAATTTTGAAATAGATTCACCTTTTTCTGTGGAAGCTAATAGTATCATATTTTGTATGCATATGCCAAACTGATATGAAGTAAAGGTTGGTTGGTGGTTATATAATTTTGACTTATATGATCTATGTTTTTTTATGAATGAAATGGAATGATACTACTGAGGTCTTATTACCAATTTTTTGTGTGTATTTTCTACTTGTGTTTCCATATCTCCTTTCTTCCAGTTCCAGTTTGAAAATCATCATACTGTTATGTGTTTTTGTTAGTCTCTTAAGCATGTTATGTGTTTTATCAGTTCTTGTTAGTCTCACATGGTGAGCATTCCTGATAAAATCTATTTTATAACAGTGGAAGAGCATCACTCATGATAATTATTATTCATGATATTTCAGTGAGAATCTTGTCAGACTAGAAATAGCTTCCTCTCAATGGAATATTGTAAAAATTATTCTTTTGTGAATTTATACTAAATGAAGTATATTTATGTTTTACAAATATACTGATTGAGTCTCTCATCTCACAATTTCCTCTCCTCATAGACTACAAACTTGCACCTTGCTACCACATCAGATTCCAATACCCTCTTTAGTAGAACTGTGGATTTGACCGAAATCTCTCTTCAGTGAATCAGAGTTTATACCATCTTCCAATCACATAAAACAAAACATTAAAATTTACTTAGAGTTTAAGAATCCATATGGATAAAAATTCAAATAGCCTCATATGGATTCTGAATCTTAAGAGTAAAATTGAAAGAATCCATATCATAACATAGTGCAGCTCATGATGAAAATAATCACAACCTGGGATACTCATAAAGCATTGAATGTTTGAACTTATAAGAAGACTCCAAATCATTAGCTAATAAATTAGGAAAAACATTAAATGTTGCCTGTGTAATGATGTCCCTTTCAGAATTCCGAAAGGTGTATTTGTTTATCCGAAACTTCCACTAAAAATATGCTCTCGGCATCCTCGTGAAGTCGCCACTATATCTGAAACAACAGAGTCGCCAGGTGAAAAAATGCAGTCCTCTTCAAGTTATCAATTATTTTTCACCTTCAAGAATTGACATTTAGTAATTAAAACAAGAGACTCGAGAGAATACTTCATTTCAAGGCCTTCGTCTCACCAAAAGATGTTAGTGTTAGAATTAGCAATTGGACTGCATCAAGCGTCTAACCAGACACATATTAAGCTCGAGGGATATTCTTATCATTTGATTGGGTTTTATCTGGAAAGTGGTTGGATCTCAAGCACTTTGAAAGGAACGTTGAAAAGATAAAAAGCTTCGACACATATGAGGGAACTCGTATATATGATGTGGTAGAAAAATTTGTAGTTTAATGATTAGAAGAATGGGAGAAAGAAAGTGTAGGACAAAAATCCAATGCTGGGAGGAAAAAATGACACAAATTCTAGATCTGAAATGTATAGTGAAATAATGCTTTTAAAAGTCTTACAAGAATCTCACTTTACATTTAAAGAATCCCATTATAAGGAATTCTTCTGACTAACATGACCTCATGAATCAGGAATGGTTGGTGAATCAAGAGTGACAAAAAAATATTAACATGCATGCTAGATCAAAATACTTATAAAAACATGAAACATGGTTTAATTCAACCTCAAGGAATGCTTATGAACAATCTTCAATTCATACTGCATCAAGAAATCTTGAAACAAGACTTACAAAAACAAATCCATATGACTTGGAGGTTCACAAGACTTATAGAAACATAAGATAGAACTTTTATGATAAATATGGAAAGGCAGAAAAAGTATGTAAAAACAGAAAGGAAAACAATACACAAACCACATGATTTTGTGAATCCTCAAGAGTGTAACTAAAATATATTACGTGTTCAACAATACATTGTTTAGGAATGACATGAGAATCAGCAACAAGGCACTCGACCCTGTGCCACCAAATATCCCCCCTTTATTACATAAAACTCAACTCTTAAATAGAGTTGCACAAAACAAACCGCTGCTAAAATTTAGGAATGCAATTAAATAAAACAAACTAAAAATATTAAACAAATCAAACTGTTGCATAAATTTAGAACTGCTGAATGATTCAAGGCTTTGAAATCTGAAGCATGAAACTGTTTGACTGCCACATAAGCTTCTTTCTGCCACCTTCTCTAACTGTCCTCAACTGCTGCAAGAAGGTGGAATTGTTTGACACCTACGTGCTCAAAATCATGGGAGTAAAACCTGCCACTTTAATCAATCCTAACAAAAATATGATGGAATTAATCACATTGGTAAAATGTCTTTGAGCTTTAAGAATATATTGTTATTTGTTGATAGGTGTCGAATCTTTAAATCCTTTACTGCCGGATTTTCTGTAAACTAAAATTGTTTCTTGAATACTGCTGGTGCCTTGTGGAAACGTGCTGGTGCTGAGAGTAATGGTGGCACGGATCTAGTTGTTGTGTTGGCCTATGTTTACTGCTCTTTTCCGTTCTTGTTTTTATATCATCATAGTTATGTATGAATGCCCTTTTCCCGACTTGACCCATGGTGTCTACCTCCTTATTACCGCTATGTTCAACATTACTATGCCCTTTGCTCTTTTTCGGGTCTTATCCTTCTTGAGTCCTTCTGCCATGTTTAACCCTTTGTTTTTAAAACAATGTAAAAACCTCATACACCCAGACTTGAAATCCTTTAGGCTTTAGATTTTAACTTCATCACATCCACGTCAATATTGCAGATTGCAAGTTTTAAGGTTTATGTTATGAGGAACGAGAGTTAAAGGCTAAACGAGAACAGAGGTGATGTGGTAGGAAGGGTCCCACTATATCGCATCATTGGAGTTATGGAGTGGAAAATGGAATGTGGCCAAGATTTTTGCGATATGCCGATGCGAAAGGCAAGGAAGGGGTCCCACCGATATTGCATCGGGAAGTTTGTAAGAAATTAAAATGGAGAAGGTGCGAATTTTGATTTGCGATATTGAAAATTAGGACTTGGTGGAACTTATCGCAAATCGAGAGTCGGAAGTAAGTGGAAAAGGTAAGTGATGTTTCAAACTTGTGATGCGAAAAGGTGATGGAACCCATTGCAGGCTTTTAAAAGTGGACAAGTGAAACTTTAGTTAAGTAATGGCAATATGAGAAAGGCCACCTGAACCATAATATAAAGGATTTCAAAGCATTTGAGACATATAAAATGGAAATATGGGTCCTACTAATCCCACAAATCTCATTTCGGAGGGTTTTTAGGAGACAACAATTGTGATATGTAATAAGTTTGGATCTGTGAAACGCCAATTGCGATGAAAGGTAAGTGTTTCAATACAGTTAAGTGCGGAAAATATATATGATATCATATATGTAATATATGATATATATTAAAGGTTTGTTATGGGGGGAGGAGCTGCTTTTGCATTGGAATTTAGCATTTGAAAACATGAAGCATAAGGAGCTAAAGGCGAAATAAAATGACGAAGAGGGAAACTTTCAAAGGAATCAAAACGAGTGCTAACACCTACAACAACGCACTTGAACATATTTCCACTAGGATCATATAGTATGCTATTGGGTATGGATTGGTTATATCTTCACAAGACCAAGGTAGATTACTATGACAAAGCTATTAAATTCTTGGATCACAATGGGGAACCAAGAGTTTTACAGGGAAATGAGAAACCCACATCAGTTAGGATGGTGAAAACTATGTAGGACAAGCACAATCGCAAGAAAGGTTGTGTGTTATTTGTAGTTCATATCTCTAGTGAAAAAGGTAAGGAGGTTGAGGATGTAGATGTTTTGAGCAGGTATCTAGTTTTGCAATAGTTTCAGGATGTGTTTCTAGTAGAAATTTTAGAGTTGCCACCTCACAGGGAGGTAGAATTTTATATTGAGTTGGTGCCAGGAGTAGCACAAGTATCAAAATCACCTTACATTATGAGCACACCTGAGTTGGTAGAGTTAAGTTGCAGCTAAAAGAAATGCTTGATACAGGGTACATTATACCAAGTGTATCGCCACGGGGTGCACCGATGTTGTTCGTGAAGAAGAAGGATGGAACTCTTAGTATGGGCATTGACTACAAGAATCTAAACAAAGGACCATCAAGAATAAGTACCCATTATGCAGGATCGATTTTTTATTTGATCAGCTGAAGGGAGAAGCAGTGTTCTATAATATCGTCCTGAGGTCAGTATATCATCAGGTACGCATCAAAGATTAGGATATCTACAAGACCGCATTCATAACCAAGTAGGGAATAATGAGTTTGTTGTAGTTCCATTCAGTTTGAATAATGCCCCAGATACATTTATATGTTTGATGAACAATGTGTTGCATCCTTATTTGGATAAGTTTGTTATTGTGTCCATTGATGATATATTGGGGTATTCTAAAAATGAGGAAGAGCATGCCGAGCATTTCACAACAATGTTGAGGTTGATGAGAGAGGATTAGTTATATGCTAAGATCAAAAAATTTAGTTTCTTCCACACTGAGGTACAATACTTGGGACATGTTGTCTCCAAAGAGGGAATTACAGTAGATCCAGAAAATATAAGGGCCATAATGGAGTGGGTAGCTCCTAAGAATGTAGATTAGGTGAGATCATTCATGGGATTGGCAGGTTACTATAGGAGGTTCATCATGAAATTATCACATATTTATTATCCTATTACATAATTTTAGAGGAAAGGTAATAAATTTGATTGGACAAAGGAGTGTGAGGCTAGTTTTGAGCACCTTAAGATGTTGTTGACACATGCTCCAGTGTTAAAGATAATAAATCTGGACAAGGAGTTTGTAGTATGTACATATGCTTGCAACAGAGGACTTGGTGGGGTCCTTATGCAGGATGGACATGTGGTATGCTATGAGTCATGAAAGATAAATGAGAATGAGAAGAAATAACCGACACATGACCTTGAGCTAGCAAATATTAGACATGCAATGAATATATGGAGGCCCTATCTTCTTGGTAGACGATTTGTACTGATGAGTGACCACATTGGGTTGAGGTACTTATTTAACCAGCTGAATTTGAATGCCAGGCAGGCTAGATGGTTGGGCATGATCAATGAGTTTTACATTGAGATCAGGTACGTCAAGGGAAAAGAGAACATGGTTGTAGATGCTCTTAGCACATGGGTATAAGTAAATCACTTAGCAACAATGAGCTCCTATGGGACATAATTACAGGATAGGATCTTGCAGGAAGGTTAGCAGGATCACAGGTATATGGATATCATGCACAAGTTGTAGCAGCGCATAGGTACAAGTGTTGGTATAGGTACAAGTGGTAGTAGAGGTATAGGTATAGGTGAAAATACAGGTGCAAGTACAGGTACATGTAGTGGTACAGGTAATGGTATATGTACATGTACCAGTATAGGTGTAGGTGTATAGGATTTGGACTACCATCTCACAAAATATGGATTGGTTAGATTTAGGGGCATTTTACCAAACAATAGTGAGCTCAAGAAGGTAATATTGAGGGATTTTCATGCTAAACTATATTCGGGTCAACCAAGCTACCAGAAAACAATGACTGCAGTAAATATGTTCTATTATTGGCTGAATCTAAATAAGGATATGGCAGAGTTTATAGCCACATGTTTAGATTTTCAGATGATTAAGGAAGAGTGTAAACATCTAGGCGAACTTCTACAATTAAATTTTATTCCGGAGTGGAAATGGGATGTCATTTCCATGGACTTCATCAAATGTTTTCCAAAGACAACTAGAGAACATGATTCTATCATGGTTATTGTGGATAGGTTAACAAAGGTTGCACAATTCATACCGGTGAAGACTACACGATCATCTAGCAATGTAATGCAGGTGTTAATCAGGGACATAGTCATATTGAATGGTTTTCCAAAGAATATTTTGTGAGACAAGGATTCAAAGTTCACTCCCAAGTTTTGGAAGGAGTTGTTTGCAATTTTGGGCACTGAGTTGGCTTTCAACACAACTTATCATTTGCAGAAAGATGGATAGACATAGAGGGTCAACAAGATATTGGAGGATATGTTGAGGATGTATGTGATTAATAATTTACCTAAGTGGGAAGAATAGCTTCCACTGATAGAGTTTTCCTACAAAAACAGGTATTAGGAGTCATTAAAGATGAGTCCATTTGTAGCTATGTATGGGTAGAGTTGCAACACTCCTATTTATTGGAGTGATCCGGTTAACAGGTTACTGATTGGACCAAATATGTTGGTAGAAGTGGAACAAGAAATGTTGGTGATCAAGAAGAACTTAAATGCAACACAAGATAGGTAGAAGAGTTATGAAGACATGAATAGGTTTTTCAAGTAGTTTCAGGTTGGGGATCAAGTGTACTTGCACATCAAGCCCAAGAAGAGCTCCACCAAGATGGCACCACAGTTTTGTGGACCCTTCAGGATCATTGAGAGGATCATACTAGTGACATATCTATTTTCACTTCCTTCCAAAATTAAATTCCATGATGTTTTTCATATATATTTGCTTAATAAGTATGTTAAATATGATGATCATGTGATTGACTGGTCTATATTGTAGGTGGAACCCGATGGAGAATTCTAGCCAGAGCCTCATTGTATATTGTAGAATAAGGTGCTCATGCTCTGGAATCGAGCAATAGACCAAGTTAAAGTGAAATGGAAGCAATTTGGGCCCAATGAAGCTACATGGGAGATGGCGAATCATATGTGGGATATCTATCCTTCCTTGTTTTCCGGTTGAGCAAAGAAGTTTTGGTGTGATGTTGGTATATGTTTTGCATATGTTTTGGTGAAGTTTGATATATGTTTTGATTAGATGTTCGGGTTTATGTACATATGTGTATGGATGTAAATACCACCATGACCTATGTTATAAAACTACAATAAGCGGTATGGTGTCATGATGGTTGCTTTTCAGCAGGGTGATCTTTGTAAATACTACATAAAGCTATGTTATAAAGCTCCACTGGAAGTACGGTTGATTTCCAGTGGTTTTGATGAGGTATAGATGTGGTTTAAAACTGAGGGTGGTGTCCCTGAAGGGGGAGGGTTCTGTAATAGCCCTGGTGAAAATTCCACTTAATAAACTTAAAAATAATAACCATGGTTGATGGGACACTTATTCCAAGCTTAATGTTGGGAAAGCAACCTAGTGGGTGTTAATTTGGTTTATTATGGCTAAAGGAAATTGGAAAAGGAAATGGAAAAGGATTTGGAAAGGAAAAAGGACTTTGAGGATTAGTTGGTACCTTTTGTCAGTGCATTTTTGGAGCTCTCTCATTATTCTCTCTCTCTCTCTCTCTCTCACTCTTGGACACTTAAAATTTCTTGGATCATTTTGGCATTGGACCAAGGAAGGAAAGAAAACACGAAGAAGGAGGAAGTAAGCAAGGAGGAGAAGGAATCAATCAACTACAATAGGACTCTTGGCAGATATCAATTTTCATGTTTAGAAATTTTAATACAAATTATGTATTTCCTGGATTCTCCTAATCTAACAATTATATGCCACTATTAAATACATAATTGCTTCAAAAAAAATATTTTCAGAATTTAAAACACGATCACCTATTACAATATCAAGAAGACATATCAATCACACATAACACAAATGTTTTTATCGGGAAATCATAAAGCTAAAAAACCCACTATCATATATTATGTATATATCATGGATCATGAAACAATCTCATACAAATATCTAATCCAAGAGCTCTCAGTAAAATATACAATCGTCTCACACTGTCATAAAAAAATTGGCAAATTCATGTTATTTACTACCTCCAGGCAACCTGCCTCCATTGCGCAATCCCAACTGATAGAAATCCCTGAATGAATGGAATCCTGCTTGCATTGACTGCACAATCCTCATGGGCACATCCAATGTATGTGTGGTCGCATGTATGAAACCACTAATGGCACAACTGATAGTCAAATTGTCCCTTTCACCTACATCTCAACTGGGTCTCCACTGGATCTGACATGCATGTAGTTAACAGTAGTAAATCTTCAGTTGCATGTGAGACCACTGGTTGTGAATTAATTAATAATTAATTTACTAATCTCTCAATAGTGTATCTTCAGTTACAACTAGCACAACTGAGTTTAACTCACTTAACTGAGTTAAACTACTTTACAGCTCACATAACTACACATCCAACTCTGTTACAACTTCGAATTACTTAGTTACAACTAAGTCCACTTGAATGTCCCAATAACCAACCTTTGAACTTGAATTTACTATAGTTAACTGATTTTCCACTTCAGTTAACTATTTCCAAGTGCCCATTGACAATATATTATTGTTTATTGTCCAACTATTATTAAGGGATAATAATAGTAGACATGCATCTATAAATAGACATGCAATCTATAAATATAACTTACACATACATCTATATATAGACCATCATCTATAAATAGAATTTTCTCAATTGTATATAAATAGACATAATCTATAAATAGAATTTTCTCATGCATCTATAAATAGACCTCCACCTAAAAATATCCTGAGGCTCAATCCTAGTGTAGGTGCATAATTTTCACTAGGATATTCTTGTTGAATCTCAACACTCTCTCTCAAAAAGAAAGGGATTATCCTTCACCCCGATCCTGTCTCTATGGTTTTTGAATTTTCTCCTGGTGAGCGCCTTCATCAGAATATCTGCATCTTAATCTTCTGTAGGAATGTATTGAAGCAACAAGATATTATGTTGCACACAATCTCTGATATGATGATACCAGAAATCTATATGCTTAGATCTATCACGAAACACATGATTAATTGAGAGTTTAATGCAACTCTGATTATCACAATGAATCATTGTCGGATCTAAATGAGAACCAAACAAACCAACCAGATAGCCTCACATGCACCTTGACTTGCTGCCATGTATTCTGATTTCGCTGAACTGAGTGCCACAGATCTCTACTTCCTTCTGTACCAAGAAACAGTTGTAGATCTGATACTAAAGATCCCCCCTGAGGTGCTCTTTTTTTCCGTTGGGCTACCCACCCAATATGCATCTGTGAAGCCATGCAACTTCACCTCATTGATCTGTTTGTACCATAAGCCATACTCAGATGTGCCCCTCAAGTATCTCAGGACATGCTTTCTTGCCTTCCAAAAGAGCTTGGTAGGCTTAACCATCGCTTGACTTAGCTAGTTAATCGCATAGAAAATGTCTGGTCTCATGTTCACTAAATACATTAGCGAACCCACTAACTTTCAATAGACAGTAGCATCCACTATCTCTCAAGATGTAGTGTCCTCCTTCCTCCAGTTTCTTGGAAGAGGAGTATTCATGGGTTTGCAGCCCTCCATGTGAAACTTACCCAGTATGTCCCTTGAATACTTTCCTTGAGACACAAAAAGTTCACCATCTTGCTGCCATATTTCCAATCCAAGGAAATAATGAAGGAGGCCCATATCCTTCATCTCAAACTCCTTTGAAAGGTCCTCCTTAGATGAGTGTATCAACTTCTCATCCCTAGTCAATATTAAATCATCAACATAAAGAAAAATGATTAAAATATTACCCTTCACCACAATTTGGTATAGGTTTTCATCCGCCTCACTTTTGGTGAAACCAAGTCTCGTGAAATAGCTGTCTATCCTAGTGTACCAAGCACGGGGTGCTTGCTTCAGCCCATACACCGCTCTTTTGAGTTAGCACACATGCGATCACTGCTAAAGATCTCAAATCCTTCAGGATACTCTATGTACACCTCTTCCTCAATGATCCCATTAATAAACGCAGTATTCACATTCATATGATGAATGCGCCAGCCCATCTGTGCTGAGAAAGCAAGGATGGTCCTTATGGAAGAATACCTTGCGACAGGTGAAAAGGTTTCTTCATAATCAATACCCTTAATCTATGAGAAGCCTCGGGCCATAAATCCAGCCTTGTATTTCTTAACACTCCCATCAGAAACTTTCTTTACCTTGTAGATCCATCTCGAACCTACCACTGATTTATCAATCAACATTGGAACAATTTCCCAAGCACTAGTTTTGACAATGGAGTCATACTCCTCCACCATTACATCTACCCATGTGGGATCCTGCACTGCTTCCTAAAAGGAATATGGCTTATTCATAATACATTTTCTCATGACAGTGTATCCAGTAAATCAGTCAGGAGACTGTGTTTGTCTGTGCTGTGAAGTAGGGGCTCCTACATTCTGCGCAGCATCAAGTCTTAGCCTATCATATTTTGTGGTATGCTTTCTACTAGTTCTGATGTTTGGCTCTGTGTGAGTGGACTCCTCCACTCCGTGAACCTCCTCATGTGTCTGATCCACATCTTGAGACTCATCTTTGGGAACCAACAGTTCCTCCTCTGCATGCAAGTTTAGCTCCCTCTCAAGCGACAAACACATGGCTTTCCCCTCATCAAATTTTATATCCCGTCGCATAACAATAATCTTACTGTTAGGAAAATACACACAATAATTATGGGGTGTTTCTTTGTACCCCAAAAATATCCCAACTTCAGCTATCGGCTCCAGCTTCTTCCTGGCGTTCTTGGTCACATGCACATAAACAGATGAGCCAAAAATCTTAAAGTGTGAAACATCTAGTTTCTTACCAGTGAAAGCTTCTTTAGGTGTACTCATGCCAAGTAATCTATGAGGAAAACAATTTTGAACATAAACCGCAGTGTACCATGCTTTCTCCCACAAATGCATTGGTAGGTCCTAACCATGCAACATCTCTCGTGCTGCACCCACGATATTTCTGTTCTTCCTCTCCGTGACCCCATTTTGTTGTGGGTTATGAGGTGATATGAGTTCTCTTTGAATTCATTCTTTGATGAAAAAGTATTTGAATTCGTTAGAGATGTATTCTCCACCATTATCGCTCCTTGGAGCCTTCACTTGCTTCCCCGACTTTTTCTCCACCAATGCCTTAAACTCACAGAACTTTGAGAATGTTTGATCCTTCTTTTGCATGAAGAGGATATGACATTTACGAGAAAATTCATCAACAAAAATAACATGATACTTATGTTTTGCTATTGAAGAAACTGAGAATGGTCCACTTACGTTTGTGTGAACTCTCTCCAGAATCACCGAAGCATGGTTCTTCTTTTCATGAAAGGTGGACTTTACATATTTCCCCATGGTGCAACCCTTGCACTTATCTAGCTGAGCAAGTGTTCCCATTGGAAGTCGAGTAGATATTTGTTGCATGACTTTCAAGGCTCAATGATGAAGATGGCCCAGTTGTCTGTGCCATAATTCACCCTCATCCCAGCTCACCACTTTTTCTACCTTACCCATCATGGCAGCGCAGTAATCTACCTCCAGCTTGTAGATATTCTTAACTCGAATCCCTATCCTCTTGGCTTGATCCATTTTTTTATATTGCAGGAAATCTTTTCCATCGATAAAAACAATGTGATAGCCTCTGTCCTCCAACATTGTGTCTGAGACCAAGTTTTTCTTCAGACCTGGAACATGCATAACATCCTTCAATTGAAATGGTTTACTTGATTCCCTTTGAAAGGTAATGGTACCAATTCCAATCGCACTATATCATCCATCGTCACCCATCTCTATATGCATTTGGAGATATTTCTCCTCCAAGTCACTAAAAAGCTCCTTATCTCCCATCATGTGGAAGGAAACACCACTATCCAAATACCACACTGATCCCAATGCACTTGACACCATGCATGCGATCAAGGAGAAGTCAAGTTCAAATTGCGAGGCAAGGGTCTCACTAGATGCAGCTACAACAACCTTCTTGTTCTTATTCTTCTGCAGAAAATTAGTAGCGATATGCCCATGTTCGTGATAGTGAAAACACTTCACCTTGGACAAATCTAACTTCTTTCCTTTAGCCTCGAATTTTGAATGGAATTTGTTACCCTTCCCTTTCCTTGCCTTGGCAGCCAAAGCATGATCCTCTTCATCATCATGCTTTGATGAAGAGCCATCCTTGGTGTTCTGCCTAAACTCCTACACTATATCCAACCACAGTCGTTCCCAATTCGAAAATTTTTCCCGTCCATTGACAGAGTTTTCATAACTGTGCCAACTCTTAGGAAGTCCCAAGAGAGCCAGGCTCACCAAATCATCATCAGCAACAGTGATTCCCACACTCCCCATTTCAGCCCAACATTGGACAAAGTTCGTGAGATACTTTGGAGTGTTGTCGCCCTTTTCCATCTTGATCTTCCTGAGTTTATCTTTGAGCGCCAATTTCCTATGGTCGTTGCTTCTTTGGAAAATATCCGTTAAATCCTTCCACATAGCATATGGTGTGGCTTTCCCATGAAGTCTTGAGAAAATTTGGTCTCGTACGCCTTCCAACATAATCCTCCTCACCTTTTCCACTTTCTTTTTCCATGCATCAAGTAATGCAACATATGTCGAAGTGGGCTTAGGAACATCACTGTTGATGAATTCCTTCAAGCCATTATATTTGAGCAGCGCCTCCATCCTATCCTTCCAGGAAATGTAGTTTGAGATGACCTCAAATGCATACTCTAGCTGCAAGCCATTTCGATGTTTACTCAATTGTATCACCAAGAAAATACTTTTTCAAATTCAAATTCTTTCCACCAATAAACTCAGCTCCTACTTCAAAATTGCAATCTTCTGTGCTCCGATACCATGTAGAATTTTTAATACTAATTATGTATTTCCTGGATTCTCCTGATCTAACAATTATATGCCACTGTTAAATACATAATCACTTCGACAAAAATCTTTGCAAAATTTAAAACACGATCACCAAATGCAATATCAAGAAGAAAGATCAATCACACATAACACAAATGTTTTTACCGGGAAAGCATAAAGCTAACCACACTATCATATATTATGTATATATCATGGATCATGGAAAAATATCATACAAATCTCTAATCCAAGAGCTATCGGTACAATATACAATCATCTCACACTGTCATACAAAAATTGGCAAATTCATGTGCCAATTTACTGCCTCTAGACAACCTGCCTCCACTGCGTAATACCAACTAATAGAAATCCCTGAATGAATGGAATCATGTTTTCCTTGACTGTGCCATCCTCATGGGCACATCCAATGTGTGCGTGGTCACATGTGTGCAACCACTAATGTCACAACTGATAATCAAACTATCCCTTTCACCTACATCTCAATTGGGTCTCCACTGGATCTAACATGCATGTAGTTAACAATAGTAAGTCTTCAGTTGCATGTGAAAACACTGATTGTGAATTAATTAATAATTAATTCAGTGATCTCTCACTAGTGTATCTTCAGTTACAACTATCACAACTGAGTTTAACTCACTTAACTAAGTTAAACTACTTTACAACTCACATAACTACACATCCAACTCTGTTACAACTTCGAATCACTCAGTTAGAACTAAGTCCACTTGCATGTCCCACCAACCATCCTTTGAACTCGAATTTCCTATAGCTAACTGATTTTCCACTTTAGTTAACTATTTCCAAGTGCTCATTGAGAATAGATTATTGTTTATTGTCTGTTGAGATTGCAACAAGATGATGAGCTTAGTGGAAAGGAGTCGCCTTCACTAAGTGGGCCTGTAGGCTATTTTTTGCGCAAAGTCTATTTTTAGACATATGGATCATGTTCTATGAGTTGCAAGATGCTATTTGTGGATGGTTGGCCAAGTCAGAAAAAATAGATGGACTTCTATTTTTAGACATATTGGGCAGAATCTATTTTTAGATTTCTAATCTAAAAATAGATATGCCAAATATTATTAGCTCTTAATAATATTTAGACTCTAAAAATTATCTTATTCTCTTGGAGCACTTCAGTTAAGTGCACAGATGTGACACATGCAGCTGACAGAAGGAATTACGCTATTCCTAAGGGTTAATTGGAGCTATTGCATGGATACTTCAGTTAGAACTCATGTGACAGAGTTTGGTGGAGTTGAGTTAGTGGAGTTGTATTCAGTTTAACTAATCTAAACATAGTTGAGATATTTGTATTCAGTTTAACTAATTGATACAATTAGTGAGATTGGTGTGAATTAATTAATAATTAATTCACTAATTATAAACTCATAAATCAACTAAAGAATGCATCATTTAACTTCAGTGCGTGGATAGCTTCAGTGGAGACCAGTGCAGAGATAGGTGAAAGAGCAGGTTAACTATCAGTTGTGACTATACTGTTGCTATTTGCAACACACAGATAGGTGGAGTAGCCCATGAGGATTGTACAGTTCAAGCCAGGTGGTTTATCTATTTAATGAAGCCATCCCATAGCATTAATTATGCAATAGAGGCTGGCTATCAAGTGGCAAAATATTGGAGCATGTGTTTTGCTAGATCTAGCTTGATAGTGTGTAGCAATTGAGGGTGTGCATGAGAGCTTGTGAGGAGATTTTGTACTATGATTGTTACATGATCTCCATGACATATAATATATAGATAGTTGGGGTTTTCAGCTTTAATATTTCCCATTAAATACTGTGTTCATATGTGTGATTGTTTGTGGTTTTAATGTATGCATACAATTGATTTTATTTCCGCATGTGATGATCAATGGTAGAAGAGATTATGTATTATGCATGAAGCTAAAATAGTGTGTGATCAGGAGAATCTTGGTGAATAATATCTCATTTATTCAAATTTCTACATGGTATCAGAGCGATATTGATCATTGGAGAAATTGCAAAACATTGAAGCGGTTGAGTTTTGTGCTGGTGGAATTCGAATTTGCAGCAGTGTTTTCTTGGTGTCGAAGTTGAGATGTCTTTCAACGGATTGCGATTGGAGTATGCCCTTGAGTGAAGCTCAAATTATATTGCATGGAAGGACAGGATGGAGGTGGTTCTAGATGACAATGGGTTGAAGGAGTTCATAGATGCTGAAGTCCCAAAGCCTACTTCTATTGATGATGCCGTACTTGATGCATGGAAAAAGAAGACAGCAAAGTGTCGAAGGATTCTGTTGGAGGGCGTGAAGGATCACATAGTATCCAGCCTTCATGGTAAGGCTTCTCCATTCTTGATGTGGAAAGATTTGACAGATTTATTTCAAAGCAAGAGTGATCAGAGGAAGTTGGTGCTCAAGGACAAACTCAGGAACATAAAAATGGAGAAAGGCGATAGAATGCCCAAGTACCTCACGAAGTTCGTCCAATGCAGGGATGAGCTGGGAAGTGTGGGGGTGACTGTTGATGATGAGGACTTGGTGAGCTTGGCTCTCCTTGGGCTTCCGAAGAGTTGGCACTCTTAGCAGGACTCTGTCAATGGTCGGGAGAAATTGCCAGGATGGGAGCGACTTTGGTCGGATCTTGTGCAAGAGGAGATAAGGCGGAGTACCAGGGACGGATCTTCATCAAAGAACTTTGATGAAGAGAATTGTGCTTTGGTTGTCAAAGAAAAGAAGGGGAAGAGCAAGAAAGCTTCTCAATCCGGTGCGAAAGGCAAGAAGCAGGACATGTCCAAGGTGAAGTGCTTTCACTGTCACCAACACGGACATTACGCCACTAATTGTCCACATAAGAAGAAAAATAAGCAGGCTGCTAGATCTGTAGCTGGAGAGGCCTTAGCCTCGCAGTTTGAGCTATATTTTTCGCTGATCACATGCTTGGTCTCAAGTATGACGGGATCAGTGTGGTTTCTTGATAGTGGTGCGTCTTTTCACATGACAGGAGATCGAGATTTGTTTACTGATCTGGATGAGAAAGATCTTGGAGTGCACATCGAGATGGGAGATGATGGTAGATACAGTGCGACCGGTATCGGTACCATTTCCTTTGAGAGGGAAGTCTGGTAAACCCTTCAGATTGAAGAAAGTGATGCATGTTCCAGAATTGAAGAAGAATCTTATCTCTGTGGCGATGTTAGAAGACAAGGGATATGATGTTGTCTTTAGCAAGGGAAAGGCTTTCCTGCGCAGTAAGGCAACTGGTGAGACCTGGAGGATAGGGGTTTGAGTTAAGAACCTTTATCAATTGCAGGTAGATGGCTGTGTAGAAATGGCAGGCAAGGCAGAAGGAGTGGTGAGCCGGGATGATGGCGAGTTGTGGCACCGGAGATTGGGCCACCTTCACCATGGAGCTTTTAAGATACTGCAGCATATTTCTATTGGGCTTCCTAAAGGCACTCTTGCGCAGTCAGATCAGTGCAAGGGGTGTACCTTGGGAAAATTTATGAAAGCCACCTTTCACGAGAAGGATAGTCATGCCACGACGATCCTTGAGAGAATTCACACAGACGTGTGTGGACCTTTCTCAGTAGCTTCGATAGCAAAGCACAGGTATTATGTGATATTTGTTGATGATTTTTCTCGTAAGTCGGGATCTTCTTCTGCTTAAGAGGGTGATACATATCAAAGTTCCGATAGTTCAAGGCACCTGCTGAGAAATAACGGGGACGTGAGAAGGCTCTTAAGAGCGACAATGGTGGTGAATTCATCTCTACTGAATTCAAAGACTTTTGCAGCGCAGAAGGGATTCGGAGAGAGCTCATCGCACCCCATAACCCACAGCAGAACGGGGTGGCTAAGCGGAAGAACAGAACGATCGTGGGTGCCGTACGGGCGATGTTGCATGATCGTGGCCTACCCATACACTTGTGGGCGGAGGCATGCAATATTGCAGTATATGTGCAGAACCGTTGTCCTCACAGGATACTTGGCATGAGTACACCCGAGGAGGCGTTTTCTGGTAAGAGGCCTGATATTTCCCATTTGAGGATTTTTGGTTTACTTGTTTACATTCATGTGATAAAGGATGCCAGGAAGAAGCTGGAGCCGACTGCAGAGGTTGGGATATTTGTGGAATACACTGACACACCCCACAACTATCGTGTGTATTTTCTAGACAGTCGCAAGACTGTTGTGCGATGGGATATCAAATTTCAGAAGGAGAAAGCCATGAAGTGTTCGCTTGAGAGGGAGCCACAGTTGCATGCAGAGGAGGAGCTATTATTTCCTAAGGATGAGTCTCAGGATGTGGATCAGCCATAAGATGAGGTTCATGGAGTGGAAGAGACCACTCAGGCAGCGCCAACCATCAGAGGGCGGAAGCGCACTACAGAAGCTGAGCGACTGGCTCAAGATGTAGAGAAGGTTTTAGGAGCACCTACATCACAGCGCAAACAGAGACAGTCACCTGACCGGTATACTGGATACATGGCTCTTATGAGCAAGTGTATCATGACAGAGCCTTCCTCTTTCGAGGAAGTTGTGGAGGATCCCGCATGGGTAGATGCCATGGTGGAAGAGTATGATTCGATTGTCAGAAACAGTGCATGGGAGATTGTCCCGAGACCGGAAGGGAAATCAGTGGTGGGTTCAAGATGGATCTACAAAGTGAAGCAGGCAGCTGACAGGAGTGTGGAGAAGTACAAGGCAAGATTTGTTTCCCGAGGCTTTTCACAGATAGAGGGGATCAATTATGAGGAGATCTTTGCACCTGTCGCAAGGTATTCTTCCATATGGATGATTCTTGCTCTCTCAGTGTAGATGGGGTGGCACATTCATCAGATGGATGTGAAGACTGCATTCCTCAATGGAGTCATTGAGGAGGAGGTGTACATAGATAAACCCGAAGGTTTCGAGATCTTCAGCAGCGAGTCGCATGTGTGCAGGCTTAAAAGAGTGTTGTATGGGTTGAAACAAGCACCTCGTGCTTGGTACACATGGATAGACAGTTATTTCACCAGACTTGGATTCTCCAAGAGTGAGGCGGATCCGAACCTATACTAGATTGTGGTGGAGGGTAAGTTTCTGATCATTATACTTTATGTAGATGATTTGATTTTGACAGGTGATGAGTTGTTGATACTCTCATGCAAGAAGAATCTTGCAAAAGAGTTTGAGATGAAGGACTTGGGCCTTCTTCATTATTTCCTGGGATTGGAAATTTGGCAGTGCAGTGGTGGACTGTTTTTTCCTCAAGGCAAGTATGCCCAGGAGATACTAGAGAAGTTCAACATGCATGGCTGCAAGCCTGTTGATACTCCTCTTCCTGGTGGATAGAGGAAGGAGGATGCTACTTCAGCGGAGGTAGTGGATGCCACTGTTTATCGACACTTGGTGGGGTCACTTATGTATCTGGTCAATACATGACCCGACATATGCTATGCAGTTAACTAGCTTTCCCAAGCTATGGTTAAGCCTACCAAGCTCTTTTGGAAGGTGGGGAAACATGTATTGAGATATCTCAGAGGCACATCGGGATATGGATTGTGGTACAGACAATCAAATGAGGTGAGGCTATGTGGCTTCACGGATGCATATTGGGCAGGGAGCCCAACGAACAGAAAGAGCACATCCGGAGGGATTTTCAGTATCGGGTCAACAATAGTTTCTTGGTACAGCAGGAAGTAGAGATCCGTGGCACTCAGTTTAGCAGAGGCCAAGTATATGGAAGCGCATTTGGCTACTTGCGAGGCTATATGGATGAGGAAGATCCTGGTCGGGTTGTTCGGTTCACACTACATTGACATCCGGTATCATCATATTAGAGATTGTGTTCAGTGGAAGATCATGTTACTTTCATACATTCCTACGGAGGATCAGGATGTTGATATCTTGACGAAGGCGATTACCAGGAGAAAATTCGAATACCACATGGGTAGGATAGGGGTTGCAGATAATCCATATCTTGTTGAGAGGGAGTGTTGAGATTGCAACAAGATGACGAGCTTAGTGGAAAGGAGTCGCCTTCACTAAGTGGGCCTGCAGGCTATTTTTGGCGCAAAGTCTATTTTTAGACTATGTCTATTTTTAGACATATGGATCATGTTCTATGAGTTGCAGGATGCTATTTGTGGATGGTTGGTCAAGTCAGAAAAAATAGATGGAATTCTATTTTTAGACATATTGGGCAGAATCTATTTGTAGATTGCTAGTTTAAAAATAGATATGTCGAATATTATTAGCTCTTAATAATATTTAGACTCTAAACATTATCTTATTCTCTTGGAGCACTTCAGTTAAGTGCACAGATGTGGCACATGCAGCTGACAGAAGGAATTACGTTATTCCTAAGGGTTAAGTGGAGCTATAGCATGGATACTTCAGTTAGAACTCATGTGACAGAGTTTGGTGGAGTTGATTGAGGAAGTTAGTGGAGTTGTATTCAGTTTAACTAATCTAAACATAGTTGAGCTATTTGTATTCAGTTTAACTAATTGATACAATTAGTGAGAGTGGTTTGAATTAATCATTAATTAATTCACTAATTATAAACTCATTAATCAACTAAAGAATACATCAGTTAACTTTAATGCATGGACAGTTTCAGTGGAGACCAGTGCAGAAATAGGTGAAAGAGCAGGTTAACTATCAGTTGTGACTATACTGTTGCTATTTGCAACACACAGATAGGTGGAGAAACCCATGAGGATTGCGCAGTACAAGCCAGGTGGTTTATCTATTTAATGAAGCCATCCCATAGCATTGATTACGAAATAGAGGCTGGCTATCAAGTGGCAAAAGATTGGAGCATGTGTTTTGCTAGATCTAGCTTGATAGTGTGTAGAAATTGAGGGTGTGCATGAGAGCTTGTGAGGAGCTTTTGTACTATGATTGTTACATGATCTCCATGACATATAATATACAGATAGTTGGGGTTTTCAGCTTTAAGCTTTCCCATTAAATACTGTGTTCATATGTGTGATTGTTTGTGGTTTTAATGTATGCATGCAATCGATTTTATTTCCGCATGTGATGATCAATGGTAGAAGAGATTCTGTATTATGCATGAAGCTAAAATAGTGTGTGATCAGGATAATCTTGGTGAATAATATCTCGGTTATTCAAAATTTCTACATTGTCCAACTATTACTAAGGGATAATAATAGTCAACATGCATCTATAAATAAACATGCGATCTATAAATAGAACTCACACATACATCTATAAATAGACCATCATATATAAATAGAATTTTCTCAACCATCTATAGATAGAAATCATCTATAAATAGAATTTTCTCATGCATCTATAAATAGACCTCCACCTAAAAGTAGCCTGAGGCTCCATTCTACTGTAGGTGCATAATTTTAACTAGGATCTTCTTGTTGAATCTCAACAACATGTGTGTTTTCCTCGCTAGATATGGCATGCATGGTATTGCATGTGGTTCTTTTATGTCTTGGCATGGGTTTTTTCCAAGTGTGATAGTGTTTTCAGCCCAACCTTTCCATTTCCAGATAGCCATGGTGTTGTAGAGTTCTCATGTTTTGGTTTAACAGGATTACCGGATGGATTCAAAGCTGAGTGGGGTGGATCTTCAAATTGATATAAAACATGGCCTAGTAACCCCTGAACCAGGATGTACGTTTTGGTAAATACAGATAGTGTGTTTCCTCAATAGGCCCAGGAATCCTCGAACGGTGAATGGTGGGATATACAATAAAGCCTAGAGGTGGTTTTCTCTCTGTCAGGCCTAGGAATCCTAGTTTGGGATAAGTGGTAAAGCCTAGAGATTATGTATTGATTTAGGGCCTAGTGACCCCTAATTCAGGTTGTGAGTTGTGGTAAATCCTAAGACAAAAAAATTCCTCATGGTTTAAGAAAAGAGAAGCCAGTGATATCCATGCTTGTGTTGTCCTAGTGAATGGGTGTAGATCACAGTAAAGCTGATTATGACATGTTTATTGTGTTGGCCTAGTGATCCGGGATGGATCACAATAAAGCCTTATTTCTATTGATGAGGGTGAGGTGGTTTGGCCTTGGGATGCCCTAGTTGGTTCCTTTGGTTTGAGTCCCACATTAATTCTTGGAATATGGCACAAGGGTGATTGGATGAAGAGAGATTTGTCTCAGCCAATCTATGGTCAGGTGGAGCGTGGAAGTCCCATCTCCGGTTGGTTTTTACATTCAATAATGAAGAGATCATTCCTTTGATATTTGGTATGAAAATTTATTGGTTATTATGTGGATTATATTGTTGTTGTATCCATGGTATTTCTGTTGTTATTATGCTAGTTATAAGCAAGTATTTGATCAGTGATGATGTATGGCTCTATCTATGTTTTTACTTGTAAATGAATGCACAATGTATCTATGGTCAAATAGAATGTATTGCATCTAGTGATGTAAGGGAGAAATTCTTCTTAGCGATTCACAGATAAGTATGAGACCCCTATGTTTAAATTTGTTGTTTACACCTGTAGATTCAATGTTTATGACATGTTTGAAAAAATTCCTATCATGGCCAGGAGGGATACAAATGAGTTATTGATGATATGTTTGCTTATACATCAATGTCATGTTGTCATTTATCATGTCTGAAATTTTCATGAAGTTCTGGGTAGTGAACTGAGCTTTCGTCCTAAAAAGGTGGTTCAAATCATGGAGCCGTAGGCACAGAACTCAGAAATTTGAGCCCTAGCCACTGGATTGTAGTGCCATGCCTGATGTTGTAGCCTCCTGGCCATTGACATGTAGTGTTATGCATGTGGATATGGCTCAAAGGGGCTGAAAGGTCAGCGTGACCCAAGTGTAAGAGGCCTGGAAGGTTGCGTTAGATCCTGGGGGTGTCATTGATGACGTACAAGGTCTGTAGGTTATGTTTATGATGGTTCCACTTCCTTAAGGTCACCTAGGATGTTGAATATCATTATAGTAGCCTCTCGCCACATATTTACCTTGACTAGCTAGTTGCTTGGGTAGATGTGGGAAGTGGGTGTTACAATGTTTTAGCCCTTTTACCCCTCAACTTACATGAGGCTTTCACTTTTGATTTTCATCACAAAACGTGCGTTTTTTCTGTCACAAGGATCAAGATTGCAGTATCACATTTCTAGAAGTTTGATGGATAGGGGGTTCATTTGTGTTTTGACTTTAGAGATGATGCTATCTTGTGGTGCATTTGGTGTTGTGATGGTTTCTAGTAAGTGCAGGATGAGATGTTCTAGTGTGCTATTGGTGGTATAATTGATGAGTAGCATGTGCCTTGTGTTGGAAATATTGTCATTGATGGCAAAGGAATTGGAAAAGATAGGAGCAGCACCTAAACTATCCATAAGGCAAAAGAGACAAAGAGGTAGCAGAGGCAGCAGATGAGACTGAGCAGTAGAGTTGAATTAGGGGTTTAATACAGTTTGCAAAGGAGATGACAAAAGGGAGAGCTGCTAGGAAGAGACAAGGTAATAGATTGAAGGACAAATTGAATATCTGGCTAATATTTGTATATGTTAATAAAGAACTATGGAATTGTGTTAAGTATGAGTAAATCTGGAATTTATATGACCTGTGTGATCAATTTCATAATGGGCATAGGATACCTACGGTGCCCAGAGAAGAATGAAATCATTGTTAGGGATATGTGTATTATATGTGTATTGTCTGATGTAATTCTTGTGTGGAATCCCCTGAACCTCTGTATGAGTCTCTGCGTATGGGGATTAAAAGTGAAACCCTGTTGAGGAACCATGGTGGTAGGATTCGAATTCCAGGATGAGACCTTCTTGTAATGAAGAACTGGCTTAGTTTGATATTTGCAGTCGTGGAAATACTTGGTTGAATATATGAGGGGCTCTCAAGGCATTCAGTGTATCCATTGAAGAACTTAATGGTGGCAGAGATATGATGTTTTTGAATGTACAGGTAGAAGCGGAACTGTGACAGGATAGAACTCTGAAATGGAAGCTTGATATGTTATATATATCATAGCAGAATTGAAGAATGACATTGAATTATCACGAGTTAATGTTTGTAAGGAAATCTCGTCGGAAGAGAACTACATTTGTTCATTGATTATTGGAAATCCTGCCAAAGATAGACCAGAGTTATAGCACAAACCCAGACTAACCCTTTGGAATCATGAACAGAACCTTGAGCGAAGGGCAGAACCACGAAGGAGGAATAGTGAAGGCGGTTTATGGTTTTCATCGCACCGCTTTCGACGGGCAAGCGGTATTCAAGAGGTGGGGAGCGATTCCATAGAATGGGTGACACGCGTCCCTGTATGATTTTACAAAACCACTTTTCACTGTGCGCCATCGCACGTTATAATTCAACCCAGGACGCCCAGCGATATCGTTGAGTGTCGTTGATCTGGGAAGGGGTCATTGGAAGGTCGTCATTTTTTGAAGGTGCGTGAATATTAACACAGGTACGACGGGCCATTGCACGTTAACGATCGGCATCGGAGGTTGAGCGATATACATATAAGCCGTTGATCTGGAAGCTTGCTAATCTAACGGTGATCGGATGCTGGACTTGCACAAAGTTTACCTATGGTACCATGTGCGTATTTGATTGACTATTGACTATATTTGTGGGCCTGGGGTCAAAGGTTTACCATATTATTTGGAAGGGTTAAAATGCGAAGGGTTAACTTTAATCCTAAAGTTCTGTTCAAAAGTGTAAATATATTTATTTTTCAATTTCTTAAAATTGATAAATAAATTAAAAATAATTCAAAGAGGTACGTAAGGGTGCTAAAGGAAATACCGTTCAGGAATACCATTGGTAATTGAATGGTTTTGACTCATGGTTTTAAAAAAACGCAAAAATATATAAGGAGAAGAAAAATAGAGAACGGAGGGTGTGCATTGAAAGGGTGGTGAATAGAATTTCCCAAAAAGGATATCTGTATGGGCGAGCTCTGTTCTTAACTGATAAATCTGACACTATGATGCACCCATGAATATAATGATCTGACAATGATGAATCTCTGGTTTGAATGACGGATGAAATCATGAAGAACTGGTGTGAGTATACAGAAAATACATAAATCTGGTGACCGGCAAGGTATGTCGTATGGAAATTGGTGGAGCCAGTATGAAAATTGATGAAACGTGGTCCGTAGTGGTGCTGAGGGTCGAAGCCTTTAGAGAGGGGGTTCTATCTCCCTTCCAGTGGTAGCTAGTAAACGAGAGCAGGGGGTAGTAGCTCCCTTCCAGGAGAGGCTGGTAAACGAGAGAAGGTTGTAGCCTTCTGTAGGTAGGTGTCTGCGTGCTGGTATAAGTCTGCACCAATATATATTGTAAGAAGTTTTCTCTATAATAAATATTGAAGAATGAGATTACAACAGCGGTGGTTTTCTCCCGAATTGGGTTTCCACCTTAAATCCTGATGTTCATATGTGTTGTTTATGTTTGATGGTTTGTTCTGTTATTTCTGTCCATGCTTAATGATGCAATGCTCTAAGTAATGACATAATAAGATATCTAGACATACATGTTGGATGTTGTACTGTAACATATGGTTTTAAGAGAAAGAAAAGAAAAATTGTTCAGCCCTAAATACTGATTCACCCCTCCCCTCTTAGTATTTTTCCTAACACCTTGTGTTTAAAATTCTTAATGATACAGTGCACCCTCATTATTTGGTATTGTTGGGCATGTTTGAGTTTTTTTGGCTTAAGAGATTAGAAGGAGCTTGTTAACACATTTTATGGCCACATATATATGGTAAAATTTCACATTTTTTATGAATATTTTTATGGTTAGTTTTGGTTTTTTGCGGGTGTGTGAAATCCACAAGAATAAAAATTACCTCACTTGTCATTTATAACTGATAAAAAAAAAATGGGTTTAAATGGTAGGGACAGCAGTTTAGCTGTGAAAGAGATGGGGAGGGCATCTTTCCCAACCATGTAGGGGATGGTAGCTAACCAAAAAATATATATCTCATAATATTTTTGGCAAGTGAGTCTTGAAGGAAACTCCTGAGCAACAGTTAAATGAAATTTATAAGAGAGAGGCACCTTCCTTGCCTCTTGTCTTTGGTAGTTGTTCTGGGTTGAAATAATTTAGTGATATTTTCAAGTCTTGTCCCATGAATTTGATTGTTTTTCATATTCCTTACTGTCACATGATTGTTGTACATTCTGTGGTACATACAAAACTTGTAAATTAAATCTAGAGTCATCATGCTCCTTAAAATTGACATCCTGAGTGACTCTGTCCCATGGAGAGAGGTTGATTATTAGATTCCCATATGCACAACATTAACCAATGAGAGGAAATCCATTGTGAAACACTGGTAAAAAGCTATAAGTGATGATTAATTTCAATTATCTCCATGCATATAGGTTATTTGTTGTGAAATTGGGCACTGGGCGCAATATGTTTGGACCTGATTGATTTTCTTCAAGGTAGAATTCTAGTCTCAAATATTGTCACTGTTTTATTGTGCCTCATTAACGTTGATGTATGTTCTCTCTCCTTTTCTGGCATATGAAGTTTGTTACCATGACATTGCATGGAGAAAATATATAACTAAGATATATGGTCAAGCATGGCACTCGGAGAAATTTTCTTTGACCATGATTGTTTCAAACGATGGCATGATAAATGATATGTGGAGATATTCAAACCTTACCATGACCAATGTTGAAGCAAAGGTTAAATACCAGTGGTGTTGTCTGGAATTGACACGTTACAAAATAAAATGAGAGAGTGAATGATTTTGATTAGGTAAGTTTCCAACATAAATTTATTTATCATGTATTAGGTGGAAATTCATGCTTTAAGATTAGAAAATTCTGTTGTCACTCTAAAGTAATGCTTTCCATGTTTTACAGATGACAAAGCTATCATATGAAAGATGTCTAATTGCATGTGAAAACTACCCAAAGTATTGGATCCGATCTGGTCAATGTATGGAAACTATTGGAAGAATGGAAGTTGTAAATGATGCTCTTGCATGGGCTGCAACCGTTGCATACATTTTGGTGAAGGTAAACTTCTGTGAGTTTTTCTTATGTATTTTGTAAGTGTTGTTGTTTTCATTGTACACCATGGTATTAAAATTTATAAATTTCTAATGCGATTTTCTATTCAGGGTTAATTTTATGTATATGAATCCTATGGGCTTGGCGACAGCTATTTGATTTTGTATGTCGTGATTATTTTTGTAGAAATTGCTTGTTGGATGCACTCTGGGGAGAGGAAAGTGGGTAAATTGAAAGAGAAATACTTAGAAGCAGTGTTGAAGTAGGATGTGGGATTCTTTGACACATATGCTATGACTAGGGATATAGAGAATTTCCATGGATACTCCTCTTGTTCAAGATGAAATCAGTGAAAAGGTACTCGTCCATATGACCATCCATAAGTTTAATGACGTTTTCTTCTAGTAATTAAGTTTGAAACAACTGCATAAAATCAATCAATGTGTGTGCATATATCCACATCTTAATATGAATGTGTTTGGTCTTCATGAATCATCCAAAAATATTGCAACCATAAGGATTGAGAAATATTTGTGTTCTAATGTGCCATTTGGACAAGGATGGGTGGGTAAAGATGAATCTCCTCCTCGTGCTTTACTGTTGTATGAGGATATCAAGGGTTAGTAGACCTTGGCTCATACAAGTACAATTCCAAGTGACTTTACTGCAACCAAGGCTAAATTAAATCCTTATGCAACTACTCAAGAAAAAAATGATCAATCCTCTATAAAAAATAAAAGAATTGGAAAATTTTCTTCGTCAAGTGTGGAAAAAATTGCTAGGTCTACAAGCTTAAATGTGCCTCTATCTATGGGTTCACAATCAACCAACAATACAAATTTTCAAATGCCTTTGAAAAGATTCAAAGTAAATGAATCAAAATCAAATTCATGAATTGAAAAATCCAGTGAAGTCAATCTGGCAGGTGCCAAATTTACCTCAGATGTATCCTAGTCAAAATTTCTCGATATTATCTCCTGAATTAACCAACTTATACAATGGGGATCTACCAAAAAAGTGGAACATTTGAAAATTGTTTCAAGTGTAATAATATGCAGATAATTCCTAATGCATATCATAAAAACAGACCCAAGCAAGGCCATCATCCAGTGTTCCTCAATTTATTCAATAAGAGGTGTTAGGTCCTTGTAATTTGTTAGATTGGTAAGACCAAATAGACAAGGGTAAATTCAAACCAAATTTGGAGTCCTAGGAACTAGCCTTCCTAGACTCAGAGAGGGCTATTTCTATATTTGATAAAATATATGACTTGATTGATTTAGGATGCTAATTTTAGGCTAGTTATAATGATAGGGTTAGTTTGTTTTGTTTTGTTTTGTTTGGTTGGGTTGCTTGTTAAGTAGAATAGATAGAGTAAGAGAAATTCAAACCATTGGGCTATGGGGTCTGTGAAAGGTTTGAAGAGTACAAAAATAAATCAAGGGTGTTTTATAGGGAAAGTTGACAAAGCCAAATGGATCTTAATAGCTTATGTGAGTGTGAAGTGAACATTAAATTGTGAGTGTAGCAGGTTTAAAGGGAAATTAAGAATCCTTTAACATGTACTAGAACAAGAAGGGTTTTTAAGATTACTATGTTTAAGAAAGAATCAAATGATAGGGCACACCTTAAACTTCTTTGGCCTATCTTCACCAAGTAAAATTTAAAACAACAACCCGACAAACCCTATAGAGCAGGGAACTCCTAAATTCTCTAGTTATTCATCTTTAGAGAAAGAAAACATTTAAGATAACAAATAAGTGATGATTAAAGCGTAGGGAACTCCTAAGTTCTTCAATCAGACTTCATAGACCTTCAAAATGACTATTCAAGATGGACTAAAGGACAGGGCAATCCAAAAACGTCTTTAGCCAAACCCTAATTAGTAAACTTCAAAGAAAAGGCCTTAAAAACAATGTTTCAAGCTACACCAAAGGACAGGGCATACCATAAAATTCTTTGGCTTAAATCCATTAAATTATTTTCAAGACAACAAGCTATGTGGAACAAGAGAGAAACTAAGAACTCTCTAATCAGATTCAGTAGAGGAAAACATTTGAACAATAGAAGGAAAACATGCTTAAGGTGCCTCTAGCATCATATCTTAGCCTAAATTTTATGTTCTATTGCAAGAGAAAAGATGAAAAATATGGGAAACATAAGGAAAAAATAACTAAATTGGAATAACACCACCATTTGACAAATTCCATGAATCCTGCAAATGTGCATGCTCCATTATCATTCAGTCCAAGACAATTACAAAGCTCCAAAGCCAAAAATTCTTTATCACTCAAAGTCTATGTGATTATCATCTCAAAAATCAACCAAAAACCAACAAAAAATTATGAAGCATTACATGCAGTATTTATCTAAAAAATGAGGAGGTGAAACTAAGCTAGGGTTTGAGATGTCATTTATTACTTCTTTAATGCATTTTGACCTTTGAGACCATGAAAGGCCCAAGGAAAAATATCTAAAAGTGATTCACTAAAACAATAACTCCTAACCTAACCTCTGAGAAAATTTTGGAAGAATTTGACCTTAAGGCCTCTCAATAACTTTTATAATAACTCCTGGTGTCTTTTATTGACTTTCTGGAAAGGGCGCATCAACACTGGGCAAGGGTGTAGTGCCACTGGTAAACGCGCAACGCCAACACTCGGAAAATTTCTTGTTTTGCAACTGACTTTGGGAGGCCTTCCCGTTGTCCAAATGAGCTCCATGATAGCTCATTAGAAAGCATGTCCTATATAGTTTCTAGACATGTCTTTACTTTCTAGAATTATTCCCATTTTCTTTGTCAAAAATCACTTCTCCCAAGACTACTAAACGTGCAACGCCAGTGCTGAAAAGAGGGCAGAAAGGTGATTTTTTGGTGGTTTTTGGCCCTTTTGAGGGACCAGGTTTGCTCCAAATTGTCTAAAATTTTTTTAGGATGATTTCCTTGGCATGAGGAACATGAATATGTTTATCTTTTCCCATTTTAGTTCCACAAAAAAGAGCGCAGCACCAGTGGCACTGTGCATTTGGCCCAATTTCTGCAAGCCAAACTGTCAAAAATAAAAAAGGTGCACAAAGGGACCAAAATTTGGAAATTAGCTTGCTGATTAATATTTAGAGGCTTGGAGGGACACATCAACAAGGATATTGAGCTTTTAATTCTCCTTTTTCTTGGCTAGGGTTTCCTTCAATTTGTTCTTCAACTGCTTGAGTTTGATGTTGCAGACCTTGTTTCTAGTGATGTACTTCTTAAACATGTGTCTGAGCATCTCATTGTCTTTGTTTGCCTTACGAAGGAGCTTCTAAAGGTGTAATTTAACTATGTATATCAATACCTCTCTGTCATCTTCAACTTCCATAGCAATCTTTTCCTCAAAACTAAGTTTCTTTGCCTCATGTTTTTCCTGCTCTAAATCTCTCTTAAGACCTCTTCTTTTTGGTCTTGACTTGATGTTTTGAGAATCATAATGGTCAAATTCATCAGGTGCCATAATTTAATTACCCTTTATGTCTTGTATTTTTTCCTTTAGTAGCTCTAACTCCATGAGAACTTGCTTGTCCTTTAGCTGCTCGTTCTCCTGTTCGAAGAATGATATGACAAATTGGGCTTTTGCCATGTTGTCCTGCAATTCTTTGATCATGTCAGCCTTCTCTTTGATGATCAATTTTGAGGCCTCATGATCATCTTGGTCATCCAAGTCCACATGTTAAACTCCCTCTCTCTTGCTCATGATGAAGGTATTCCTTGGCATTTGTGCCTCCATACCACTGTCTTCTTCCTCAGACAAGTTAAAATATTTTTTATAGAACCCTAGGGCTGATGTGAAATGAGATGAAGGGTTAATGAAAGGTAGCTTTTCAAATGAAGGGAATGAGTGAGTGGGTATAAGTGGAGGAAATGCGTGAGGAGGAAAAATAACTCATTGAAAATCCTTAAGCAATGTAATCACTCTTGTTTATGACTGATTTTCTTTAAGGAGGATGGAGTAATGGTAAAATAGTGATTTCAAGCTTAAAACTTAGGGTTTCTTCTAGGGTTTCACTTCAATTGATTAAGAATTCACCAAATGGCATAAAAAATGGGGCTTATGGTATGCAATTACCTCTTATCAGTTCTTGGAAGACTTTGGAAAATACTTGAAGGAAATTTTATGTGATTTGAGTGGTTGGAAAGCTCAGAAACCCTCTCTGGCAAGGGCGCAGCACCAAGCTCCAGGCGCGCAACGCTGGTGCAAACGCGCAGTGCCAGGATGACAAAACAGAGAAATTTTTTGCAGACCACTTTTAGAGGTCTTCCAGGTGTCCAAAATGGGCCCTTTAAGTCTAGTTTTCAAATATACCTTTGTTTTGCTGATTGGAGTTGATTTGACTCGTGAAAAGTTGATTCTCCCAAGACTGGTCAAAAAGTGCTGAATGATGGTGCATAAATGTAGAGTGCCGGTGCAAGCAACTTTTGGAGGCCTTCCTCAACTCCAAATTGAGCTCATGATAGCTCATTGGAAATATCTTCCAATATAGTTGTAATTTGACTCATCAAGCAAGTCATTTGGACATTCTATCTACGAGAAAACTTGATTTTTCCAAGGTCACTCCAGAAGTGCAAAAAACCTCTTGTAGCACCTGTAAATTTAAAAATTTTCCCAAACCATGATACCTATGTAAAATTTGAAGGACATTTTTCTTCCTTTACCTATGGTTGAAAAAAACCTCTCTCACTTTTGTCAAATTTATCTTCGTTTGTTCAGAAACACAATTTAAAGTGAAAATGGCCTTGTGTGCTTCCTCCATGTCATTTTCCTGCAAGTGATCACTGCTTTGGCACTCAACTAGACCATCAAGTTAAAAAAACCTAGTTCTCTACAAGACCAAGCGTTTCCTCTTTCCCTTTCTATAGGTTGTTCTCATTCAGGAGTAGATAATCTACATCATCAGTACCTTCTGCTGATAAATCTTTCAACACTCCTGCAGAAGTGCTAAACGCTTTTCATTTTCCTTATTTGGAGGTCCTGAACTAATAAGACAACTCTCTTTTGAGATTTTTAGGTCCTCCTTGAATAACCATGCCTTGAAATTCTATTACATCTGAGACAGATTCTAGCAAAGGAAGAGCAGTGCCTAAAACATCCAAGGATGACCTAAAACAATGTAAAACCCTAATGACTTAGTGGGAGGGTCCTTTGACCTAATTTTGGCTGAAATTTCACTTGGAGACTTTCAAGTGAAAACAGAGCATTGTTATAGGTTATTATGCACAAAGGGACATGGGAATGAGCTGGCAAAAAGAAACCCTAAAGGGAGGATGGAGTCTATTGACAGGTGGAAGTAGGGTAATGAAGTCTCAGGTAGGAAGGAAGGATGAAAATTAAAAGTATAAGCCCATAATGAGTCTCTTAAGGTAAACAGGGTGACTTTAAGATGGCCAACTGAAGAATAGTGAAAATAGGTTTATAAGGATAATGAAGGAAGTGATATTTCTGAAACTTAAGATATTCAAGGAATATTGTTTTTAGAAAGCTATAAACATCCTTTAGTCATCTAAAGATAATGAAAAATATTGATGACTAACAAGAGGAACACATGGACATATCTCTATATATACATTTACAACTAAGCTAGATGCATCCTCAGAATCTGCCATCTCATACTATTTCGCAAGGAGGTGTAAAATTGATGGTAGAATTGAAAAATTCAACCACATCGAGTCCTTTTAATTACTGGCAGGGATACCAATGGGAGGGAGATGATACATTCCAATCTAAAAAAAAAACTATTGAAACCTTTACCTTCAAAACATCCTTCTCAAGAAACATCTTATTTTCCAAATTTGATTCAAACAGATTTGCATGTATGGTTTCAATCTACAAGGTCTCTAGTTAGGAAGTCTTCTGGAATGTTGGTTGATTCACAACCTGATTTGGAACTCCAAATTTGATTTATTAAAAAGTTATCACCAGATCCATTTATTTTCTGGTTATAAGCATGTATATCCATTTTCAATCTCTGTACATTTCCAATGGTTTATACAGACTACAAAGATGGGGTTTCATGAGAAAGGACCCATTATGTTATAACATATTTGTACATGTGCCAATTTATATTTCACATAGGCTAGCTCTATTGTTCAGTGTTAACATTATATTTAAAAATTTCATAATCTCAACACATATTATTTTGATACAACCTTTCCAGTATAATTCATGTTCACAAAAATGTTGTTTTTTACTAGTTCATGGCTTAAATTCCCGTTCTTTTTCAGAAAATTTGTAAATTAATTGCATCCCATGGAACATGAAATGATGTATTTGTATTCAATTTTTGTTCTAAAATTTTTCTGTTGGGTGGTGTGGGAATATCTGTATAAATTATACAAACATTATGTATACCAATGGATTCAATCCGTTCATGCGATATGCTAAAGCAAGATACTGAATCCTTCTACAAATTAATTGCAGAAAATAAACACAATCGCACAATCACACCAAGTAAAAGAAATAATCAAATCAATCCACAGTGACATATATTTTTCCTAGGGAAATCTTGCTTCTCAAAACCCCTCTATCTCTATTATATAATGAACCAAGGAATCATGAAAAAATATAATGCACTCTTCTCACAAGAGTCTGTTGCACTATCCTGACTATCTCACATTGATCTAGAAAAAATTGGGCTAGTACTCAACCAATTCTCTACCTCTTCTTAGCCTACCTTTTTCACGCAATCCCTAGTCAATTGATCTGTAATATTCCTTTTCAGGAATTTCAGCAATACCTTTAGTGAGGACGTTGTATAAGTGAACCAGTGCAATAATAACACAGTCCAGGGCTTGGATCCTCAAGAATATGCTGTATGTGGCTTAAATATGGAATGACATCAGAAAAAAAATAACTCTAGCTATAATAAACAGATCTCCCCATCTCAAATGTAGAAAAAGGCATCATAATCCCAATACATCATAAAATATAAATTCCATAGGCAACAAAAAAGTTATTCTTATTATGTAAACTACAAAAATAGATGGAATAACATATATCTAGATCTTTCATTAATTATAAGATCAGAAATGAGAGGATTGACCTCTTTTACAAACACATTGGGACCTCCCGACAAGGGTTTCCCACAAAATAGCAATACAATGTACATCACTGCAGAAAATAACGATGTACCCAACAAATTTGTATTAAGAAATATCTGATATTCTCAAAGAAGAATACAAAATACAAAAATAGGCTCAAAACCTTCCTCAATAGAACTCTTGGAGTGGAAATCACCTCCCCCTCTCCTAGAATAAGCTCAAATGAGTAGATCTAACCCCAGCTACTGCAGCTACTGTAGAAATAACACACTCACTGAGAGCGACTGTGCTGTCAAGGTTAGAGGATGGCTTCCTCAAGATATCTGATGAGAATGGAACTCAAGACCTCCTCCTTGAATCTCCCAATCAATCTGCAACAACAATGGAACTAGAATTCCCGCATGAGAACCCTTGCACTAACCAGTGCTGCAACTCCGGCTAAACAACTGAAGATTGCAATAAGTCATAAGACTAAAACAAGAAGTATGAATGAATGAATTCCCTTGCTGCTATCTCTTCCTTTTTATTCCAAGTGATATTCTCCATCTTGGGCCTCACACAATAGTAATGTAGCTTCCTTGAGAAGCTTTCTCCTTCAAAACTGCGCTGCCCTAGTGGCTTTCCCTCCCTTTTGACAGCGCTGGTTGACTTGGTCAACCATAGTTAGCTCCTTGCTTTTTATCCTCTTCAGACTCAAGAGGCTTTATTTTATCCTCCTACCTCAATCCCTTTTCACACTGGGATAGATTTTATTGTGTTTCTTACTTCTTATTTCAAAAATGGAGTAATTATAATGTTCCAAGTAGCTATGGCTAATTGGGAACATTACAGTCCTTCCCGATCAAAAGTTGCTTGCCCAAAAGCAACAGTAAAGAAGGATGCTGCAAGATCTTCTCCCCCTCCCAAGTGGCATCCTCATCTGGTAGATTCCTCCATCGAATCAGATATTCTTTGATGACTCTGTTTCTCAAATTTCTCTCTGTTATGTCTAGGATTGCTTCTAGCTGCAAGATCAAATGACCCTCATCATCAATACAAGGAAGTTCCAAGTTGGCAACTATATTCCTCCCAATGGCCTTCTCGAGGCAAGATACATGGAAGATATTGTGGATCTGTTCACCTTTTATGGCCCATAGAAACATGGTTTGATCTTTTAAGCTCCCTTCACCTTGCGTGTGGATTGTTTGTAAGGCTGAAGGCGTAGGTAGACAAGATCCCCCACCTCAAACTGTCTCTCTATCCGACCACAGTTTGCATACATCTGCTGCTAGTTCTGAGCAGTGGCAATGTTATCTTTGAGGGCCTTGAGTATGTCTTGGTTCTCTTGAATCCAATCTCTTGCCCTTGGAGCTTTACTTGCCCCAAAAATCACATCGTCAAATGAAAGTGCCTCATATCCATACAAGGCTCGAAATGGTGTCATGCCAATAGAGATATGGTGAGTAGTGTTGTAACAATTCTCCCCCAAGTGGAGCCACCGCAACCAAGCTTTCTGCTGCCCGGCCACATAGTTTCTCAAGTAGCCTTCTAGCCACTTGTTCACTATCTCAGTCTACCCATTAGTTTGGGGGTGATAACTGGTTCTGGGGGTCAAATAAGTTCCCACTAATTGGAAAATTTCTTGCCAAAAGCCTCCCATGAAGTGGCTATCCCGATCACTCACTATGGTCCTAGGGAGACCATGGAGTCTAAATACATCTCTAAAGAAGAGCTCAGCTACCTGTGAAGTAGTATAATGTGTAGAGATGGCAAATAAATGAGCATACTTTGTTAGTCTATCAACAAAAACATAGATACAGTCCTTACCCTGCACTGTTGGTAAGCTATTGATAAAGTCCATAGAGATGCTTTCCCACTTCCCATCCAGAATAGGTAGTGGTTGTAACAACCCAGCAGGATAAGTGTGCTCTCCCTTATTTTTTTGGAAAGTGGTACATTCCTTGACATGCCGGAGCACATCCTCCTTGAGACCCTTCCATGAGAATCTCTCCCTGATAGATCTATAAGTTTTTGCGAAACCTTGATGCCCGGAAAGTGGGGAATCATGTGAGGCCACTAAGATCTTATCCTTGAGCTTATAATTCTTAGCCAAGTAGATCCGTTCCTTTTAATAGATAACCTCATCCATCACTTTAAATCTCTCATCCGGTACCAACCCATAAAGTATCCCGCATGCAAAGTCATCTTTGGAGTACTCAACTAAAAGTTGAGCCTTCCAATCTGTGTCCATGCCCCTCATGGAAAGCATTGTAGGCCTCCTATAAAGTGCATCAGCTATTGTATTTCTCTTCCCCTTGACATATTCTATGTTAAAGTCATAGTTCTGGATTTTTCTCACCCACTTTTATTGTCTTTCCTGAAGCTGCCTCTGTTCAAGAAAGAATCTAAGGCTGTTGTGATCAGTCTTCACCTTGAACTTATTCCCCACCAAATATTGCTGGAATTTTTCTAATGCATGCATGATAGCCAACATTTCTTTATCATAGATGGGGTATAGCTTCTCATGAGGGAGAATTTTTCTTCTCTCAAAGGCTATAGGATGCCCCCCTTGCATAAAGACTGCCCCAATACCTTCACCTAATGCATCACATTCTAACACAAAAGGCTGAGAAAAGTTAGGTAAAACCAAAACAGGACAACTACTCATTACCTCTTTGAGCTTATCAAAAGCCCTCTATGCTGTGGGTGTCCACTGGAAAGCCCCCTTCTTTGTCAAGTCTGTAAGTGGTGCTGCTAGTTGTGAGAACCCTTTCACAAAATTCCGATAATATGTGCATATGCCCACAAAACCTCTGAGTTCTGTCACATTTCTAGGTTCAGGCCAATCTCTGATAGCTTGAATCTTCTCCTCATGTACCCTTACTCCATCTATCCCTATGATATGCCCCAAATATAACATCTTTTTGAGGCAAAATTCACATTTGGAGAGCTTGGCATAGAATTGATACTCCTTGAGGATATGTAAGACTGTCTCAATATGCTACAAGTGCTCCTCCCAAGTGTGGTTGTAGATTAGAATATCATCAAAGAAGACCAATACAAACTTTCGCAAACTGCCCCGGAAGATATGATTCATACAGGATTGAAAAGTTGCTGGAGCATTAGTCAATCCAAAGGGCATTACCAGAAACTCAAAATGCCCATAGTGACACCTGAACACTGTCTTGGGAATATCTTGCTCCCTCACCTTGATTTGATGGTACCCGGACCTCAAATAAATCTTGGAGAAATATTTGGATCCCCTTAGCTCATCCATGAGTTCATTGATCCTGGGTATAGGGTACCGGTTCTTCAAAGTCTTCTTGTTCAAGGCCCTATAATCGATGCACATCCTCAATGTGCCATCTTTCTTCTTTACCAAAACCACCAAGGAAGAAAAAGGACTAGTACTAGGCCGGATGTGCCCTAGTGCTAGCAGCTCTTGGATAGCTTTTTCAATCTCATCCCTATAGGCCTTGGGATGTCTATAAGGAGTGGTGATCACTGCTTGTACCCCTTGTTCCAGCTCAATGGTGTGTTCAAACCCTCAGTCAGGAGGTATCCCTGGTGGAATATCTCCAAATACTGTAGAATACCGGTCCAAGAGGGATTGAACATTTGTATGCACCAGTGTGTCCTTGCTCTTCACCTCGGATACATGCAGCTCCACTACCCATGAAATGTCCCCTCTGCGCAGATCTGCCTCCATCCTATGTGCTAAAACAACTTGAGGAGGATATGTGTTCATACCCTTGATCTTTTGTTGTTGGCCATCCTCTTCTCTAGTCCATTCCATATCTAGAGTTCTCCAATTAGTGGTAACTCTCCCAAGAGTGACTAACCACTGGACTCCCAATATGACATTGGTGTCTGGAATATCTACCACAAAGAAGTGGTCTAGCAGGTATAGGTACCCATATTAATGGTCAGTGCTGGAACATAATTGCCACATTGTAGAGTCATGGCTCCTGGGACCAAAACTGAAAAACCCTCAAACTCCTCCATGGGAATTCCTCTCTTGTGTACCAGCTATGAATCAATAAAATTGTGAGTGGCTCCACTATTTATCAATACAGAAACTCTTTGCCCCATGATGGTGCCTCTTACTCTCAAGGTTAGATATTTTGGGACCCCTCTTAACGCTACAACGACTCCTCCTTTTGGAGCAAAGTCTTCTATGGGTTGTAAAGTGTTGGAATCCTTCTTGGAGAAGGTCTTGATAGGATGTGCTTCCCCTATAACACATTTCTCCTTCAATTCCTGAACAAGGATTATCTCCCTTGGCCTTGAATGGGTTTTCTGCTGTAAAAAGGTCCTTGCCCTGGGCAAGATGTGTTGTAGATCTCTAGCTTTCTCCACAGCTTCAAGGAGTGTAGTTGGTTTTGTAGACTTGTCCAACCCTTGTAATGGTTCAGCCATCCCATTCAAAAACATGCATACTTTCCTGCTCATAGTGAGGTTGGAGACCATCATTGAAAGCTACAGATACTCAGCAATATAATCCTCAAGATCTCCCTCTTGCTTGAGTTTGGTTATCTTGGAAAAGTGGGCTTCCGGATCCCTTGGATCAAATCTCTCCACTAGATTCTTTGTGAAAGCTGAGTATGAAGTGATATGATGATGCCCAAGTGTGGTTAGTCCATGAAACCACTAGTCTTGAGCCTCCCCTTCTAGATGCAATGTAGCTATCTTGATAGCTTCCATTTCAGAAACCCTGTGAAGTTGGAAGTATGTGTCCAACTTCTCTACCCATGCCTTTGTTGTGTAATTAGGTGTCCCATCAAATTTGGGAAAGAAGAACCCCACCATACTACGCTATAGGGTTGATCCCTGCCCCAAGTTACCTTCCCTTTGATGAGAATCATTCCTCCTTCCATCCTTGATCCGGAAAAACTCCTGAAAGCTCAGGTGCTCCTTAAACCTTTGAGACTAGAGCTCATATTCTTCAAAATATTCTCCTAGAGAACCCTCCTTATCTCCTTCAATTAAAAATGAAAGCATGTTGGAACGTTGTGATGGAGTTGAATGTCCCATACCATTTGCAGTGCTGGTACTTGCCTTAGGGGAAAACCCTAAAGAGTCTTCTTCCTGCCTCATCTCCTTGAGATCCATTGCAATGTTTAGCAGGGTTTGAAGTACGAGCCTGGATATGTCTTCCTTCTGCATGCTGAAGAGAAATCCCCCCCCCCCACAAGCTGAGCCAAGATCAGATCTCTGATACCACTGTAATATTCCTATTCAGGATTTCAGCAATACCTCCAGTGAGGACGCTGTATAAGTGAACCAGTACAAGAATAACGTAGTACAGGGCTTGGATCCTCAATAATATACTGTATGAGGCTTAATTATGGAATGGAATAAAAAAAAAAAACTCGAGCTATAATAAACAGATCTCCCCATCTCAAATGTAGAAAAAGGCATCATAATCCCAATACATCATAAAATAGAAATGTCGGAGGCAGCAAAAAAGTTATTCTTATTATGTAAACTATAGCAATATATGGAATAAAATATATCTGGAGCTTTCATTCATTATAATATCATAAATGAGAGGATTGGCCTCTTTTACAAACACATTGGGACCTCCCAGCAAAATAAAAATACAATGTACAACACTGCAGAAAATAACGTTGTACCCAGCAACTCTGTATTAAGAAATATCTGATATGCTCAAAGAAGAATACACAATACAAAAATAGGCTCAAAACCTTCCTCAATAGAACTCCTGGAGTGGAAATCACCTCCCCCTCTCCTGGAATAAGCTCAAATGAGTAGATCTAACCCCAGCTACTGCAACTACTGCAGAAATAACGTACTCACTAAGAGTGAATGCACTGTCAAGGTTAGAGGATGGCTTCCTCAAGATATCTGATGAGAATGGAACTCAAGACCTCCTCCTTGAATCTCCCAATCAATCTGCAACAACAATGGAACTAGAATTCCCGCATGAGAACCCTTGCACTAAACAGTGCTGCAACTTCGGCTAAATAGCTGAAGATTGCATTCAGTCATAAGAATGAAACAAGAAGTATGAATGAATGAATTCCCTTGCTGCTATCTCTTCCTTTTTATTCCAAGTGAGCTTCTCCATCCCGGGCCCCACACAATGGTGATGTAGCTTCCTTGAGAAGCTTTCTCCTTCAAAAATGTGTTTCCCTAGTGGCTTTCCCTCCCTTTTGACAGTGCTGGTTGACTTGGTCAACCATAGTTAACTCCTTGCTTTTGCTCCTCTTCACACTCAAGAGGCTTTATTTTATCCTCCTACCTCAATCCCTTTTCACAATGGGATAGATTTTATTGTGTTTCTTACTTATTATTTCAAAAATGGAGTAATTATAATGTTCCAAGTAGCTATGGCTAATTGGGAACATTACATAATCCCTATTAATTAGGATAATTATCCTTCCTTGACTGCACAATACATCATGGGCATCCTATGGTGTATATAATTGCGCCCGAGAAATTTTCTATAAATACAACTGATAGATAGCTTCTCTTTAACCTATGTCTCAACTACGTCTTCATAAAAACTAACATGCATGCAACTATTAATAGTAAATCATCAGTCACTTGAAATATCACTGCATGTGAATTAAATCTGATTTAATTCACTTGACCTCTCACTAGTGCAACAATTAGTTACAACTAGTTAAACTGATTTTAACTCAATTAATTGAGTTAATTGATTTGTCATGCATTAAAATAATACACTAACTGCAACTTAGATGATGGTGGGATCAAGCCCAGGAATTTCGAAGTAGGACCAGGCGAAAATATCACGGAATTCTTTGAAAAGCTTAGTGTAAGCTTCGATTTCTTCCGGGGTGCATTGGGCGCCCAAGGTGATATATTCTTCGATTCCTGGTTTGACCGAAATGTCAATTTTAATGGTCGAAGAGATGTTGGCCATTTTTCCTTCTTCAAAAGCATTAGGTGTAGGGATGGGATTTTTGAACCAATCGACTGCGTTGGGAATGAATTCTTTGGTTTCCACAACATATTGGTCATGGGACTGCTGTGGGAGGAAGTATGTGCGATGGTGCATATCATCCCACGGAAAGTCAGGGTTGGTCATGGCTTCCATAATGTCTTCATCGAACTGGAAGATGGGAAGACTGGAGGAAGGAGGATCACCCGATGATGTAGTGTTGTGTGACTGGTCATCTTGTGGAGAAGGGCTCACATGCGCAATGTCAATGGATCCAAGGTCGACTGAGGGGGAACCGAGAGTGTCTGCAGGTCGACGGTTAGGTGAATTATCTCTCAAGGATGACGATAGGTACAAAATGGTGATCGAAGGCTCTGTTGGTTCGATAGCGGGAGGAGGAATGTGAATGAGAGTAGGAATATCCTCTGGTCCTATGGAAGTAGAACTCGCAGACAAGGGAGAAGGTATCTTGTCATGCGTAGCCTTGAATTGGCGGTACGTGTATAAGGAGGAACGATACTTGTCAAGGCGGGGACAGAGGTGGGTGTAATGGCCATGGAAATCGCACAAAGCACAAGGGTGATTTGTGCGCAAGGTTTTGAGTTTCAGGATAGAATCCGGGATAGTGACGTAGACTTCGGGGATATCAGAGTTGGGAAATGTCTCATTGACCAGGATTTTGAGGTGCGGAAATTCAAGACACGTATGGGTGGCGTGACCGACAATATCGCACAAAGCGCACTGGATAGTGGGCTTTGGCGGTTGAGGAGGGGTAGGGTTTGTCGGGGCGGCTTGGTCCTGATTGGTTGCCCCCTTACGAGCTTTGCCTTTCTTTCCTGGGGCTGTCACCACGGGGGCAGGGTCCTGGGGAGGTGCGGGGGGCTTGGTGGTAACGGAGGAAGCGATGGGGACCGGTTGAACTGGTGTCAAAGCAAGGTAGGGTTTGGGGTGACCGGGTGGGATAGCGGCTGGAGGGTCAAGGTACCAGACGGGTATGCCCAGGGTCAGGTTAGGGAGAGAGAGGGTGGCCATGACGGGGACCGTATAGACTCCGGGAGGGGGAGCCAGGAAAGGTATCTGACCAGCGGGATAATGACCAGGAGGGATGGTTCCGAGATGGTTAAGGCCTGGGGGAACCGATCCAGGGGGATAAAGGGGTTCAGGGATACCAGCTGTAGGAGAAGGGCTAGAAGGAGAAGGTTCGGCTGGCGGAGATGAAGGGATAGGAGCGGGTTGCGGTGGGTGAGGTTGCGTCTGAGGTTACGGACTAGCCGAGGCGGGTTGCTTAAGGGCAGCCCGAGACGATTGCATCACGCAAACATTCGATAAGCTGGGATCATAGATATGAGGAGGGGGAAGACCGGGAAAAGTTCCAAGTAGGGAGGAATCTTTGTAGATGCCGGGGGAGACACTGGTAAAGGAATTGACGGTTTGCTTATTGGCTACAGAAGAGATGGTCGTCTCCGGGGAGTTCTGAGATGGTGGCTCATGGTAAGTCAACTGGTCAATGGTGACTATCTTCCCATTGTGAGGAAAAGACATCTTGCGAAAAACCGCGGATGGGACAGCAGACATGGCATAGGTGTAGCTTCGCCCCAATAGAATGTTGTAGTCTAGAGGGGCGTCGATGACTTCGACGTCAACGCAAACAGTCTTACCGGCAAGGGTGATAGGACAATTATGAAAAATGCCAATGGGCTGAGAGGCGTGGCCATCCCACGCTCGAAGGGTGATTGTGGAAGGGGCCAAGTCAGGAGATCCGAGTTGCTTCCAAACCGAAGCGGACATCACACAGGTAGATGCCCCCTCATCAATTATACATCGAGAAACGTTGGCATTCTGGATTTTGACTGGGATTTGGAAGGCAACGAAAGCAGGAAGAGGAGGATGTTCTAATTGATGGGCGTCAAAAACAATCATTTGGTCATCAACAGGATCTACAGCGCCCACGGTAGATAGCAGAGCCTTCTTTTGGGAAGGGCATGATTGGAGGAGTTCCAATGTGGAAATGGCAGCAGGAGATTGCGCCGAATCATCTACTATGCTATACGAATGAGCAGCTCGACCAGAAGCAGCATTTCGACGTAATGGTCCTTTAGGAATCTTGGTATAAACCTCAACTTTGGGTTGAGGGATATGTAAGGGGCCATTGGATGTCGAAAGAGGCTCTGTAGAACCTGAAGAAGGGGACTCGGGGGCAGACTGAGCGGGAGGCTTGGGGTACTGGCGAGACCGAGTTTGAAGGTGAAGGTCGACGGTTGGGGAAGGATCAGAATTCATCATGGGGATCTGGTAATCGGAGGAACCAGAAGGGGAAGGTTGAGTGGCAGCCTGTCCGTCAGGTGGTTGGGCAGCCACGAATCCTTGCTGAGGGAAAGGATAAGTAAACACAGCTGGTTGAGTAGTGGCCACATTAGGGGGAGCATGAGGGGAGGCATGCTGTCCTCGCAGTGTGGCTTGAGACTCCCACATCTACCGCATATGTGGTAAGAGGGGACAATCGTGGGTGTAATGACCATAAACACCACAACACGAACAAGGCTTATTTGTGCGAAGAGGCCTGTCCGACTTGGGCTGAGTGCCTTGTTGCTGGTTAGCAGTGTTAGGGTCAATACCTTGGGGATTGGGCCCACGAGTACCAGGGGCAGATTGGTTTGGATTGCCTCTCCGCCTTCTTTGAGAAGAAGGAGGATTAGTCGCGCCCTGCTGTGGAAATACTTGCCCTGGAGGGGGCTGTAGGTGCTGTTGCGGGGTTGGAGGAGGCAAGGGAGACAGAAGCACGTATGCTGGAGGAGCTGGCGCACCAGGCTGCGGATAAGGGTAATGTTTAGGTTGGGCAACATTGAGGTAAGCAGGAGGGTGGGAAAAAGGATGAGGCATGTCGTATCCTGGATACATGCTACGTGGAGGGGGGAAAGTGCTAGAGGTGCTGGCCCCTCCCTAAGGAAGACCATAGCCCATAGGAGGTTGAGCATATGGATGAGAAAGGGCTCCAACGATACCGTCGGTGGAATGAGATGCCCCCGGGGTGTTAGCGCCTCCGGGCCTGGGGAGGTCAGGAAGGACGGTATAAACATAACCAGACTGAGCATAGATCAGGTCATATTTCAAGGCTATTTGGAGGGCGGCTTCTTCGGTTTGAGGGAAATGGGAGGTGACATATTTGCCAATGGGAGCTAAGAGAGAGCGAAGGAACCAGTCCATGGCCGATCTTGAAGGAGGCCGACACCAGCCGTACGGCACGCCGCCCCAGCTGCAGACATGAGTGGAAAGGCGGGTCAAAGAGGTTTGCTTGAAAGAGGTCAAAAGCTCCGTACCAGTATCGTATCAGAGAGGGAGCTGGAAATAAGATAAAAAGGCTTGGGCAATGGTCGCAAAGGTGGTATGGGAAGAGGTGGCTTGGTCAACATACCATTTGGAAGCTTCGCTAGTAAGCGTGCATTGGAACAACCGAAGACGGATGGAATCATCGGTAATGGAATTGGAGGAACACCACATGTGGAAAGATCGGACGTGATTGGTTGGATCTTCTCCAGCAAGGCCTTCGAACTTAGGGATGTCGGAGGGGGGCTTGGTTGGCATAGCAAGCTAACCTACATCGTGGCGGATAGGGTCATTGATCAACTGATTGAAATCGGGGAGGCTGAGGCCTGCGATGTATGGTAGCAAGGGTGCGGCCGAGGTAGTTCCTGTGGCGGTTCTGCTAGTAGTAGTTCCGACATTAGGGTCGGGAGCTCCGCTAGCGTTAGGCCCTGGACCAGAAATAGTGAGGAGGCAGCTGGGGGAGAACCCAGTAAAAGGAGGGCAATGAATCGGCCTCTGAATCGGGTGCGGACTCGAGAGGAGGGCAGCAGCGACGACGGGACGACGAGAGTCGATCGGCCGGAAACCCAGTGAAGAGCCAAGAAGTCTCAGGAGGCCGCGCCTTGGGAAGCTGTGATGTGTTCAGCATCAAACACGAGGGAAGAAGAACGGCCAGCAGACGGGAGTGTAGAATCAAGTGATTACAATGTCAAGAAGCAAGGCAGGTGCGATTATTGTGTTCAGTTTTAAAGTCTTTTCTGGCGGTGTAAACCGGGGCTCTTCTTCACTTAGAGGTCGTACGTAATTGTGCATTAATTTTAATTTTAAACCTTTTCGTTTTGAGAGCAAGAAGAAAAAATTGTGTATGTGAAAAATAATCTTAAAAGCTTGTTATATAATAAGGATATATGAAAAATTAACAGCTACTAAACATAGTTGCTTCAAAAGGCGGGTCTCTCAAAACTAATCTAAGAGAGGGAAAAAAAAACTAGTCAAAACACACTAAAAAGAGGCCAATAGATCTAGGGTCAAAAGGGACATGGATCTAAAGGGAAAAGCTGCTGAAAAGAGGTGCAGATCACAGCCAAGAGGCAGAGGCAAGGTGGCTGGAAAAAAGGAGGAAATCAGCAAAAAGCAAAAGGGACAAGGAGGAGGCCCTAAAAGTAGATCCAAACAAATATTCAGGAGGTGATTTGAAAGGGAGAAGAGCTGATTAGAAGAGGTCTGAAAAGGAGGTATCAGATCTGGAAAAAGGGGGGCTGAAACTCTGAAAAAACAGACCTGAAACAGATAAAAACTCTTCCACCAAAAGTGGAGGGTACTGAAGCCCTAGGGGGCTATGTTCCCACTTAGATGAGAAAAACAGGTCAGAAACAGGTCGAAACGGGCTGAGACAGAGGCTGGAAAACCCTGACAGAAGCTTCATAAAAACCCAGAAAAATTGCAGAAAAACAGCAGAAAAATTGGCAGGTCGCAGGTTCTGACCTGTTTTCTGTGTAGGTCACAGAAAATAGGCTGAAAAGTGCGACCTGGAGGTCCAGGTCGTAGTTTATGGGCTGAAAAGTGCGACCTGAAGCTCTGGGTTTCCCAGCGGCAGATTTCCGGAAAAGTTGTCGTCTCAGTTGCGGCTGATGTCTATCACCTGCGCAATAGGGCCAGAAACACGCGGAAGTTAGAAATTTTAATGTTTTAGGGTTTTATAGGTGAAAAAAAACATGAAAATAGGAAAAAAAAAAGCTGAAAAGAAACCCTAGGGTCTGAAGTAGCTGGATATGCAGGAATATGAAAAACGACAGCGGTCGTAATTGAAAACCCGTGTGGAGTCGCCAATTGTTAGTATGAATCCTTTGTCGATGTGTACGAAAAAAGACCACTTTAGCTACGCATAACTAATAGCCCTAACATCAAAATTGGCTGCCAATATCTTCAGATCTGCAGTTAGTTGATCAAGACAAGAGCTGCAAAAAACCAGATCTATGCATAGAAAGACATTAAGCAGTAAAAAGAAGGGTTTGCTCCATATGTCCAATAGACAAGACAAGAACAATTTTTGAAAGAATTTTTGTATTAAGGGCACCTGGGAGGAAAACAAGAAGATGTTTCCAATTCTCCTCAATGGGATGGGTTCTTGGAAGTCCTCAGCACTTCAGATCTAGCATTTCTCTCTCCTGTTGGTGTAGAAAACCCAGACAAAGATAGAACTCAAAGGGAGCTCACACGGCAAATAATGGAAAATATGACAATGATAATGGCTCAAAGTCAGACCAAGAGTTTAGATCCAGAGTGATCTAATAGGCAACAAAAGGTGAAGAATGATAGGAAAAACCCTCCTATTTATAACAAAATATTGGGTCATTCTAGATCTTGGTGCATGATTAAATAATGTTAACCAAATCTAGATCCACCTTTTATGGAATATTTTATTATATTTGTTGGAGGGAAAAAGTATTTGACTTGGGTCAAATCCCTTTATTTGTTAATAATAAATAAATAAATGATTTATTTATCTTTTTAAGGAAGTAGTTGAAGGATAATCAAATAAATAATGATTTATTTAATTATTTGTGGGTGATTTGGTCATATTTAACAAGGAATATTATCTAAATAAGATTTAAATAATTATTCCTAGAAAATAATAAGATAAATAAAGTTTTATCTAATTAATTTCTTTGTTTTTGGGTTAAACATGACTGGGAATAATAATTAAATTATGGTTTAATTAATTATTCCATGAGAAAAATCAAACAAATATAGGTTTGTTTAATATTTCCTTTTGGGGTTTCCTGTTTAGACCATAAACAACCTAATAAATGTGGTTTATTAAGTTATTTTACATAATGAAAGCAATTTTACTTAGGGTAAAATTGGTCTTACATGGTGTACTTGGGTCCATCTAATGATGATAGGTTAGATGACCAAAAAATGGTGTAACACTA
>CM076579.1:233726169-233973865 GCA_034641835.2 Pinus albicaulis
ATCTTGGCACACCTCCCATGAGGGCTACCATCATCCCAAATCAGATTCCTGCATTTCATGGGATCTTGAAATGCAATCTTCTTGAGGATCAATTTGACCCTATGAGGAGCCAAATAGGTGGTAGGGAAAAACCTCCCATCATGATGTGCATGGCTCAAGAAATGTCCAACACAGTCACGAGAGATTTTATCCATCCGAAGATGTCCTCCATCTGCTATTTGCTCCTGTGATAAGGGAAGATCCTCCTCAAAATGTTGAAGAACTTTGAACTCCATGATGTGCTGAAGTGCACCTCCAATTAATTCTTCTCATGAGGTCTCCACCTCATGCATGACCTTCCAAAACCCAAGGGGCCTTGGATTTGCTGCAATTAGAAGTTTCTCTTTGAGAAAGGGTGTGCTCATTGAGAAAGAGTCATCTGGAAGGGAGAAAGGGTTTCTCACTCCAAGATGTCTACCATCCATCATTCCATCGTTTATTGCTTCATGAATGAAGCTTCCATGTGAATGCTCCAATGAGGAATGGTTCCTCTCTTCTTCCTCACTACTTTGGCACAGCGCAGTGCAACTCTGTTGCTCAAAATCAACAGCATGCAAAGATGTAGATCTATCCATACAATGTGTTGAAACGACAATAGATGGATTTTTAATCATACCTCGGTGAGATGTAGAAGAAAGATATTCTTCTGCAACTATGTAGTCTTCCTTCATTACTGAACATGAAGGCTTCTCTTCCAAGGTTGTGCCAGCACTGGTCCAAGTCTCCACCTTCTCAATCTCTTTGAGATCTTCTTCAATGCCCTTCATGATCTGAAAAGGGAGCAGGGAGATCTTCTCACCCATCATTATTCCGAGTGGTGGAGCCATGCTTTGGTTTTTCTCTGTATATCTCTCCTTCTTTGTGAGGATAGGAAGTGCATGGATACTCCTCTCCTTCTTGAAACCTTCTGCAGGTCTCACTGCAACTTTCTACTTCTTGAAACCCTCAAGGAGTTTCATTTTCTTCCTCCTTATTTTTTCTGTCTAACCTCTTTGAAGAGGCTCTACCTGGATTTGAAATATGATGAGGTAAAACTCATATCCTTCATATTTCTGATCTCTATCTCTTCTCTTCTCTGATACTGCTCTAAATTTCCCTCTTCAGGAGTATCAAGGTTCTATTCCAGAGATTGACTGCAGGGGAATTTACTGGATATGTCACCTTTGAGAAAAGGATGAGATCTAGAGGCTACCTGGCCATCTGCAGACTCTATCTATATATCTTGAAATATTCCTACTTCAGGGATTCAGCACTTTGGCTTGAAGCCACAGGCTGAGCCAAAGATCATGCTCCGATACCACTATAATGTTCCAAAAATGGATTTCTCAGCAAAACATGCCTGAAAAAAGAATTTTTCAGGAATGTGTGCTTAATATATCACAAAAAGTGTTTATAAACACTCATAAAACAATAAAAAATGTTTCAACAACCTTTACTCAGCTTTTATGGGCAGAAATGTGGGGAAAAGTGAGGATTTTGGCCCTAAAATAGGTGTATAAGAAAATATGCGTAAAATGAAGGGTCAAGGTTCTGCAATATGTTATATTAGGTCAATAGGGATATACATGACGAATTTTAGCCAAAAAAAATCATTTTTCTAAGTTAAACAGTTCCCCCTTCCCAACTAGTCAAGAAAAACCATGATTTCCCATGACTTGGAAGATGCAGAAATTTACTGAAGCAAGGGAAGCACATTTTCTGAAGGTATAAGATGTAAAATAGTATGAAAAATCAGATAATTAGTTTAGGAACATGGAATAGGCATTAAGCAAGGTTAAACAAAAAATCTACATAAAAAATCCCTCAAGATTGAAGTGCTGCAAGACAAGAGAATGACCCAGAAACCCTTCAGCATTATTTTAGGATGCTGAAGCTTATTTTTATTATATTACAGATATACAACTGATAAATACATGAAAAAATAGATCTATAATGAATCAAAATTCCCAAAGGGCTCTTTATTACATTCCCCTTGGGGAATTCAGCAATACATGAAAATGCCGAAGCAGATCTGAGTTTTACTGCAGCTGATCTACAAAATGATTTAGAATTTCTGAAGAAAAAACTTCAGTGAATGTATCAGATCATAAATATACTTGGATTGGTTGGACAATCCAAGGATCACCCTTGATGCAAGGAGGCTTCCTTCACATCAGAGATCTAGCTCCAAAATGATGCCAAAAACCCTACAACATTGCTCCTTCAGCAATAACGCAGATCTGGGGAAATAACTGTGCATTATACCATGAATAACACATTGGCCTGATGCCAAGATCTGAAATGAAGCTAAAATCATTCAATACAACTCTCTAATGGATTAGAAACCCTCCTCCACTGAAAAGAATTACTGAAATGCTTTAGATCTGAAAAGATCTAAACTCTACTTGCTGCACTTACAAAGGCAATCAAACCCTCAATAGGATCTGCATTATAGTTGGAAGTATAAGCTTGGAAAAATGCCGGATAGTGGATCAATGCAACACATCCTCCTCCAAAGAGCTACTCCATGGAAGGAGAGAGGATTCCTAAATAGGAAACCCTCTTCCCTTTGGCTAAATAGCCAAGAGAACTCGAGTTGCCCAAGCAACCTCAAATTTGAAATATCATCAACAACCCTTTCTTGAGTCCTCTCCCTCCCTTTTATAAATTGAGGAAGTGCAAAACCCTAAGCCACTTCACTTGAATTAGCCCCTTTCACATTTAGAAGCACCTTCTAGAACTGCGCAGATCACTTAGGAGGTTCAATGCACCTGGACTGTCTTGTGATTTGGTCCTGTTGACCCAGTCAGCCCTGTTCACACAAAAGTGGTTTTTATGCAACCAGCTCATATTTAACCCTGTTCACATTGAGCATGTATTTATTTTTAGATCTAAGGAGTGTTGCATGTCCTCCATTAGTCTATTATTCATAAACATGAAAAATAAAACAAAATTCTAATGTTCCAATTAGCTTAGCTAATTTATGAACATCACAAACTCCATCCAAAAATTTCCAGTAAAAATGGGATCTCTGTCGCTCACAATAATCTTTGGGTTTCGTTGTAGCTTTTGAATTTTGTCCATAAATGTAGTAGCAACTGTACTTTCTTTAAATGGATGAGATAATGCACAAAAGTGTGCATACTTGGTAAGTCTATCACCTACCACCATGATGACATTATTTTCTTCGGACTTAGGTAAACCTATGATAAAATCCATTGAAATCTCGTCCCAACGTCGACTTGGAATGGATAAATTTTGTAGAAGACTTGGGGTCTTAATTGTCTCAACTTTATTTTGCTGGCAAACCAAACATTCAGCCACAAAATTTTGAATATCAAATTTAAGGCCATCCCAAAAAAAATATCTCTTCACCCTGTGGTAAGTTTTAAAAATCCTGAGTGTCCTCCTAAAGGAGAAGTGTGCAATTCCAAAAGAATATTTTGTTTTAGTTGGGAATTCTTACAAAGATATAAGCAATCTTTGTATCATAAGGAATCATTTTTCCAACTAAATGTATCATATGTACTAGGATCTTGCTGCAACTTTTGAATGAGTGTCCACACTTCTTCGTCCTTCTTCCATTCATTCCTTGCTTCGGTTATCCAATCTGGTTGGATAATAGAAATGGCACAAAGCAATGCTTCCACCTCTTCATTCTTTCTTGAGAGTGCATCTGCAACAACATTTAGCTTCCCTTTTTGTAGATTATTTCAAAGTCATAACCCAACATCTTTGTGACCCATTTTTGCTGCTCTTCTGAAGATAGTCTTTGTTCCAAAAAGTGTTTAAGACTATCATGATCAGTTTTTACCTTGAAGTGTCTTCCCATTAGGTAAGTTCGCAATTTCTTTAGTGCATGCAGTATTGCTAACATTTCCTTCTCATAAATAGGTTTTTGTAAATACTTTCCTTTGATTGGACGACTTTCAAAAGCAATGGGTCTTCCTTCCTGCATTAAAACTGCACCAATTCCATTTTCTGAGGCATCACATTCCACAATAAAGGTTTTTGTGAAGTCTGGCGTAGCTAAGACCGGTGCTAGGCACATTGCCCCTTTAAGATGTTCAAAGGCCTTAGTTGCTTCAGGAGTCCATGAAAATGCATCTTTCTTCAATAATGTTGTTAGAGGTGCTGCTATTCTCCCATAATTCCTAACAAACTTGCGATAATACCCTGTTAACCCAAGAAATCCTCGCAACTACTTTATGGTCGTGGGGACTTTCCATTCCTTAATGGCTTTAATTTTGTTAGGGTCTACTTTAACACCCTCGTGAGATATAATATGACCCAGATATTCCACCTCTTGTACTCCAAAAAAACATTTGGATGTTTTTGCATATAATTGTTTCTCCTGCAATAGTTTGAGCACCCTGTCAACATGTTCAACATGATCCTTCCAAGACTTGCTGTAGATTAGTATATCATCAAAAAATACTGGCACAAATTTTCTAAGGAAGGGTTTGAAAATGGAATTCATCAACCCTTGAAATGTAGAAGGTGCATTGGTAAGGCCAAAAGGCATGACCAAAAATTCATCATGACCCTCATGAGCTCGAAATGTTGTTTTTGGAATATCTTCAGTCTTCATTCTAATTTGATGATATCCTGAACAAAGATCCAACTTGGTAAAATAAATTGCTCCATGTAATTCATCCAATAATTCATCGCAGGAATGGGAAATTTATCTTTAATGGAGAGCTTATTGAGCTCCCTATAATTCAGACACATGCACCATGATCCATCCTTATTATGCACCAATACTACTGGAGCAAAGAAATAACTTTGAATAGGTTGAATTATACCAGCCTCTAACGTTTCTGCAATCATACGTTCAATTTCGCTCTTTTGGACATAAGGATATCTATAAGGCCTGATGTTTGGAGGAACACTTCCTGGAATCAAATGAATAGCATGATCGTGATCATGAATAGGTGGGAGTCCTTTGGGAGTTTCAAACACCTTGGCATGATTGTCCAAGACTTTTTGGAGATCTGCAGAAATAGATGATTTTGATGTTGGAACTTCTAATGAGCATAATTATGCAATTACGCTTCGTTTTTCTTTCTTCAGAAGCTTTTTCATGACATTAGAGCTTATTATTTTTCTCGGTTTCCCTGCGATACCCCATAATTCGACTTCCTTTCCTTCTGAAAAAATTTTCAAGAAAATTTCTTGAAAATTAAAATAAACCATCTCCAAAGATTGTAACCATTGTACTCCTAGAACAACATCAACACCTCTCATAGGAATGGAAAGCATTGGACCATTCAATACATATCCCCCCATGGTTAGCTTGATATTATGGCATTTTCCAGAGAAATTTATAGTTCCTCCATTTGCAACCATAACTTTACATTATGGTACTGGGTATAGGAAAAAATTCAATTCCTTGGCTACCTTACAATGAATAAAATTATGGGTACTACCCGAATCAATCAACGCTATTACCTTTTTCTTCTTGATATGTCCTTCTATATTGAGAGTTTTAGGAGTGGTAATTACTTCCAATGCATTACATGATATAGTCAGACTCATTTCTTCCTCTTCTAGGGTTGGTTCCTGGTGTATATCCTCTTCTTTTGAAGATTCTTTTTCATTTTCTTCTTCCTCTTCACAATCTACGTAAAATTATTTCTTCTCAGCACACTTATGGCCTTTAGTGTATTTGATATCACAACTGTAGCAAAGCCCTTTTGCTCTTTTTTCTTCCAATTGTTGTGGTGTCAACCTTGTAGGTTGTGGAAGTCTAGGAGTAGGAACACTTCCATATTTATGGATGTGAGTGCTAGGCTTCCTTGTCGCCATAATTTTACATTCAATTTTTCTTGCCAACCTAAACGCCTTCTCCAATGAATTAGGTTCCCAAACGTGAACTTCATATTGGATGTTTTCCTTTAAAGACCCTATGAACACATCAATACTGTTTTCCTTTGGAATATTAGTTACCCTTATGTTCAAATTTTGGAACTCCTCAATGTGCTCCACCACTAAACCCTTTTGTTTGAGATTTATCAATTGGCTAAAGAATGTGTTTCTTTTTGTATACTCATAATGTGTTATCATTTCCTCCGTAAAAATTGACCAAGTGACAAATTTTTTATGAGAACAAAGCCATCGATACCATACAAATGTATTTTTCTCTAAATGTAAAGTTGCAATGCATACCTTTTGTGTGTTTTGCACATTATTGAGATCAAAATATTTCTCCATCTGTAGTATCCATGTTACGGGATCCTTGCCATAAAAATTCCTCATATCCATCTTTCGAATATGGTGGTTCTTCCATCCAACATTAGAGTTTATAAAATCATGATTAACATTTATTTTGTTCTCATCATGATTTTCCTCTACTATCTTTTCGCAATTAGGAAACATTTCTTGTATCAACTTTGCCAAACCTTCTATGTCTAATTTTAGATCATTCTTCATGTTTTCCATTTTTTCATCGATATTAGCTTCCATTTCATCCATATTAGCTTCCATGCCAACTTCCATGCCCTCCATTTTAGCTTCCAAGCATTGATATGAATTCTTCGTCGAAGCGTACGAAAAAGAACCACTTTAGCTACGCATAACTAATAGCCCTAACAACAATATAGGCTGCAAAACATCTTCAGATCTGCAATTAGTAGTTAAAGTGCAACAACAGATCTATAAATGGAAAGACATTAAGCAGAAAAGTAAAGAGTTTGCTCCATGCATCCAACAGACAAGACAAGAACGCGATTTTTGAATGAATTTTTATATTACAGGGCACCTGGGAGGAAACAAGAAGGTGTATCCAGATCTCCTCAATGGGATGGGTTCTTTGTAGTCCTCGGCACTTCAGATCTAAGCTTTCTCTCTCTTGTAGATGTAGAAAAACCCAATGTAGAAGGTAGAGCTCAATGGGAGCAAAATGGCAGAAATGAGACCAAGTGTATAGATCCAGAGTGATCTAATATGCAACAAAAGGTGAAGAATGAAGGAGAAAACCCTCCTATTTATAACAAAATATTGGGTCATTCTAGATCTTGGTGCATGATTAAAATAATGTTAACCAAATCTAGATCCACCTCTATGGAATATTTTATTATTATTTGTTGGAGGGAAAGGGACTTTGACTTGGGTCAAAATCCCTTGATTAGTGAGGAATAAATAAATAAATGATTTATTTATCCTTTTAAGGAAGTGGTTGAGATATAATCAAATAAATAATGATTTATTTAATTAATAGTGGTTGATTTGGTCATATTTAACAAGGAATATTATTTAAATAATTATTCCTAGAAAATAATAAGATAACGATGGGTTTATCTCATTAATTTCTTTGTTTTTTGGGTTAAACATGACTGGGAATAATAATTAAATTGTGGTTTAATTAATTATTCCTTTTGGGGTTTCCTAATTAACATAGTGAAAGCAGTTTTACTTGGGGTAAAACTGGTCTTACATGGTGTACTTGGGTCCATCTAATGATGAAGAGTTAGATGACAAAAAGTAGTTATCTTCTAAATAGTTCATACGAGCTTCCACACCTTTCCTCAAACCATCCATCTTAGTTTCCACTCCTTTCTTCAAAACTTCCATTTCATTTTTTGTTTCTCTTTGCGATAGGTGCACTTGCTCTTGTAATTTTGACATCTCATGTTGCATTTCATCGTCTTCATGAGTCATAGTAGAGCCTTCTGAAGGCTTAATGGGTGTTGAATTCTTTTTAGGAGGGATTTTAGAACCCAATAGTGATATCTATTCTTCAATATTCCCTTGGAATAGATTCAAACTAATTTTTTCAAATGAGACTTATGTAATTCGAAAAAAAAAAATAACACACTTTTTTCTTGATTTTGAGGAGCTTGATATTGAAACTGAATTATCGCTGTGATTTCGGATCTTCAATATCTGAAATTTGGCCCCAAGGTAGCTCTCTGAATCCTCTTTCGAATGCCACAAGTATGACCTGAGTTTGATTCTTCAAGGAAAAGTTATGTCCAATCTCCCATAATGACCTAATTATGGATTGGTTTAATAGAACGAACTTGTAAAACTTGCCACGTGTCATTGTTTCCTCCTTCAGCTCTGAAATTTATAGATAGGAAACTATAGTCCGTGCACTTTCTGCCGCTCTTTACAGAATTCCAATCCAATTTTCAGAGAGAGAGTTATGAATTTTCTCCCACAATCACCTCTTTGAGATGAAATTCAGGAGCCTAAAAATTCCCTAACTTCCACAAATCCTGCCTCCCAAAATAATGTGAATAAATCTCTGAAATTTTTCCACGATGTTCCTCGGGATTTTATCTTTGCTCTGTGAAAATTTCAGCTTCTGAAACCTTGTATAAAATATCTATAGCGAAAATTTCGCGATGACTTGTTTAGGTTAATTTCAGGAGCCTGCAAAAATCCCTAACTTCCACATATCATATCTCCGAAAATATTGCGAACCAAGCTCTAAAATTTTGCAACGATGTTCCTCAAGATTTCAGCTTCGCGCTCTAACAATTTTAGTTTATGAACTTTTGTAGAAGAAACGTTATAGCGAAAATTCCACGATGACCTGTTTGTAGCAGCGAAACCCTAGAATCCAAAGCTCTGATACCAAATGTTGTGAAACCAACTCCAAAAATAGAAGAAAAGAGAGATCAAAGCCTTAGAAATTAGCCACTTCGAGGGGGAAACCTCCAATACATTACATAAATGAACAATTCTTGGATGATACAAATGACCAAAACCTCCTTCTATATATAGGAGTCCATGGGGCCACAATATAATCCTAGCTGACCTAAGAATAATAATATAAGGACACAATAATAACAATATTGGGTTACAGGGGTACAACAATAACAATAAGGGGGCTACACTAATAACAATAACAGACTAAACTAGTAATATAGGGACCTAACGATTGGATGAATATCCTTTAGGAATATGATTTAAAATCCAATATAGTGCACATAATCAAAGGCTATGGTATCTTCCAGCTCGCAAAAGAAGCACTCAAATCACTAGAAGAAATTGGGAATAAGAAATTGATATGTGCAACATCAATCAAGTTACCCCTACAAATTTAGCCACATCTAGGTACGCTAATGTGCAACAATATGTAGAGTAAGACACCTTTCCCTCTCATATCTAGAAAAAACAAAAACAGGAAATTTGTCTAAAAGTTTTATTTTATCAACTTTTTCATGGTGTGTTTTTTCAAAAGCACCATGATGGTGTCTTACTCAGATGTTTGGAATCTCCATATTTAGAAACGGTGTTAAAGGATCTTCATGACAGACCAACTAGGGAACATTACGTGGGTGACACTGCATCTCATAAAGTGATGTGGGTTGGATATTATTGGCCCATGGTATTTAAATATGCACACGCCTATGCCCGTAAATTTCCTCTATGTAAAATATGTGTTGGTCATGAAAAGAAGTTAGTTTCCCCACTACAACCTATCTTTATCGAAGAACCATTTCAACAATTGGGTGTAAATGTTATGAGAGAGATATTTTTGCATTCATCAAAGCAACACTAATATATATTAACTTCCAAAAATTATTTTACTCGTTGGGTTGAAGCAATTCCATTAAGATAAGTGAACAAAAATTAAGTCATTCACTTCATCAAGAAGAATATCATTACCAAGTTTGGTGTTCCTATGTCACTTGTGTTTGACAATGCAACTTACTTTTCATAATTGAAACTTTATTATTTTGTATTGTAAAATAACATTGTTTTAAAGCACTCATATAACTACTATCCTCAAGGAAATAATTTGGTTGAATATACAAATAAGAATCTAATTTGCATCATAAAGAAAATTGTTTACTCTAAGAAAATGAACTAACACAACCCATTGGTGAATGCCTTATGGGCTGTCTGTGTTACCCCTAAGCCCTAGCTGAACACCTCACTTACTTCCTCATGTATAAGAAATAATTCATCCTTTCTCCAAACCTATACCTCTCGACCTTACATCTTTGTCATAATTCTTGAGGTAAACCATTTCCAACCATTCAGAGCAGGATAGATACCCTTATTAAGCTAGAGGAGGAAAGGCATAAGACTAAGGATAAGTTTGATGTGCATCAAAATCATATCAAGCATTGGTTTGATAAGAAATTTTTGGGGAATAAGGAATTTGGTGTGGGAGACCTAGTCTTAAAATGGGATAATGGTCATGAAGGAAAGGGAAAACACACCAAGTTTCAATCCTTGCAGATTGTCTAATTCATTATTCATGAGAAACTTTGTCGTAATTCTTACCATCTCCAATCCTTAGATGAGAGGAATGACTCTCTTCCCATTAATGGAGAATATTTGAAACATTTTTTCCAACAACAACCTTGGGTTTCATTCCTACCTATGTACATATATATTTCCTTTCTTATCTTTCATTGTCACTTCCTATTATGCATCATGTTTTGTTACTTTCATCTTCACGTATGTTTTATCTATTACTACATATAAATAATATCCTGTGTGATTTATTTATTGTTTTATCTAAGAGAATGTGACAAAAATTCAAAATAGGATTGTGACATCTAACAATGCTTGGCTAAATTTTGGTCCTCTTATTCGCTTGGATATAAATATCTTTCAGGTTAATGATGTCTAAATGGAAAATATGATTCATTTCAAATGGAAAGCTTTAGTGGAACTAAAATTCTTGAATCTATTTTAGGATTTTCTTTCCTTGACTCGATGCTGTGATTGAATGGTGTTTTGACCCATTGACTCAATCGAGTAGAGAAGGGAAAGGAAAAAACTAAAGCGAGCAAACTACTTTTGGTGGTATATATAAGAGTCTCTACAAAACACGGAACAACCTCTCTTTCTCATAAAATAATTTTGGATCCCTCTTTCACCCTAGAAAAATAAAATGCCTAATAAATGCCAAAATAATATTAAAAAAAAAAAATATCGGGTGAAAGAAGAGAAAGGCTTCCTACGCAAAGAGGTGAAGCAAGCAACTTCCTCAAGGTACTAAACAGGCCTGTTGGAAGTGAAGCAATGCTTGTGATTCCTTGGAGTAACTTTGTCAGGGTACTGAATATGCCTGCTGACAGTGTAGCAACACCATAGAAGACACTAAAACTCTAATCATCCTAAACTCATGAATATATACTACCCTTTTCCCTAATCAAAACAATTGGGTGTGGAAAGTTTTATAAATGTGTTTGAGCTGAAAAAGGGAATAGGAGAGAATAAATCTATAACCAAGGATAAGTAAAGAAGATAGGGTGATCTACACGATGAATCAATACTCCCTGAAGGGCTAGAATCCCTACGAAAAGTTAGACCTAAAAAAATAAGTAGGGGTTATTCTAGTGAATCACAAAGTGTTGGAACTTCTAAAAAAGCCTCCAAATTTTTCCTACATTCCAATTTTGGAGCCTCGTATTGACTGTGTGAATTATCGTTTCAAGTCATTAAATTTATTCCATGCTTGTTGCTCAAGTTTTTCTAAGTGTTCAAGTTCATTTCTAAAGAATCCTAAAGTGTTGTCTTTTGTTAGAGGTATCCTTGGTGCACCTTCAAGAGGAAGCTCCAATGCACCCTCTTGCATTAGTTGATCTTATATATCACAAGAACATGCGTTGGGCACACTCTCATGGCATAGTGCACCTTTTGATTATATTTGGAACTTGTGTCGTAAATACTTGCACCTTCACTGTCGCACTTGGAGAATAGTGTTGTTTTGTTGTAATTTCATTGTATACATGTTGTGCATATCATGTCATGTGTTTGATTTTATATGTGTGTGTGATCTTGTTCAGGACATGTTTGTATTCTCTTACCCTCTCTCTCTTGTCACATTGATCTCACACTTAGTCAATTTTGGAGATATTCCTTGTCCTCACATAATTTGCAAGATATGAGCACATTTAACCTCCATATACGTGATGAGCACACTATGCACCTCCAAGCCTCAGTTGTGAGACTCCTGTCTCCTGAACCTGAACCATGTGCCCATCTTGAGGAAAACTCCCTTCATTGTGCATTGTGCATCTCTAAAGCACAGTCTCCCAACTCCTTATTGGTTACACTTAGGCTATGTGTAAGGCCATGATCATCTCTAATTTTTGTTGCACATTACACACTCCTAGTATCCAGTAAGGTCACCTAAAAATCCTTGTAGTGGCAACCTACACTCAAACTAGAAGCTCCCTCTCAATAATTGCACACAGTTCATTCTTAGGCCTCAAGATCCTAGCCACTGTCTTCTGGACTTTCCCTCTACACCCAAGTCATGCCTCTCTTAATTTTCATTGTGCAATCCACACTCCTAGTTCTCATACCTCCACCCCTTTTTCCTCTTGACTATGTGCTCTACACCCAAGAAGGCCTCTCTCTCAGTCCTTGTTCACTTTCTCATCACAATCAGCATCGTACATGAGAAAACAAGGTAGAATAGGTGATTTTGGGCATGATAATTTCTTTCTATGAGTTGATTTCATTTGCAAGTACTTTCTCCTCAACATGGCATATAATGTTCAAGGAGGATATCAGGGAAAGGGTTGAAATAAGACACTTGTGGATATGAGACAAAAAGAAACTATCAAATAAGGAGTAAGGGAATCTTGGACTAAGACAGAGAGATGATAAGTCATGTTGACTTAGAAAGGTTCGAATACTCATCTAGACCCTTTGGAGGGTGAAGATAAAGCACATTTTTGATCAGTCATGAAGAGTGTAAGACATAGCTACGAAGAGAAGAACATGTAATTGATACATCACAATGAATTCTCATGTTACAATCACCAAATTGAAGCTTCACAATGTGAATGCATTAGTGCTATTTTTTTTTATGTATTTTCGCCACATTATTGGTGGAATGCAATTTTGTAATTTCAAAAATGAGAAAATGTAAAATATGTGGAAGCCCAAGGGTCACACATGGAATGTGAGGAGTCACTAGGGAGTCCTAGATTCATGTAAGAGCTCAAAAGTCATGTGGGAGATCAAGAGTCATGAGGGAGGTCAAGACTCACATGGGAGGTGAAATCTCACCTCGTTTGTTAAACATCATAAATCAAGAAAAGGATTTTTCACCTTTTCTTCTAAAGCTAGGCATTGGTGAGAAGATCATTCTTTTAAGGAGAAAGTGGTGGCTTCATGTTCCACTATTGGGACTACTATTGCAACATTGTAATTGTGTATCTTATAACTTTCACTTAATGTTTTGAAGCTCTCAAAGTCAACGAACTTTCATGCATGTATCGTGAATGTTGTAAGACTATTATTTCATGTTTTCATTATATGTTTGTGTTTCATATCTACTAAACAAAATGAACTATTCATTCGATTTGGTATACATCTTTGAATTATGCATCCTTATTCAATTTTATGATCATTGTTACCTTGTGAACTATTTCGCATCTTAATTAAAAATTATTTCTATGTATGTGTGTATGTGTCTTTATTAGGATAGTGTTATTACTTTTATTCTAAAGGATCATTCTTTATCTTCTTGTCCGGGAAAGTACTCTATGCACATTGCAATTGTTTTCTTCATAGAGCTCACCTACTTGCTCATCTCAAAAGTATATGCATTCTCTTTTATATTGCAATTGTATCCAATGCAAATATTTAAGAACATAGTAATGGTAGTCGAGTCCATTTCCTAGATGGGGCTCATCTTCCAAACAGTGTGAGGTCTAGTTGCAACTTCATATCGAGGAGACCCCCCTGTGTTGGTGGCTTCCAACACCATCAACAAAACCCCACTAATTTTTAATTCAGGAGGTGTATTGATGATTTCCATTGAGGGATGACGTTTTCAAAATTCCATCCAATCCAATCTCCATTATATGCCCAACTTGAGATCTCAAATTTTGATTTCTTCCCATTATTTTCCATCCACTACTATAAAGGGATAAGGTATCAAATGAACCTCAAATTTGGGAAACCAATAATACTTTCTTACTATAAATTAATCTATGACCACAACCTAGAATCCATGTGAGTTTAGAACTTATTAGATGAAGAATTGAAGCCAAAAATATCCAAATTTGATAACCACCTTTTGGAAGAGGGGAAAAATCTAAATATTTACTTCTTTCTCCTTCATGGTATTTTTGATGTATAGCCTATTTCCAATAGTCATTATGATATGTGATTAGGCACCAAAGAACTTTGGCTCCTACGGTAGTGTTCATGAAGGAAGGGTATTTGATCCCCAAGACTCCATGGCTCTTTGGAATGTCAACCACTCCCTAATTTAATAAGTTATATCTCTTTGTGTTTGTTTCCCCCCCTTACCAGAGGAATTTTTGGATTTCTTGAGTAATTTCATTCCTAACTCTAACAAGCACTAACATTATTGAGAATTGAGAAATGGGAAGTATTGAAAGAACATATTTTAATAATATTAATCACCCTACTGAATTTAACCACTATGAAACCCATTGTGAGAACTTATTTTTTAGTAAGGAGGTGAAGCCAAGATGGGTAAGGGAAGGGCTTGAGACCAATCAGAATTCCTAGATATTCGAAAACATACCAACCTTCATGGATTGGAAAGTGTAGGAATCTGACTAGGGTGCCTTGTGATTGACTACTAATATGCCATGTGAAGAGGTGGCTCTTATTTATGTTTACTAGTCCACAATACACATTTATAAAACTTTGGAGGATTGTTTTGAAATTGGAGGTTTTGATTACTAGAGCTCCTCCTAGTAGCAAAGTGTCATCAACAAATTGAGCATGATAGATGCTTTTGACTCCATGGACAAATCTAATTTCCAAGATTTGTCTGGTCAATATATCATATTTCCATCTGAGGCTAGGTGATTCAACCATCATAATATATAAAAGGGGAGAGTGTGGGAATCCTTGATGTAGATCTCTTGTATCTTTAAGTAACATTATACATCTTCCATTCAGTAAAGGAGGGATCCAAAGACTTCTTATGCATGTAAGGATCCAATTGATTATACCTTATCCAAATCTAAATTTTATGGGAACATCAAAAATGAATTTATGGAATACTTTTTCAAAGGCATTGGTCATGTCCAATTTTATTACCATGACTTTTTTCCTCTATTTCCACTAGAGTTAATTTCTTCCCAAACAAGGATTATGTAATCCATTATTTTATTTTCCCCACAAAGACTCCTTGGTTTTCAAATACGATCTTGGAAATAAGTGGTTGTGAATGGTTGGATATTGTTTTTGAAATGATTTTATAACATACATTACCTAAATAAATTGGATGAAATCTGGAAAAAGGAGAAATAATTACCTCTTTTGGAACCAAATCTAGAAAATTTGAATTTATGACTCATCCCATGTGTGTTATTTTATGAGAAAATTTCATCATATTAAGTAGGTTTAATTTTATGAAATTCCATCATTTCCTCTAAAATTTAGTTGAGAACCCATCTAGGCCTGGGGCCTTGCTGGAACAGGGTCTCCTGCAAGCTACGAAACTGGTCCAATTTTGCATATTTTTGTGTATGATTAGTCTAGCGCAGGGGTTTTGGGGTGGGTCAAAGCCTCGAAAGCATTGTAATGGGTCAAAGGGTATACCTATAGTCCGCAAACCATGGTTTGCAGACCATAGGAAAGATTAGGCTAGATTGTTATAAATAGAGGGACATTTTTGAATTATTGTTAGAAAATTAAATATTACAGAGCAATGAAAAACATAAAATATGTGGAAAACACAAGCACACAAAACACATAAAACCATAGAGACACATATATACGTGGTTCACCCAGTTTGGGCTAAGTCCACCCCGAACAGCCAGTCCTTCCTTTCTATTATCCAGCAAAATGAAGAGACACAACCTACAGTAGATTCGTTGTAATATCCTATGTTCTCTCTCACAGTCTCCCTATCTATTTCTCACTTCGAGAATACACATACAATACATAGCCACAAATAAAATACCCTCACACAAGCGAGGGGTTTCCTTCTAGGGAAAAAAACCCTAAACTAAACATAACTTTTACCGTCAAATCATTCTCCTAATGAACGGCCCATATTGACTAGAAATTACTATACTTTTACAAGGCAATTTTACATCTATTTTTAGCTTCGGGGGCGCTGCCCCCGAAACCCCCCACCAGGGGAGGGGCTCCATAAATTCGCAGCCGCCCCCCCTGGACCCCCCAAGAAGTGTTTAATTTCGAACGACGTTTTCACCCCATAAGGTATAGGGTTCCAACGCTATGATACAAAATAAACAAGATAATCAGGCTCCACACCCAAGAATCTCCCACTTGGAGACTGATTGTAGCAACTCCACCGCTGCTTCATTTGCTGGAAAATGACTCCTCTTTGGACCTGGATGTTTCTCATCTTCATCGTCATCCTTGAAGACCAATTGAAACTGAGGATATTCTCAGTTTCTCCTTGGTTACAACTTTTATTAGCATATCTGCAAGATTCTGGCTAGTGTGTATCTTCCAATACTAACCGTATGAAATGGTACTTGAGCTGTATGTGTTTAGTGCTGGAATTAAATGCTTATTTCTTTGCAAGATGAATGGCACTTTGGCTATCACTGTATAACGTGCCCATATCATGCCTCTTACCCCATTCATCCATAAACCTTTGTAACCAAATAATTTCTTTACTAGCCTCTGTAGCAACAACATACTCTGCTTCTTTTGTTGAAAGTGCAACAACACTTTGGATTTTTGAAACCCAACTAATAGTTTTTTCACCTACAGTAAATACATATCCTCTAGTACTCCTCCTGTTATCTCTATCACCTGCCATATCTGCATCAACATATCCCTGTAGAGAAATGTTTGAACCACCAAAGCATAATTCCTAATTTGTGGTACCTCTGAAATATCTGAGAATCCATTTTACTACCATCCAATGTTCTTTTCTTGGATTGTTCATGTACCTGCTTACAACTCCCACTGCATGTGCAATATCAGGCCTTGTGTAGACCATAGCATATATTAAGCTTCCAACTGCCGATGCATATGGAACTTTAGACATATAGTCCATTTCTTTTTGGGTCTTGGGGCACATCTCCTTACTAAGTTTGAAATGACTAGCAAAATGTGTACTAACTAGTTTTGCATTCTGCATATTAAATCTTTTCAACACCTTCTGTATGTACTCATTCTAAGACAGTGTTAATTTGCGATTTTTCCTGTCTCTAGTTATTCTCATACCAAGGATTTGTTTTGCAGCTCCCAAATCCTTCATTGCAAAGGAATTTGCGAATTTTCTTTTGAGCACATTTATTTCCTGCATGTTAGACCCTGCAACAAGCATGTCATCTACATACAATAACAATATAATATAGTTTCCATCATTTTGCTTTTTCAGATAAACACAATGATCAGAGTGACATCTATTATAACCTTGTTCAGACATAAACCTGTCAAATTTTAGATACCATTACCTTGGAGCCTGTTTTAAGCCATACAAGCTCTTCTTTAACTTGCACACTAATTTTTCTTTCCCTTTGACCCCATATCCTTCTGGTTGCTCCATATAGATCTCTTCCTCCAAATATCCATGGAGAAATTGTAATATTCCCATTTTAGCACATAGCTAAATGGAATATTAAAGTTTTGTTTTATCACCTAGCAGCTAAATAAATGGGTAAGGAAGCCCATGCTTATTGAATAATTGAACAAAATCCCTCATAATGTGAAAGGGATCATCAGAGTAGCTTCATTTTGCACCCTCAAGTGTGAAAAGGGGCAAATGCATGAAGACAAGGTCAGGTTTGACCAAGTCAACAGTGCTGCCATAGGAGGAGTGGATTACTTTAGAAGACAGCGCAGTGTGAATGAGGAAGAGGATATTTGGTGGAGGAAACCCTAATGAGTGGGACCCATGGAGAAATAACTTTCAATTGTTTAAAAGGAGGGCAAGGCATCCATTTTTATTCATGAATTGGATTATTGATTTCATTGTCTATTCAGACATTGTGCATTCTTTCGTTGTTTAGCAAGAATTTCCAGGGAATTGCTGTTTATGATTCCTTCTCCTTCTTGAGAGGCCTCTTGAGGTATTTTTCTTCATTCTCCACATATCTTGGCTCAAGGCCAAAGCCACCTCCTTCAGTCACAACATTATTCTTGAAGCAGGATAACTTTGTGTTGCAGTGTGTTGCAGTGGGGACTCCACAACACCATTTCCTTGGCTCATCTTTCAGAGGAGGGAGATTCTATTCCTCTGGGAGGTTAGTGAGGGAGATTCCTGAGCATATTGCAGATCATTGGCATTATGCCAAGCACTTCCCTTTAACAACAGCGCAGTCCCTTCTCTAGACTACATTATTTCTAAGTGCAATTGCAGTGGGGACTTTCTCCACTATTTTGGAGGGTGAGATCTTTAGGGATTGGATCAGCCTTTCACCTGAGAGATCCTTTGGATGATATTCAGCCATCATTCATAGCATCATCAGCTATCTACATCCATTTCTAGTTTCCGAGTTGTAGCTGCTACCCAGCAACTCCGACATTTCTGCAGATTTTCCATTTTGTACTTATTTCAGCCAATCCTTTTAAGGATTGTGTATTGTTGTTTCCAGGGGTTGATATATTTCTCCCCATATTTTATTTGAGCTTTATATTTTCATATTTTTGTATTGGAACTATTTTGCAGCAGTCCTCCTTTGTAGACTGCCCAGTCATAGCCATGGCTTCTTTTATATAGCAGTATTTCTCCATCTATCATGTACATGTTTCATTGAGGCTGCATTGCCTAGCTTGAGAGATCATTTCCTCAAGATATTGTATACATTGTTTCTGCTATAATATAATGTAATGGTTATGTGGATCTTTCAACATTCTTGTATTAATGCATTCACTGCTATTTTCCAGCTCATGTTCATGTATTGTTGAATCTCCACATTGGTAATATCTTGAGATATTCCCAATAGTGTAGTTGTTCCTAATTTGGAATATTACAGTGGTATCAAAGCATGATATCTAGCTCAGCCTGTGAGTCTCAGCCAAAGAAGATCAAGATGATGAAGAGGATGAGTTTACTCTCATCCATTTTTAGATCCAGAGGAGACCTCTCCAAGGAGGTCAAGAAGATTGAAGAAAGAGAAGAGGAAGGACCATGCACTTCCTACTCTCACAAAGAAGAAAACCAGAAGCATGAAGAAAACTTGGAATTCAAAATTCTAAGTGAGTACCTTTCTGAATACCGAGATAAACCTAAAGCCTTCCAAGAGACTCTAGCTTTTCCACAATTTATTCAGCGGAAAGAAAGAAGAAGACCCTACAGCTATGGGATGATGAGAGCCAATAAATTTCTATTGTCCACATTTAATGGATCACTTACATGTCCAGCAGAGGATTGGGTGAAGAAGCTAGAGGCTTTCTTCCTGCTACACCCTGTAGTAGACAAAGAGGCTATAGAAGTTGTAGTGTTGCATCTTGGATGTGAAGCAAAGAATTGGTGGATCAGCCATCTAAGCCATACAAGGGTTTCTACTCTTGTTGATTTTTCTCAAAGATTGATCAGAAGGTTTGGAAAAAGGAGGGAGGAGCCCTCACCACCAGCTAATGAGGCATGTACCAGTGTTGTTGAGTCCATGGAGGAGCAACCTTCATCTTCAATAGTTTGGGAGGCCAACACTTATAAGGAGAAAACTCTTGCAGCCCTGCAAAGAGCTTCCATATTCCACCAAGGTATGATTAAAAATCCATCTCTTGTCATTCCAGCAAACACTTTGGCTGGGTCTACATCATTGCATGCAGTTGACTTAGAGCAGCAGAATAACACGGCATTGTACAAAAGCAGTGATGGAGGAAATGTTTAACCCTTAGTTAATCTGAGAGGGCAGGGGGGTGAATCATTTTAACACATACATGGACTTTTAAAACTTTTCCCTTAAAACTTATTTACACCTTCATTTCATGATCAACTTAGTATGTGAGAAATCTTAATTTGTGAGCAGCAAGTATCATGCAGGTTTGTTTATGTAAAAGTAGTCTTAATATGTAAGAAACATGTATTAAGCAGATTAGATAAACCACATCAACACATAGACATCATGCACAGAGACACCAGATATAAGTGGAAACCCATAAAGGGAGAAAACCACATCTTATTATTGTTGTGATGCAAAGGCAAGCTCCAAATCCCTCTCTGCCCGATTTTTACGCGGGCACCAACCTACGAGGAGGCTCCTACCTCGGTGCAGAAGCTACAACTTGCGAAGAGCTCCAACTCGCCCAATTTTACTGCCAGGCACCAATACCAGGCTCAACCTCGTTGATTTCCTGGCCGACATTTATCGGCTTCTGACAGTGTGGAAGCACCAACTCCCGTCTGTTTTGTTTACCTTGGTACCAACCTCACCAACCTACGGAGGCTCCAACCTCAATCGGCTACAGGCGACATCTATCAAGCTACAACTTGATAGGGAAGCTCCAACTTCCTTACTCTTTCAAAAGAAAACACTTACAACGGTTACCTTGGATATCGTACGTACATCACCATCTTCGCTGCTGTTAGTATGAATCCTTCGTCGAAGTGTACGAAAAAGGACCACTTTAGCTACGCATAACTAATAACCCTAACAACAAAAGTGGCTGCCAATATCTTCAGATCTGCGGTTAGTTGAACATAAAAGAGCTGCAAAAACCAGATCTATACATGGAAAGACATTAAGCAGAAAAAACAAGGGTTTGCTCCATATACCAATAGACAAGACAAGAACAATTTTTGAAAGAATTTTTATATTAATTGGGCACCTGGGAGGAAAACAAGAAGGCGTATCCAATTCTCCTCGGTGGGATGGGTTCTTGGAAGTCCTCAGCACTTCAGATCTAAGATTTCTCTCTCTTGTTGGTGTAGAAAACCCACACAAAGAATGGAACTCAAAGGGAGCTCACACAACAAATGACAGAAAATGGTGACCAAGTGTATAGATCCAGAGTGATCTAATAGGCAACAAAAGGTGAAGAATGGTAGAAAAAACCCTCCTATTTATAACAAAATATTGGGTCATTCTAGATCTTGGTGCATGGGTTAACCAGATCTAGATCCACTTTTTATGGACTATTTTATTATATTTTTTGGAGGGAAAAGGTATTTGACTTGGGTCAAATCCCTTGATTTGTCAAAAATAAATAAATAAATGATTTATTTATCTTTTTAAGGAAGCGGTTAGAATATAATCAAATAAATAATGATTTATTTAATTATTTGTGGGTGATTTGGTCATATTTAACAAGGAATATTATCTAAATACGATTTAAATAATTATTCCTAGAAAATAATAAGATAAATGAAGGTTTATCTAATTAATTTCTTTGTTTTTGGGTTAAACGTGACTGGGAATAATAATTAAATTATGGTTTAATTAATTCTTCCATGAGGAAAATCAAACAAATATAGGTTTGTTTAATATTTCCTTTTGGGGTTTCCTGTTTAGACCATAAACAACCTAATAAATGTGGTTTATTAAGTTATTTTAACATAGTGAAGGCAATTTTACTTAGGGTAAAATTGGTCTTACATGGTGTACTTGGGTCCATCTAATGATAATAGGTTAGATGACGAAAAAATAGTGTAACAGATTGCCCCCCAGCGTGCGAGTGTCAGGAGAAAATCGTATGACTGAAGTACGTTGTAAGAACTCAATCACCAGACAACAAAAGGGAAGTCAGAGAGAGAAATGCAAGGTAGATAGTGTGGCGAAGGACTAGACCCGAGGGAGACGAGACTCGCAGGTGCAACGAGTCTCTTTTATGAGAGGGTACCTGTGCTGAAGGCGGCGGGGGAGGCATACCTATGCCCGCCGAGACAAAGTACAAAAGAATAGTGTGTCCGGTAAACAAGGGACCGAACCATAAAGTACAGCTGGCATAAGCAGGAGCCAGATAAGAATACAATGAAGAGTCTCACATACATGCTGTGCCTGGGATAACAGCCAGGACTAGTACAATAATATCTGAGTACATGAGATAAATACAACCCAAATGCCCCTTGTAAATGGGGAAGGGCTCACAAAATCTGACTGATACATGCAAATCATAGAGGTGCTGCAAGTGGCTAAGGCCAACATCATCAAAATCTGGAGCGGCATCAAAGGCTGCAATGAAGAGGTCATCAGGGCATGTGGGGGGCTACCTGCAGGGCCACCCCCTCATGAGGGTTGAGACATCTCACACACACCCGGGAATCATCAAGAGCTGCTGCTGTATCACTGAACCATCAAGTATACGGATCTCGGTCATGCTGAAAGGAGCTGGAGTGGAGAAACAATCAAGTCAAAGGGAAATGAGAGATCCCTTTGCCTGATCCGAGGAACCGAACAAGAGTGGAAGCTGGAACCAAGGTACACCGCCCTCTAGACCTGGCTTCTGGAATGAATGAGCTGATGTCGACAGAAGGAGGTCCACCATAGGTGAGGCAATGAGATATCCTCAACTAAGGCATGAGAGAAAATAGTAGAGCGACGGATAGACTGACACTAATGATGATAATGAAATGGAAAGGACTGAGTAGCGAATGGACGACTTCCCTTGTTAGAGCATAAAGGGCATGAATGACATGGCAGCAACTGACACAATATCATAACGGATAGGGGACAGTGGGACTGAAGGTCATAATGTGCGACACAAGAGAGAGACCAAGCAATGAAGGATGGAGGGCTATAACAGGGTACGGAGGGACTCGGGATAGACTCCATGAATGTGATGATGACTCAACTTGGATGCTCTAAACAAGGGCGACTCGATGGTGCTGCCACACCGTAAAGGCCCAATGGGGGACCATGAAAACATGAGTACAAGATGGTAACTCATGACGAAAATCGACACGAACAACGACAAGTAAGGAGGCAAAATGGTGCCCCAAGTACAAGTGTCGTAAGTGAGGAAATTCGATTTTAAGGAGAGGTGAAGTGACCCTTCTTGGAAAAAATGTGTCCTGGTGAAGTATCAAATCACAAAAAACTAACAGATACCCATTTGAGGGCTCGGTGAGAGCTTTCCAACGGTGCAGACGGTTTTTCGAACGGGGCTACAGTATGGTCGCAGCAGTCGAAAGAAGAAACAGGGGTTCTCTTTTAATAAGGCAGTTTTCCCTCCAAATTCATTCATTTGCTATTGTTGCTGTGGTGAATGTAGAGAGGAGAGAAGGCCCTAAATCTTGCGGCGAGTGTAGCGGACAAACCGACCGTTGGAATCGAGATCCGTCAGTTGCAGGTAAGAGGCCTAACCTTACTCTTTCATTTTGATGGATTGAAAGTTCAGTTTAGGGGCCAAAATCTCATAAAAAGACCCTCCTTCATCTCTACGGCTGGGTCTCACTTTTTGGGCCAAAAAGTGCGACCTGGGAAGCAGATTTCAGGGCAAAAAGTGCGACCTGTCCCAGAATTGGGTAGAAAACTGCGACCTGGGAGATGAGGGGTTTTTAGTGTTGTTTTATGGCTGAGAGTTGGTTTTTTGTTTTTGGTTATGGTATTCCCTATCTGTATGCTGACAAAGATGATGTTTTTGTGCAGGTATGGTAGATATACAGGTTAACTGGAGAGAGAGAGACCTAGGTACATTACGGGCAGAGATCCAGGCAGATCAGGGTGTCCGTCGTGTGTTGGCCAGGTTTGGGGTTCTAAAGTTTTTGGAGAACCCTTTGATGAGAGCTGGAGAGCCCATGTTGGCCCGGATTATCAGTTATTGGGATCCAGATCATGAGGTCTTTGTAGTGCAGGGGTACAGGATCGAACTGACGGTCCAAGATGTGTATTTCCTGACAGGTCTCCCGCCACTTGGGATGGTGGGAAACACGCAGCCAGTATTACTGCGGGGGTGGCATATCATGGAGTTTGTGGAGCGACATTGTCGACCGGGTCTCCAAGTCAAGAGGACTCGGATACCGATCGGGGATCTAGAGAGGCTAGAGACCCGTGCAGTGGCCGCAGCGGTGCTGCGTATCCTGGGCAACCAGGCACTCCATCACATCACTAGGGGGCAGATGATGATTGTGGAGATTGTGTTGAGTGAGACCTACTATGGGTGGGCCCAAATGATGTTGGTGTCGCTAAAGCGACAGTTTTCGCTCTGCAAACAGCAAGTGAACCATGATTGCTCGTATGAGAATTTATTGTGCGCCTTCTTCTTTGAGAAGATCTTGACCTTGCAGCCTCATATACAGCTCCCAGATGGGGGCCCGAGAGAGCCCAGGATGCGCCAGTGGGGGAAGCTACTGTGCAGAGGAGGAGGAGGGGCGGTCGGGCGAGTGTTTCGACCTAAGTTCTTTGCCCATTGGGATCAGATGCCATTATACATAGACGACTATCCCTATAGTGGGATGAGTTACTTTGGGGATCCAGACCTACCACTTCCGCCTGGTCGAGTATGGGGGGCCGATGGTAAGTGATAAGTCACTATTCTTGTGTTGGCATGTTAAAGTTATTGAATAGTAGACATGGTACTGATTCATGTACTTTTGGTATGCAGATATAGCTCCAGTAAAACCGACCGGGTATATGGGACGCCCGGCAGCCTCTGGAGCTGCAGGGCTGAGTGGGTCGAGAGCAGCGGGCAATGAGGATGTGGCCACCCTTCTGGAGGACATACGCCGTAGATGCGAGACGTTGCTGACCGGAGTTTCAGAGCGCGGGTGGCAAGACTTAGACGACCAGTACGTGAAGGCATGCATTAGTATTCCCTCGGAATGGCGAGGTGTCATGCAGCACATGGTGATGGCCGATCAAGGCATACGTGATCTACGGGCTGCAGGGACAGAGCCATTGGCTCGGGATCCGCCAGATAGTGAGTAGGTGTGGGGCATGTGGTGCCCCCTGGTGTGTATGTAGGGGCAGGTGGTGCCCCCAGTTTTGATTTTTTTGTAACATGCTATGGGCATGTCATATGTATCAGAGTAGATGGACTCTAAACACATGTTTTGCGACACATATTATGGATATGCATCATTTTTTAATGATTATGAATGTTATTGTCTTGTATGAAATGCGTGTGATAAATGCCAATCTAGAACATGGTTTGCAATACTATCTACATAGTGATTTTGTTCTCGAGGTACATGGTTGAAAGTGATGGTTTCAAATGCACGTATCAAGAGTTTCACTCGTAAATAGCGTCTAAATAGCACAGGGTTATGCACACTATAAACACCATTTAGTTGCATGACAAGAAGCATGGAATCCAAACGAACATGCAGATGGAGGATGCGATGGAAGAGGGCATCAGCTAAGAGACCACGCACTGCATCATATTCAGCCTGATTGTTGGTGGTAGAACCAATGCAGACCCCGTTAGAGAGGACAAGGGCATGCAAGGGGGTGAAAATGGCCCAACCTGCCGAGGCTAGATTCCGGGAGTAACGACTTGCCCCATCGGCGTAACCGATAAAGGGTGGGGACGGGGGGTCCTACAGAATGGTGTCACAAGACAACAAATGGGGGGAGGAGACACAATGACGGCAGTGTGAGTGGACAGAAGACATCGAGCAGCAACTGTGGGAGGGAGTGGAAGGGGAAAGATGAAGATGACTCATATACAAACTAGAGGATGGTATATGAGGGCTATCGGGAGTGTGGCGAGGACTCAGGCTGCGGAGGTCAACAGAGACACGGGTGGAGTGATCTGGTGTATGGGTAGAACAGAGGGGGTCAGGTGAAACAACAAGGGAGGATGCAGGGGGACTGGGCTCCAAGTGTCTCGCAGAGGAGGATAGGTAAAGAATGGTCGTAGTAGACTCCGTCATCTGAACATCAGGGGGGGGAATGTCGATGGGAGCGGGGGGATCCTCAGGCTGGCCCGAAGCATACTGCGCGAGTATGGGAGAGGCGGATTGATTTTGTTCAACCTCATACTCTCGGACTACCTCTAAAGAGGCGCGGTAATGCGTCAGGTGAGGACAATGGTGGGAGTAATGGCCATGAACACCGCACAAAGCACAGGGTTTATTGGTGCGGAGAGTCTTGGGGTTCTTGGTTACGGACGAAGAAGGAATGGAGGCTTCAGGGACCGTAGATTCGGGGAACGCGACTTTAACCATGGGCTGAATACGGGGCAACTCGGGACAAGCATGGGTGGCATGACCGGCGACATCACACAAGGCACAAGGCTTTGCGGGCGGAGGAGGGGCTGGGTCAGTCGTGGTGGTCTTGTCTTTGGGTGCCCCCTTGCGAGCTTTGCCTTTCTTCCCGGGAGCCGGTACGACAGGAGAAGGGTCCTGTGGAGGTGCTGGGGGCACAGTGGCAATGGAGGAAGCGAGGGGGACCGGTTGAACCGGTTTCAAAGCCATGTAGGGTTTGGGGTGACCTAGAGGGGTAGCGGCTGGAGGATCAAGGTACCAGACCGGTATGCCCAAGGTCAGGTTAGGGAGACAGAGGGTGGCCATGACGGGGATAGAATATACTCTGGGAGGGGGAGCCAGGAAAGGTATCTGCCCAGCAGGGTAATGACTAGGAGGGACGGCTCCGAGATGGTTAAGGCCTGGGGGAACCGATCCAGGAGGATAAAGGGGTTCAGGGATACCAGCTGTAGGGGGAGGGCCAGAAGGAGGAGGTCCGGCTGGCTGAGATGAATGGCTAGGAGCGGGTTGCGGAGGGCGAGGGGGAGGTTGCTGACTAGCCGAAGCAGGCCACTTAAGGACAGCCTGAGATGATTGCATCATGCAAACATTCGATAAGCTGGGATCAGTGATAGGAGGAGGGGGGAGACCAGGAAAATTTCCAAGCAGGGAGGAATCTTTGTAAACGTCGGGGGAGACACTGGTCAAGGAATCAATGGTTTGCTTGTTGGCTACAGAAGAGATGGTCGTCTCAGGTGAGGTCTGAGATTTTGGCTCATGATATGTCAACTGGTCAATGGTGACTATCTTTCCATTATGGGGGGAAGACATCTTGCGGAAAATCGCAGATGGGATAGCAGACATAGCATAGGTGTAGCTTCGCCCCAATAGAATGTTGTAGTCTAGCGGGGCATCTATGACTTTGACGTCAACGCAAATAGTCTTACCGGCGAGGGTGATAGGAAAATTACGAAACAGGCCAATGGGCTGGGAGGCATGGCCATCCCACGCTCGGAGGGTGATCATGGAAGGGGCCAACTCAGGGGATCCGAGTTGCTTCCAAACCGAAGCGGACATCACGTAGGTGGATGCCCCCTCATCAACTATACACCGGGAAACGTTGGCGTTCCGGATTTTGACTGGGATTTGGAAGGCGACGGAAGGAGGGAGAGGAGGATGGTCTGATTGAGTGGCATCAAAAACAATCATTTGGTCATCAGCAGGATCTACAGCGCCCACGGCAGATAGTAGAGCCTTCTTTTTGGAAGGGCACGACTAGAGGAGTTCCAGTGTTGAAATGGCAGCAGGAGATTGCGCCAAATCATCTACTATGCTATAGGAATGAGCAGCTCGACCAGAAGCATCATTTCGACGTAATGGTCCCTTAGGAATCTTTGGATGGACCTCAACTTTGGGTTGAGGGATATGTAAGGGGCCATTGGATGTCGAAAGAGGCTCTGTAGAACCGGAAGAAGAGGACTCGGGGCCAGACTGAGCGGGAGGCTTGGGGTACTGGCGAGACCGAGTTTGAAGGTGAAGGTCGACAGTTGGGGATGAATCAGAGGTCATCATGAGGATCTGGTAATCGGAGGAACCAGAAATGGAGGGTGGAGTGGAGACCCGCCCGTCAGGTGGTTGGGTAGCCACGAATCCTTGCTGAGGGAAAGGATCAGTAAACACAGCTAGTTGAGTAGTGGCCACATTAGGGGGAGCGTGAGGGGAGGCATGTTTTCCGCACAATGTGGCTTGAGACTCCCACATCTGCCGCATCTGTGGTAAAATGGGACAATCATGGGTGTAATGACCGTAAACACCGTAACACGAACAAGGCTTATTGGTACAAAGAGGCCTATCTGGCTTAGGCTGAGTGCCCTGTTGCTGGTTAGCAGTGTTAGGGTCAAAAACTTGAGGATTGGGTCCATGAGTACCAGGGGAAGATTGATTTGGATTGCCTCTCCACCTTCTTTGAGAAGAAGGGGGATTAGTCGCACCCTGCTATGCAAATACTTGCCCTGAAGGGGGCTGTAGGTGTTGTTGCTGGGGTTGAGGAGGCAAGGGAGGTGGAAGCGCATATGCTGGAGGAGCTGGCACACCAGGCTGTGCATAAGGGTAATGGTTAGGTTGGGCAACATTGAGGTAAGCAGGAGGTTGGGAAAAAGGAGGAGGCATGTTGTATCCTGGGTACATGCTACCAGGAGGGGGAATAGTGCTAGAGGTGCTGGCCCCTCCATGAGGGAGACTGTAGCCCATAGGAGGTTGAGCATACGGATGGGAAAGTGCTCCAACGATACCGTCGGCGGAATGAGATGCCCCCGGGGCATTAGCACCACCGGGCCTGGGGAGGTCAGGAAGGACGGTATAAACATAACCAAACTGGGCGTAGATCAGGTCATATTTCAAGGCTATTTGGAGGGCGGCTTGTTCGGTTTGAGGGAAATGGGAGGCGACATCTTTGCCAATGGGAGCTAGGAGAGAGTGAAGGAACCAGTCCATATAGATATGATCTTCGTAGGGGGGAGCTCGACATAAGCTGCGTCTACATCGCCATTCCTGAACATGGGTGGAAAGGCGGGTCGAAGATGTTTGCTTAAAGGAAGTCAAGAGCTCCGTACCGGTATCGTATCGGAGAGGGAGCTAGAAGTAAGATAAAAAGGCTTGGGCAATGGTCGCAAAGGTGGTATGGGAAGAGGTGGCTTGGTCGACATACCATTTAGAAGCTTCGCCGGTAAGCGTGCGTTAGAAAAAACGAAGACGGATGGAGTCATCGGTAATGGAATTGGAGGAACACCACATGTGGAAAGATCGGACATGATTGGTTGGATCTTCTCCAGCAAGGCCTTCAAACTTAGGGATGTCGGAGGGGAGCTTGGTTGGCATAGCAGGCCAACCAACATCGTGGCGGATAGGGTCATTGATCAACTGATTGAAATCAGGGAGGCTGAGGCCTGCAATGTACGACAGCAAGGGTATGGCCGAGGTAGTTCCTGTGGCGGTTCCGCTAGTAGTGATTCCGGCATTAGGGCCTAGAGCACCGTTAACGTTAGGCCTTGGACCAGACATAGTGAAGGTGACAGGGGGAGAACCAGGAGTAGAAGGAGAACCCAATGAATCAGGAGAGGAGTCGGAGTGCGGACTTGGAGGAGGACTGGCTCGACGACGGCGGGACAGAGCAGGTCGATCGACCAGAAACTGAGGGTGAAGGCCAAGAAGTCTCCGGGAAAGGCGCCTTGGGGGCGCAATGATGACGGGAAGAAGGAAACCGACAAGGGAAAAAAGGGACAGAATCAAGTGAGGTCAAGGGCAGAAAATGTGCAGTGACAATTTATTTTAGAGTCTTTGCCAGGCGGTGTTAACTAGGTGCTTCTTCACTTAGGGTCAGTGTGTGGTGTGCATTAATTTTAATTTTTAAAACCCTTTTCGTTTTGAGAACAAGAAAAAAGGTGTGCTGCGTAACTAAAAATAAATCTGCATAGAACATTATATAATGCTGAAATAACAGAAAATTAACAACTACTATTGCATCTATCTAACCCAAGGAGGCGGGTCCCTCAAAACTAGTCTAAAAAAGGGGAAAAATCTAGTCAAAACACACTGAAAAGAGGCCAATAGATCAAAGGTCGGGAGGGACAGGGATCTAAAGGATAAAGCTGCTGAAAAGAGGTGCAGATCACAGCCAAGAGACAGAGGCAAGGTGGCTAGAAAAAGGGAGGAAATCAGCAAAAAGCGGAAAGGACAGGGAGGAGGTCCTAAAAAGAGGTCTAAACAAAACGAAAAGAGGTGATTGGAAAGGAAGAAAGGCTGATTTAAAGGGATCTGAGGAGGAGGTTTCAGATCTGAAAAAGGGAAGGCTGAAACTCTGAAAAACAGACGGCTGAAATAGCTAAAACTCTTCCACAAAAAGTGGAGGGTACTGAAGCCCTAGGGGGCTAGGTTCCCACTTAGATGAGTAAAAACATATTAGAACTAGGTCAAAGCAGGCTGAGACAGAGGCTGGAAAACCCTGACAGAAGCTTCAGCAAAACCCAGAAAAATTGCAGAAAAATCACTGAAAAATTGGTAGGTCGCAGGTTCTGACCTGTTTTCAGTGCAGGTTGCAGAAAAGAGGCTGAAAAGTGCGACCTGGAGGTCCAGGTCGCACATTTTGGGCTGAAAAGTACGACCTCAGTTCCAGGCGGCAGATTTTCGGAAAAGTTGTCGTCTCAGTTGCGGCTGATGTCGCTTACCTGTGCAATAGAGCTAGAAACACACGGAAGTTAGAAATTTTAATGTTTTATGGTTTTATGTGAGAAAAACAACATAAAAATAGGAAAAATAAACAGCTGAAAAGAAACCCTAGGGTCTGAAGTAGCTGGATATGCAGGAATATGAAAAACGATACGGTCGTAATTTAAAACTCGTGTGGAGTCGCCATTTGTTAGTATGAATCCTTTGTCGAAGTGTACGAAAAAGGACCACTTTAGCTACGCATAACTAATAGCCCTAACAACCAAAGTGGCTGCCAATATCTTCAGATCTGCGGTTAGTTGAACATAAAAGAGCTGCAAAAACCAGATCTATGCATGGAAAGACATTAAGAAGAAAAAATAAGGGTTTGCTCCATATACCAATAGACAAGACAAGAATAATTTTTGAAAGAATTTTTATATTAATCGAGCACCTGGGAGGAAAACAAGAAGGCGTATCCAATTCTCCTCAGTGGGATGGGTTCTTGGAAGTCCTCAACACTTCAGATCTAAGATTTCTCTCTCTTGTTGGTGTAGAAAACCCAATGCAAAGAATAGAGCTCAATGGGAGCTCACACAACAAATGATGGAAAAATGGGACCAAGTGTATAGATCCAAAGTGATCTAATAGGCAACAAAAGGTGAATAATGGTAGGAAAAACCCTCCTATTTATAAAAAAATATTGGGTCATTCTAGATCTTGGTGCATGGGTTAACCAGATCTAGATCCACTTTTTATGGAATATTTTATTATATTTGTTGGAGGAAAAAGGTATTTGACTTGGGTCAAATCCCTTAATTTGTCAAAATAAATAAATAAATGATTTATTTATCTTTTTAAGGAAGCGGTTAGAAGATAATCAAATAAATAATGATTTATTTAATTATTTAAGGAAGTGGTTGAAAGATAATTAAATAAATAATGATTTATTTAATTATTTGTGGGTGATTTGGTCATATTTAACAAGGAATATTATCTAAATACGATTTAAATAATTATTCCTAGAAAATAATAAGATAAATGAAGGTTTATCTAATTAATTTCTTTGTTTTTGGGTTGAACATGACTGGGAATAATAATTAAATTATGGTTTAATTAATTATTCCATGAGGAAAATCAAACAAATATAGGTTTGTTTAATATTTCCTTTTGGGGTTTCCTGTTTAGACCATAAACAATCTAATAAATGTGGTTTATTAAGTTATTTTAACATAGTGAAGGCAATTTTACTTAGGGTAAAATTGGTCTTACATGGTGTACTTGGGTCCATCTAATGATAATAGGTTAGATGACCAAAAAATGGTGTAACAACTGCTATGCATCAGTCTTCATATCTGTCTTATATTATCTCTACATATTCTTGGATTCTATATCATCTCCACCTTCTTCTCTGCTCAGCTCCTTCTTCTTCTCTGCTTCACTGCTTTATTTCTTCATTCTCTAACTTCTATGCATCTCAGTCTGCTCCTCCTTCTTCTTATCTTTTCTGTCTCAATTATGCATTCTCCAACCTCACTCTCTCTAACCTCTTGTAGCTTTCTTATTTTCTTCAAATTTCTTCAGTTCTGCTGCACACTCTCTTCTTCTCTCATTTTGTTTTCGTCAACCTTCTCCCTTTGGATATTACCCTGTTTTATACAAAATAGCTTCATGGCTGTTTGTATTCTACTGGGAATTTGAAATGGACAGCCATGTCTCTTTACCTTCTGCCTTCTCATTTCTTTTATCCGCTCATTCAGAAAATATAACTGTAGGTACCAATTTAACATTACAGTGGGATATTTGTTTTCTTACGAAGACTTGCCAATGCATCACAACAATATAAATCAATTAAAACATTTACATTCAAATTACAATGAGAATTCCAACTCAACTCATTCAACCTCTTGGCTAGCTGCGCATTTGTATTTTCTTTGACTGTGTTTGTCCCTTTCTTTCCTCTGTATGCCTTTCTGTTTATGGCTGCTGCATAACCCCTGTATTTATGTAACTGCTGACACTAAATCTGGGCAAATTCAAACCCTTTACACAACAAGTGTCTTTTTGATGTGGTGAGTTCCGCAAGCGGAACATACATACACCACGGCCTTTGTTTTATGGCCCGATGCGATTGCACACATCGCATTCGTATTATGTTAATAATCGCCCTCCACCTTAAGCCAAGGCCCGTGGGTCCATAGACCATGCAGCACATTTTTATACAATCGCAACAACATTTTATATATATATAACAACACCTTTTATATATATATAAATATATTGTAATTTCAACTCTCGACACACTTATACAAAGTTTTAACAAATAGACTGTCGTTTTATATAACATATGTGACTTCTGGCGATGTACTACTGAAAGATAATTTTAATACATAAAATGCCCTGATGGGCCCACTCGCCGATATTTTCGATGCGATATGATCATTCTGATTGCGTTTCATCGCAATCGCAATCTTTAATATATTGCTCCGATGCCCTTCTCCTTCTCCGATGCGATTGATCATTGTTGCGATTTCTACGATTGTGATTGATCACTGTTGCGATTAATCGCAATTGAAATTTTCATGTGAATGTACTAATGTATCAATGCTCCGATGCTCCGATTCTGATTATTCACTGTTATGACGAAACTTCAAACATATATCAGTCGTGGTTTATAAACCCATCGGGTCTGGTCTTCAATCGCAATCGCAAAATTTAGTTGAATGTGATCCGCTGCTCCTCTTTAACTTCGATGCGATTGACCATTGTTCACCAGAACTCAAAACATATATGAGTCATAGTTTATATGCTTGTCGGGTCCGGATCTCAATCGCAATCGCAAATTTCTGTTGTGATGTTCCGATGCTCTTATAATCTCCAATGCGATTATGCCGGACTTCAAATACGTTTGAATCATAATTCACACACCCATCGGGTCCGAAACTCAATCGGAACTCTTGTCAAAATGTTCCGCTGCCAATCCTTTCTCCGATGTGATTGGAAAGGGTCCCACCTTATAAGCCTTTTCTTTTTGATAGAACCTTTGGTTATTTAGATCTTGTGCTACATATAAAAGTATATGCTATGGACCTTTACATATATATGTGGCGCATCATATGTATTTCACTGCGCATATATATAATCTTGCTTCCGCTTTGATCTTTAGTGAATATTCCAGTGGGGGTAGCGATTCTCGGAATTTGTTTGTATATATATACTTGCCTCTTGGGTTAAGATTCCCAGAATATTGTTTATGTATCCTTCTGCCTGGGGTAATGATTCTCGGAATAAGGTTTGTATATATATATATATACTTTCCGCTTGGGTTATACGATTCCCGAAATTGTGTTTATGTATCCTCCAGCTGGGGTAGCAAATCTTGGAATTAAAAATGGCTCTGCCTCTGCTTGTGATAATGGCTCTGTCTCTACCTCTGCCTCTGATAACGGCTCTCCTTTATATTCGCTGCCTCTGCCTCTGCCTTAGCTGCTACTGCTGCTCGACCTTTGCCTCTGCCTTCACTGTACATATTACCTGCTGATGTTCTTTGCCTATCTTTGTATCTGATGTTTGACTATTGCATTTCTACATTCTCTTCTGCCTTCATTATATACAAATGATTACTGCCTCTGCTTCTGCTGCTCGACCATTTCATCTCTGCCTCTGCCTTCGTTGTGCCTGTCTCTGCCTCTTTGCTATCTCTGCTACTCTCTTTTCTGCCTCTACTACTTTGCCTTATGGATAGTTTAGGTGTTGCTCCTATCTTTCCCTTTGCCATCAATGCCAACATTTCCAACAAGAAAGAGGAGCCAATCCTCATGTGAGCACTCAAAGGATAGCTTCACTCAGGAAGCCATGAGAGGAGCAGAAAGAAGGAGTAGACATCTGGAGATAAGAAAATATTTCTCCTCTCTAGATGGCACTCTCTCAATGAGCATACCACAGATCAAAGAGAGACTTCTACTGGTAGCATATCCAAGGCTTCTTGGGTTTTGGAGGACCCTGCATGAGGAGGAGATCTCCGGGAGAGATTTCAGTAGAGGTGCACTCCCACACATCATGGAGTGCAAGATTCCTTGACAGTTTGAGAAATTATTCCCTTCTCATAGGAGCAGATAGAAGATGGAGGACATATTGGGATGGATAGCATCTCTCATGACTGTGTTGGACATTCCTTGAGCCATGAAAATCATGATGGGAGGTTTTTTCCTACCACCTATTTGGGTCCTTATAGGGTCAAATTGATCCTCGGGAAGATTACATTTCAAGATCCCATGAAATGCAAGAATTTGATTTGGGATGATGGTAGCCATCATGGGAGGAGTACCAAGATGAAGGATGGAAGTAGACATCCAAAATTGATTGAGTGGATTTGGATGGTGAGTAAGAAGTTGGTAAGCTACTTGTAGGTTTATGATACCGGGTAGCAGGAGGCTTGGCTGCGCTGGTTACTCTTGAAGGAGTTTGGCCATCACTTGGCATACACTCTTTCCAAGGGTATGAGGATGGAGAATATGTGGCAGGATGTTGGCATCATAGAGCAGCAAATATTATGGATGCATAGTGATGATGCAACATTCATATCATTCACTATGTCTTCATCACATGTCTTGTATGATGAGATCATGAGGAAGAAACAAAAACTTTTGTTGCTTGGGTTATTCTTTGGAGTGCAAGGGCATATTTTCTCTCATTTATTATATGATGTTGCAAGAGTAGGAGATGGAACTATCATGGTGCAAAGGGGATACTCCTTGGCCTTTTATGATCAGGAATTACTTCCACCTTGGGAGATATTCCATATTTGCAGCAACATTATTGGAGGGTTGCCCATTTATGTTGAGAAAGCTGAGGGCAACAGCATTGTGCCATCTAGATATTATCTAGTGCCTCATGCAAGGGAAGGAGGAGATCTTCCTCCAAGTAAAGGTATTCTTGCATCTTTGCAAGGAAGTCCCCAGGATCTCATATGTGGAGATCAAGGCACAATCCATGTACCATTGTTGAGGAGGTGTGGAACCATGGAGACACAAGGAGAAGGTAGGGATAAGACCTAGCATCATGAGATGAGGAGTACCCATCCATATTCATTTTTAGAGGTTTATGCACCTAAGAAGGTGATTAGATTTTGCAGTTGGAGCATGGACAGATTTTTTTATTCATATATGCAGTCACCTCTTGATGATGATGTCTCATTGCATGGAGACATTTTGCCTGGGAGACCACTGGATCAGCAGAGGAGGATGGATGCTTCACCAATTGAAGCACCACTCAGTGATTTCAGAGGATTGGAAACCTTGGGAGATAACTTCACAATGCTGAGAGTCTTGGGTATACTCAAGGAGGAGAGAGAAATTATCTCAACATCATTTTCACCCACTCTCATTTCAGATTCTGCGTTGTGGCAGAAGCATAAGGGGAACGATAACAGCCTTCCAACTTGCATCTTTGGCATGGGAGATTTCAAAGAATAAGATGACCATGTGACAGATATCCTTCATGAGGAATCATCCATGCTATCACTATGAAGGATGGATCCATGTTGGAGCTCCCGGTTGTTGGAGTATTCCCATGATCATTTTACTTGCATGATATTGATAGATCAGCATATGAGGAGATGCATAGATCATGTACAAATGGAGAATATAAATAAATCTTTGGAGGAGTTAGCATAGCCACCTCTTTTCTCTTTGAGGGTGAGAGGAGACTCATTTTTTAGCCACTCCATTTGCATGAGCAAGATTTATGGTAAGGGTATTGTTTATTTGCATGATGATTTGTATATTCATCCCTTTACCATATATGTACAGGATGTTGCTCCAAGGAGGAGCATTCTTTTTTCTAGACCCCATGGTCTACTTAAGGCCATGAGAACTATTGGTGACCACTCCCTAGGAGGACTTGGGGAGGAAATGTATTTTGGAGGACATACTCACCTTGCACCATATATCATTCACCTTTTCCATATATTTGAGGAGAGTAGAACAACAAGCAAGTGGTTTAGAGGCCACACTTTTTGTCATACTATTTTGCAGTTGAGGGTCAAACTGCATTGGTTACAATTGAGGGACCATTGTCCTTCTCCCTTGCCAAACATGATAGCAGGCATGGTTCTCATCATGGTTCATTATGTTGCTGTTGTCTTTATATTTGTTGAGAGCATGATTGGGAGAATGACACATTGGTTGAATGTGTCCCTTGGGGGAGGAATCTCCCACATTATTTGAATTTCTTGTTCTAATCGGAGCATAAAAGGACATGTGGACACTATAGCAAAACATTTTTTTCCATTTGAGGTGAGCCATATGATTAATTGATGCCATATGATGGTGACTTCCAACTCATCACATATGAGATGATTTGGGACATCATGTTTCATAACGTTGGAGAAGAGATCCTTGGAGGTCTATTCTTCATATTGCCACTTGAGGGAAACATTATTGCAGCCCAAGATCATCATATACTCTACATTTATCCTAAGTGGAGAGGAGGACAGCATGGGGTAGGCTATTTTGTCTACCAAGATCAAATTTTCAGCCCACCTATTTTGCAGGAGCCAAAGGTGAAAGATGATTTTCAGGAGTTGCCATGTTGGGAGGTAACTCATTTTGTATGGATGATTGCTTGGGGGATGGAGGATCCACTTGGGTGGAGATTTTTTAGTTCTATCCTTGCAATTTCTTGAGGACAAGAAACATTTGGGAGGGGATGACTGTAATATTCCCATTTTAGCACATAACTAAATGGAATATTAAAGTTTTGTTTTATCACCTAACGGCTAAATAAATGGGTAAGGAAGCCCACGCTTATTGAAAACTTGAATAAAATCCCTCATAATGCGAAAGATATCATCAGAGTAGCTTCATTTTGCACCCTCAAGTGTGAAAAGGGGCAAATGCATGAAGACAAGGTCAGGTTTGACCAAGTCAATGGCGCTGCCATAGGAGGAGTGGATCACTTTAGAAGACCATGCAGTGTGAATGAGGAAGAGGATATTTGGTGGAGGAAACCCTAATGAGTGGGACCCATGGAGAAAGAGCTTTCACTTTTTTAAAAGGATGGCAAGGAAGCCATTTTTATTCATGAATTGGATTATTGATTTCATTGTCTATTCATACATTGTGCATTCTTTTGTTGTTTAGAAAGAATTTTCGGGGAATTCTTGTTTAGGATTCCTTCTCCTTCTTGAGAGGCCTCTTGAGGGATTGTTCTTCATTCTCCACATATATTGGCTCAAGGCCAAAGCCACCTCTTTCAGTCCTAGCGTTATTCCTGAAGCAGGATAACTTTGTGTTGTAGGGTGTTGCAGTGGGGACTCCACAACACCATTTCCTTGGCTCATATTTTAGAGAAGGGAGCTTCTATTCCTCTAGGAGGTTAGTGAGGGAGAATCCTGAGCATATTGTAGATCATTGGCATCATTCCAAGCACTTCCCTTCACCAAAATCGCAGTCCCTTCTCTAGACTGTGTTATTTCTGAGTGCAATTGCAATGGGGAGTTGCTCCACTATTTTGGAAGGTGAGATCTTCAGGGATTGGATCAGCCTTTCACCTGAGAGATCCTTTGGATGAGATTCAGCCATCATTTGTAGCATCATCAGATATCTACATCCATTTCTAGTTTCCTAGTTGCAGCTGTTACCCATCAACTCCGGCATTTCTACAAATTTGCCATTTTGTACTTATTTCAGCTAATCCTTTTAAGGATTGTGTATTGTTGTTTCCAGGGGTTGAGATATTTCTCCCCCTATTTTATTTTAGCTATATATTGTCATATTCATGTATTGACACTATTTTTTAGCAGTCCTCCTTTATAGACTGCGCAGTCATAGCCATGGCTTCTTTTATATAGCAGTATTTCTCTGTCTATCATGTACATGTTTCATTGAGGTTGCATTGCCTAGCTTGAGAGATCATTTCCTTGAGATCTTGTATACATTATTGCTGCTATAATCTAATTTAATGGTTATGTGGATATTCTGGCATTCTTGTATTAATGAATTCACTTCTATTTTCCAGCTCATGTTCATGTATTGCTGAATCTCCACATTGGTAATATCTTGAGATATTCCCAATAGTGTAGTGTTCCTAATTTGGAATATTACAGAAATGTTGTCTTTACATATAACTGTTCAAGATGTAAATATTACGCTGCTACAAGACTTAAAATAGTTCTGATTGAAGTCATATTAACAACAAGAGAAAATATTTCATCAAAATCAATACCTTTCTTCTATGCAAACCCCTTCACCACAAGTCTAGCTTTGTACCTCTGTTCTCCTCCATCTTCTTCCTTCAGCCTGTAAACCCATTTATTCTGCAATGTAGTTTTACCTGCAGGCAACCTAACTAAGTCCCAAGTCTGGTTATGCATTAATGAGTCCATCTCTTCTTCCATGGATATCTCCCACTTCTTCCTACTTTCAACCTGCATTGCTTCTTCATAACATTCAGGTTCACCAGAATTAGTCTATTAGCCACCTATAAAATTTTGTCAAGCAAACAGGTGGCTAAATATTTTTCTGAGCCTTCAAGAGATACATTTCCTATTAAAATCTCTCATTCTTGAAGCCTCTGTGTGTCCTTTTCCTTTGAAAAGATCTTCACTGTTGTTTCCATCCAAAAAGCCTCACTGTCTGTGAAAACATTATGCTCATAAAATCCTCCATTTTCCCCTTGTATCCCTGCAAATTTCCCCATTTTAACCCTTTTTCCCATTTTCAAAGTTTCCCCTTTAACCCCCAAAATCCCTTCCTAAGACTATTAATCATCCCAAATCCCCTTTAAACCTTACAAACACCCTTTGTTTGGCTTAAAAATCCTTTTTTCCCTCTGCTGAAAACCACTTTTAAGCCTCAAAAATCCTCTTTTTGGCTTAAAATTCATCCATTTTACCATATAAAGGCTTATCCCCTTTCGTCCAGCCCCTAACCACTTCCCCTCCATGCACCCGAGCACTAAGACCAAGCGCTAAACCGTAAACATCTTATCGCATCGGAAGGTTGGAGAGGAACGCATTTTATTTGTAAAGTAAAAAATCTCTGATGCGATGGTGTTTTGTTCTGTTGAGCGCAGGTGCAATACCCACCGTCGATCTATACAGATCTGACGATCCGTACAAGTCTTATCGCACCCCACCTCACCCCTTTTTTACCCCTCCGATTACAATCTCCGCCGTTGATTCACATTTTAATCCAACGGTCGAGCACCAATCACCGATCGGAAATTCTTTATGCGCCTCCCTATGTTTTCCCCGATTACGATCCTTCGATGCAATCCTGGTCGTTGAATCCACAAGAACCAACAGCCAGGATTTTCTCTCACTCCGCCCTGTGTTCCCCAATTGGCCACCCTCCGATCCAATCATAATCGTTGATCCATTGTCGATCTGACGGTCTAGATGCAATCGCTCCTTCACCCCATAGGAGTTTTGGCCCCTGCATCCTCCGGGTTCGATTAGATCCTGAATTTTTATTCCTTTTGATCCAATGGCCAAGATTACTCCTGACCACTAACCAACTCCTTCACCTTTGTTTCTCCTCTGTAGATCTCATCCTTCCATCGCACTGATCGGACGGTCCACAGCGAAACCACCTTTGATCAGCCCCCACCTTACCAACCGCACACCTCTCTTTATCGCACCGTCAAATCTCACAGTCCCAGATCCAACGGCCAGCGTCCATATTGCATTCGTTTTGTGTCTGAAGTTTAACAGTTTGAAGTCACACGATATGGGTTTTTTTAAAAGGCCACGTGTCAGCCGGGGACCTATATCGTGTTTGAAAAGTGAAAACCACCTTCCTCCCTTTTCACCGCGCAAAAAAATGGTTTTGATCCTAAAAACCACTTCCCTACTTTGTTCCCGAAAGCCCCTCTGATGGTCTCGACTGTTGATCTATATATATCAACAGCCCACACTGCATCTCACATTCCATTCAAATTTTTCATCGTGCTACCATGGCATTGCATTGGATCATCTCGGCCGTCGATCTCCTCCTGAGATCTGACGGTCCATATTAAATCGCCCTCTGCCCACGCCTGGTCCCACCATTCTAACCCATTTCATTGCATTTTCGCGAATTTCCTTTGTATTCTGTCCAAAGGTCCAAACCTTATGATTTACATTGAAAATCATTCCTTCCACCCACATTAAACTTTTAATGTTTTACATTAAAGGGTTATATTATTCCGCTTAACATCACAACTTTAGGTTATAACATCAAAGTCATTTTCCTCCATCTAACCTTCTAAATTCATTCCATTAGTTAATCTCCACCATCAATCATCGCCTCCATATCTGATCAAACGTTCCACATCCATTTCTCCACCAAACCTCCATCAGAGCATATTTTCACCATCACACTGCATTTTCCACCGTTTCACAGCTTTTCACAGGGGCCTTTCACTGCATCCACTACATACACCATCTCTTCGCTACCATCCTCATAGCATTCCACTACATCCATCCTCCCCCATGCATGGATTTCTTAACATATTTGTGTGTTTTTGCAGGGTACAGGCGGTGGAAACCACCATTGCTCACAGTCACTATTCGTGACACAGAGCGCAGAGAAGGCCATTGCCAGAGCCGGAATTTGCAGGGAAGACTCCTGAAAGGTTTTAATGCATATTTTATCCAAATCAGGGGTATTAACTCCATTAAAAGCCTCCAGGGCCATTAAAACTCAATTTTCACAAACAGAGACAGTCAAAGAAGCGGCAAAGAGTATCAGTACAAGATTAAAGAGGTTTAAAGCCTGTAATTGAAGATTTTAAGATTTAATTCAATGTTTAAAGGGAAAATGTACCATATTGAAGACATTTTGATTAAAAATTAAGGAATAATGAGGCCTAATGCACAGAAAACAATATTATCAGTGTTTCACATCAGCAGAAGTTTCCCTCCTAAGAAAGGATAAAGTACCCATATTGTTTTTATTCTACCTCGCGTTCCTAAGAAGATTTCCACCTTGAAAGAAGTCCTAATGCTACCATAGAATTTGTTATGCAGTATGGCAGACCTAAAATTCATTTATCTACCTTTTCTATTCACCATAGTACTACAATCGAAAAGTACATCAAAGAACATACCTAGAGTAAATTTCAGCCTATCGAAGACCACTCTTTCATCCAAAGAGTACCAGAAATCAATGCATAAATGTTAAGACAGAATGGGCCTCAAGACTTTCCTCCTATCTCTGTTTAATGTTTCATTTAGTGTTTCATCTACCTCCTCTGCTTCTCTTTCAGATATAAAACTCATGAGGAAAGTTGTTGTTGGTGGTTGATCGGATATCTGTGAATTGTAAGCTGTTTCTCTTGAGATATTGTTCTCTGTGTAAAGTTGTAAGATAGGCTGAGAAAGATGATTTCAGACTGAATATCAAGTTGTTCGAAAAAAATTTATATGACTGGTGTTGCTCTTTAATATGACAAGCACATTTCTTTGGATCCTGATTTAAAGCAGTGGTAATGTTTTCTACCTTTGTCTTTGTTTTCCTTCTATAATTCATTACATTTCATGTCTCTGGTAAGAATCATAAATCTGGCTTAGGATATACCCTTGCATGGTACCCTAACGCCCCTACTCTTCTTATCTTTAATTTTTTCTACTAATTGTGTTATCTGAGAACTAATTCGAGATCATTTAGCCAGTGTAGTAGTTGTTATTCATTGCTAGATGATGTATGAATTTATGAATTTGTTCTTAGATTTTATTTCTGGGTTTTAATTGAAAGAATTGGGATACTGGGAGTTGAGAATGATGATTCTGTCTCACTAGGGTCTTTTTCAATCAATTGAGCCCTTCTAAGTTCCCTTAAGTTGGATAACGAAGCATTGAAAGTTCATAGCCTTTCTCTGATCTCAGGTTTTCACCTTTGTGTTTAAATCTTTAATGTTTTCCTTGTCTGAAGAGTTAACCTTTTAGGAGGTGGATTATAGGTGTTTAATGGCATGCCTTGTCCCTAGATCTATTTCCTAAATGGTCACCTTGGAGGTTTCCTTATCATTCCCCTTCATTCATACACATTTCATACCACACTATCATCTTTAAGATTCACTTCTTTAGATGACTAGCCCAATTGAAAGCCTTGAATACTAAATATCAAGTAAACCCTTTCATGAATCCATTACCCAATGGTCTCGAGTGTTCTCTGAATTATCTCTCCTTTGCCTAAAATCCTCTTTACTCACCCTTTGTCTTATATTGAATCCTTCCTTCAGGTTTCCCAACAACCAAACAAACAAACAAACAAAACAAAACAAACCTTGTGCCTATAACTAGCCTAATACTTTCAAATCAAACTTCAAAGACATATACCTTTACCTTTATAGAGAGATCCCTCTCTAGACCCAAGAGGGCTAGATCCTGAGGTCTAAAATTGGTTTTGATGTTGTCTTATCTTTTGGTATTGCCAAAATTTCCAAAACATAGGAACTCCAACATAATGGCGACTTCGTTGGGGACTTTCTGAGTGTTTTCCATCTTATGGATCCTTAGAACCTTAGAAATTCAAAATCTCTTGTTAGTTTGGTGGTTAATAACTGTGGTGGACAATACACCTCACTGAAACATTCTAAACCTTCCACCTGGCAACTCCATAGTTCCTTAATGATTAAAGACTCCACTAGTGATTAGTATGCCTGCTGATTATCTTGGTTTTCATAAGACTCCACTGGGAGACCAGAGTTGCATTACAACATCAGCCATATTAGAAGTAACAAGTAGGATTAAGATTTTTGGTTTGAAGATAAACATACTAGCTTCAAGAACCATTCATACAAGAGCTTATCCTAACCCAAACCCACCTGAAATAGTTGACAACCCTGAGATCATCCTCAAGAAATATCCTACACCTAAGAAAACAACTATTTCTAGACACATCCATAGAGCTAACTCTGCACCAGAAAACTTTACAGCTCTATCAGACACTCATTTTGACTTAGACTCACAAAGCAGTTTACCTAGAACTAGGTCATTCAGTACTCTAGACCATTCAGACCTTGAGCTTCCTGGTTCACCATCTCACAGTGGTCAACACATTAGGGACAGAGAGACCCCTCCATCCACACCTCTGGATATTCATTTCATTCAAAATTTGGGGCTCTGTCACCCTAAATCAGCTCAACAGAGTGTTGTTGGTCCTAGTATTCCTATCATCCACATACCTGGTGCTCAAGCCAATCCTTTACCCCCTCAGAACATCATCATGGCAGCCTGGTATGCACCTCTTGTGTTACCACAGCCTCTAGTTCCTTTACCCAATGATTATCAATAAAAAATCCCACATTTCACTACAAAAGAGCCTACCATAGCCCAACACCATGTGGATAGGATGGAATATTCCTTTGACTATATGGAGATAGATGATGAGACAGTCAAGATGAGAATCTTTTCCCAGAGTTTAGGAGATGATGTGAAGAAGTGGTTTAAAGGCCTACCTCCTAATAGTATCCAGGATCTTCCCTCCTTATATCAATCCTTCATAAACAAATGGTAAGTCAAGACCAACCCTCTCCAAATCTTAGCAGAATACAAGAATCTTAAAAGAAATGTATTAGAGAGTGTCCATGACTATTCTACAAGGTTTAACAATGTTTACAATTCTCTTCCTCCACACATGAAACCTCCCCAAGGTATGGCTCTAGTGAAATATCCAGAAGGCTTAGATGATGACATGGCCTACCAACTTAGGGAGAGAGATTACAACACTTTGGAAGATATGCAAAAAGGAGCAGTGAGTGTAGAAGCTAACCTGATTGAAAAGAGAGCCAGAATGAGGTCTGAGAAAAGGGTAACATATAAGGATGACACTGCAACTTCCACATCCGATCCCAAATATGACAGTCTAGCCAAAACCATCAAGAGGCTAGGAAAAATGGTGGAAAATTTGACTGTCCAAGTCAGCAACCAGAACAGAAACCAAAACCATAACCAGAACCAGAACTTTAGGAGAAACAACCCTCCTAACAGACAGAGAGACTCTGATCAGCAAGTCATACCCCCATTTCAAGATAACTTCCTTGATGAAGATGAGGGGATAATAGAAGAGTCTGAGGGAACCAAAATAAACATGGTGGAAATAGATAACTCAATCCATAATTATTACTTAGAAGACAATCAAACCTCACACTCACATTGGGATGAGGAAAGGTTAGAATCTGAGGATTATAGGCTAGGATTTGAAAACGCCATCATGCAGGTCAGAGAACAGTATGAACTTAGAAGAAAAAAGAGCTTAGACACTTCCAAACCAAAAGCTTCTAGGATTACCATTAAGAAAAGGCCTGAGAAAACTTCCAAGGTGACTGTTGAAAGCATAAAATCAGCAGTTGAGAGTTCTGGGAAGAGCAAAGAAAAAGACAGCCAAAATACTGATAAACAAAGTCAACAAACTAGCATCACTAGCACTGCAGCAAGTGTTCCTAATAAAAAAGTTGCAAACACTATACATACTGAGAATCGGCACACTGATTCTACCACTAAAGTAGTGGCTAACAAAATAGAGTTGACTCTTACAAAGAGTCAATCTTCCTTCAATTTGGAGAGTGAGATTGCTAGAATTAAAATCTTTTTCCCACTCTCTGAGTTGACCACTCAGGATGTATATAAAGGCCAAATTTTGAAAGCTTTAAATCTAGGTGAAATTAGTGACACTGTCAATCTAAGTGATGATCAACCAGCCCTTCTGTTTGGTCCAAATATATAAGGGAAGTTTCAGGAAGGGTTAGTACCTCCTTTTTATATTGGCCTCAATATCCATGACAAGATCCTTCACAATGCAATGCATGACTCTGGGGCTTCACACAACCTAATGCCTAAGGTAGTTATGGAGAGATTAGGCCTAGAGATAACCTGACCTTATAAAGACTTGTATTCATTTGACTCTAGCAGAGTAAAGTGTCTTGGCCTAATCAAAGATCTTTGTGTGAACTTGACCCAGGTTCCAGCCAAATGTATGGTTATGGATGTTGTTGTTGCAGATGTGCCACCTAAGTATGGTATGTTGTTTTCCAGGTCATGGGGAGCCAAGATGAAAGGTACAATGCAAATGGATGGCTCATATGCCATAATCCCTATCTTTAGCCAACTTAGGAGACTGTATAGAGAGGCACAAATGAAGTTCATGGTCAGTAGCCCTGAAAAGCCTGAAAATTCACCTCTGTACTCTGTACACACAGACCTAGATTCCTTTATCCTTTGTAATGACGAATCCATAGACGAGTCAGAGCTAGAGAACAGAGATGCAATAAATAGAGTAGAGCCCACAGACTTCAACATTATGGCCACTTTAGACATAGAAGAAAATGAAGGAGAAACCGTTGGACAGTGCACTGAATCTAAATCTCAGAGTGAACAAGAACAATACAAACAACTGACTAGTCATCTCTTTGAACTCCATACACATCATGAAGAACAAAACACTCCACATCATGATGCAGATCCTATATTACAACATAACAATGAAACCAACGTTAGGGAGGAAAATGATGTTAAAACTGAAAATGATCCCTTATCGAGAATGAATTTCGATGGGTCTTGCACTAGAAAGACTGCAGGAGTGGGAGTGTGGTTACAGAACACTGAGAGTGACTATGCTGAGAGTCATGCCTTCAATCTAAACTTCAAATGTACAAACAATATCACATAGTATGAGGCTCTCATCCTAGGCTTGAATCTATTGAAAAAACTAGGAGCCCTAAGGATAGCTGTACACGAAGACTCTGAGCTAATCATAAAACAATTAAACAGAGAATATACAGCTAAACACCCTTGATTGAGGGCGTACAGGAATGATGTTATGGATTTACTGAAAACCTTTGTAGAGTATGAACTGGTGTTTGTTCCTAGGAGTCAGAACATAATTGCGAATGGATTAGCCTACAAAGCTTGTTCATATCATGAGTCTCCTAGTGACAAGAAAATCATCATTCAGAAGAAATATAGACCTACAGTGCATGATAATGAGAAATATTGGTAGGTCTTTGAGGGCGACAAGCAGATAGAGGATTTCCTGATTGGCAGGAATGATTTTGAATTCTCTGATTCAGACTCTAAATCCGATGAAAGTTGCCTGAGTCAAGAACCCCCAAACGAAGAAGAATCACCCCATAACATAGAAATAAACACTTTAAATGAACGACTTGGAAATCAAACCGAAGAATATAAGAACGCAGAAAAAGAGGAAATAGAGGTGCTGCAGTAAAAAGATAAGAATATACCCAGAGGATTGGCACCTTTAGAGGACCTTTTTTATTTTTACAACGTAGCGAAGAAACCCACTATAGAACACTCAGACTCAGATGTCGAGGAATGCAACATAGGCACCAAAGATAAGCCTAAGATGATTAAACTAGCCAAGTCCTTACCCGTAGACATGAAAACGAAATATATTGACTTATTTAAAGAATTCATTGATGTGTTCGCCTGGAGCTATGAGGACTTAAAGGCCTACAATACAGACATTATACAACACAAAATCCCTTTAAAAGAAAACCAAAAACCATTCAGACAGAAACTTTGTAGAATTAACCTAAAACAACTGCCTCTAGTTGAAAAGGAAATCAAGAAGATGTATGAGGTAGGAATTAAAGTACCTATGAGGTTCTCTGATTAGGTTTCCAACCTTGTAGCTGTGAGAAAGAAGATAGGTGAGATTAAACTGTGCATCAATTTCAGAAACCTTAACAGAGCTTCACTTAAAGACAATTACCCTTTACTAAAGATGGAACACATCCTACATAGGGTAGTGGGCTCAAAAAAAATCTCTCTGTTAGACGGTTTTTCAGGCTATAACCAAGTTTTAGTACTCCCCGAAGACCAACTCAAGACAGTTTCACCACTCCATGGGGCACTTTTATGTACGTAAAAATTCCTTTTGGACTAATGAACGCTGGCGTGACCTTCCAATGAGCAATGGACATAGCCTTTTCAGAGGAAATAGGGCACTTCATTGTCATCTATCTGGATGACATAACAGTCTATTCCAAGACTGATGAGGAGCACCTAAAACATCCGAGAAGAGTTTTTGAAAAGTGTAGAAGGTTCAGTTTGTCTTTAAATCCCAAGAAGACTGTATTCAGGCTTCAAGAAGCTAAGATTCTTGGCCATATTATATCAGAGAAGGGAATTAAAATAGACCCGCAAAGAGTTGAGGGAATACTACATATTACCCACCCGAGAAACATAAAATATTTGCAGTCCTTTATTGGGAAAATTAACTTCTTAAGGAGGTTTATTCCCAACATAGTTGAACACCTCAGGGATATGAAAAACATGCTGAAAAAGGGTGTAGGGGTTAAGTGGACTATAGAGGCTAAAAAATCTTTTGAATTAGTTAAACTTGCACTCACCCGGGCACCTGTCTTAATCAGCCCAGATTTCTCGAAAGATTTCTTGATATTTTCCTTTGCCTCCGAGCATATAGTGGCTATAGTTCTACTGCAGAAAAATCCAGAGGGAATGGAACAACCTATTGCTTTATTCATCAAAGCTCTGAGGGATGCACCCCTGAAATATAACATAATGGAAAAATAGGCCTATGCCTTGGTAAAGGCCTTGAAAGACTTTAGGGTGTATATACTGCATTCTCACATCATTGCCTACGTGCCTAACATAGTGGTGAAAGACATTTTGTCCCAAGATCCTGATGGAAAGAGGGGCAAATGGATTGCTGTAATATTAGAGTATGACCTGGAAATAAAACCCACAAAACTGATCAAAGGTCAGGGCTTAGCTCAACTAATGGCTGAATATAACTTGCAAGCCCTAGACATAAACATGGTAAATGCCTTGGATGAGCATGAAGGATTTCCTGATCCTATAGTTGAAGAGAAATTTCAAAATTCTCCTTGGTATTCTGATATCCTGTATGTACTCACAAACCTCAATGCCCCTCCTAATTTATCAAAGACTAAGGCTAGATTCCTAAAGTTAAAATCCAGAAACTATTTCATACTCAATGAATGTTTATACTGGAAGAATGCAAATGGTCTATTGCTTAAATGTTTGCCTGAAACTGAAGCAGAGAGGACCAAACAGGAGTTCCATGCAGGAGAGTGTGGAGGCCATTTAAACTGGAAAGCCACTACTAACAAAATACTCAGAGCTGGCTATTACTGGCCTACACTTTTCAATGACATCCACAAAATGATAATTTCCTGCCATAAATGCCAAAACTTTTAGGGCAAAAGGAAGCTCCTCCCTTTACCATTGCAACCTATTACTGTTGAGGCTCCCTTTCAACAATGGGGCCTAGATTTCATAGGGGAAATACACCCTTCATCTTCTGCACAACACAAGTGGATCCTTATAGCCACAGACTACTTCACAAAATGGATAGAGGCCATACCTTCTAGGAATGCCACTGTTTTTGTTATCATTAAGTTCTTAGAAGACCACATACTATCTAGATTTGGCTGCCCAAGAAAGATAATCACTGATAACGTTGCTGCTTTTAGATCCAAGAAAATGATTTATTTTTGTCACAGGTATCAGATAGCACACGGTCATTCAACTGCTTATTACCCACAAGGTAATGGGTTAGCTGAATCATCAAACAAGAGCTTGGTGACCATTATCAAAAAGCTTCTTGAAGAGAACAAAAAGTCATGGCATAACAAGTTAGTGCATGCTTTGGGGGATGACAGGCTAACAACAAAGAAATCCACTGGAATGTCACCATATCAGCTTGTTTGTGGAACAGAGGCAATGTTTCCTACTAGCCTTGGGGTACCAGTGATTAAACTAGTCCAAGAGATTCAGACATAAGAAGACAATATGGTAAGGAGGATAAATCAAACAATTCATCTCCAACAAACAAGATAAGAAGTCTATAACAGAGCTCTGAAAATGCAGGAAAATATAAAGAAGTTGTTTGACAAGAGAACAAAAGCTTGTGACTTCAAAATTGGAGATAAGGTTCTGAAGTGGGACTCTAGGAGAGAAGACAAAGGAAAACATGGAAAATTTGACAATTTGTGGCAAGGTCCTTACATCATCCAAGCCACTGTTGGTCCAAATGCATTTTTTCTGCAAGAGCTAGATGGTACAAATCTGTTTGGGGGTCTTGTCAATGGCAGGATACTCAAGCATTACTACTGCTGATTTGCAATTTCCAGTTTTCATTTCCATTGTAAATACCATTGCTGTGTTTTGTTTTCAGAGAAAAAGAGAAAATGTTTCGGAAAAAGAGAGAAAGAGAGGTTCAGATATGCTCAAAACTTGAACCTCTGAAGTGAAAAATATTGGCTCTAATATGATCAAAACCTGAGCCAAAAGAAGTAAAGAAGCTGGTTCTAATATGCTCAAAATCTGAACCAGCAAAGAAGAGAGAAGGATCAGCTCTAACAAGCCCAAAACCAGAGCTAAAGTGAAGAAGAAAGTGACTCTGACAAGCTCAAAACTTGAGTCACAAAGAAAAGAAGGATGCTTCAAAAGTTTCAAGATTTCAAGCCTTCGAAATTTTGTTTTCAAGTTTCTGCAATTTCGGTCCATGTGCAGTTGTCTTTATGCCATGGATCCACAGCAAACCAGACTGTCTAATCATGGTTTGACTGTTTTTAAATTTCTATTGTAGAGAATAAATCTGCTAGATAGTTTAATCCTAGCAGATATTAGATTAGGTAGAGAAACTATGATACCAACTGTTTAATCTAGTCTCATGAAGGAATAAGGGTAGAATTAGACTAGTTTGTTTCTACTTTCAATAAAAAAAAATGATGAAGAAGGTCTGCAAATTCAAATGCACCTTGAAGAAAAAATGTTAGGACTGTAGGATGGGTAGATAGTTTGGGGGATGTTTTCTGTTGATCAATATCCATCATGTTTGTAACAGCTGAATAAAAGAAGAAATATGGTTCAAGGATTGGGCATCTGGCCTACTCCAAAGATTAATTTCTGAATTCTTGACACCTTCAAGAAGATGCCATCCCCATGTGGAGCCACTGTTAGCCACCTATGAAATTTTGTCAAGCAAACAGGTGGCTAAATATTTTTTTGAGCTTTCAAGAGATACATTTCCTATGAAAATCTCTCATTCTTGAAACCTCTATGTCTCCTTTTCCTGTGAAAAGATCTTCACTGCTATTTCCATCCAAAAAGCCTCACTGTATGTGAAAAAATTATGCTTAGAAAAGCCTCCATTTTCCCCTTGTATCCCTGCAAATTTCCCCATTTTAACCTTTTTTTCCATTTTCAAAGTTTCCCCTTTAACCCCCAAAATCCCTTCCTAAGCCTACTAATCATCCCATCTCCCCTTTAAACCTTACAAACACCCTTTGTTTGGCTTAAAAATCCTTTTTTCCCTCTGCCGAAAACCCCTTTTAAGCCTCAAAAATCCTCTTTTTGGCTTAAAAATCATCCATTTTACCATATACAGGCTTAGCCCCTTTCAGCCAGCCCCTAAAAACTTCCTCTCCATGCACCCGAGTGCTAAGACCAAGTGCTAAACCGTAAAGAGCTTATCGCATCGGAAGGTTGGAGCGGAGCGCATTTTCTTTGTAAAGTAAAAAATCTCCGATGCGATGGTGTTTTGTTCTGTTGAGCGCGGGTGCAATACCCACCGTCGATCTATACAGATCCGATGGTCTGCACAAGTCTTATCGCACCCCGCCTCACCCCTTTGTTACCCCTCCGATTACGATCTCTGCCATTGATTCACATTTTAATCCAAAAGGTCGAGCACCAATCTGTTGGAAAAATACTGAGAGGGGGGGGTGAATCAATATTTAATGCAGACAATAAAACTTTTTACTTTTCCTTTCTAAAATCCCATACGCGACTTTTCAAAAGCCAACTAGCATATATACATGGGTATCCTTTACAGAACTCGCGTATGCACAGAGATCTAATTATGAATTCAATTCTTAACTCAGATCATTGCATTATTCATTTATCAAATATTTCATGAAATAGTAAACAGGTGTAGAAAGAACAGAATAATCATCACACATAGGCAACACACATGAACACCAGGATTTTTAGGTGGAAACCCAATTCGGGAGAAAACCACCGCTGTCGTCGTTTCAGTCTTCAATATTTATTATAAAGAAAAACTTCTTACAATCATGTACTGGTGCAGACTTATACCAGCACGCAAGCACCCACCTGCAGAAGGCTACAACCTTCTCTCGTTTACCAGCCTCACCTGGAAGGGAGCTACAACCCCCTGCTCTCGTTTACCAGCCTCACCTGGAAGGGAGCTACTACCCCCTGATATTAGCACCATCCTCAGCTGACAGAAAGCTTCTACTATCAGACTGAAGGCTTCAACTCTCAGATCCACTGCAAACCACGTTTCATTAATTTTCACACCGGATCAAACAGCTTCAACATAATTCTTCACTTATCAACAAACATCCCTTTTCATTTCATCGGTCAAAATAGTGAAACGACTGTAACCAGTATATCAGAAATAGCCCAGACTTCAGAACAAATATGCAGAACCTTAATTATCTTTTGAGCAACCATAAACTCAAATACCATACGCGCATTTCCTTAAACAGACCCATGTATACACACACTTTTACTGAAGCGAACCCGCGTATACATTTGTGCAACTTATTAGAAAAACCCTAACAGCCCATACGCGCTTTTGTCTGAATAGAGCCGCGTATACATGCGCTTTCACGAAACGAACCTGCGTATAGATCTATAAAAGATAAATTTTGCAGATAAGACCAGATCTATGAACTTACCAGATTTCTTCAACTTCTTCAACAAATTTGTGCTAGGTCTTCATCACTTCTTTTCAGATCATCCACGAGATTCACCATTTCAAGATCTAGAGATCTTGAACCTTCATTATGTTCATAGATGCATCATAGAATCAGATCTATCAATTAAGAGCAGAGTTCAACCATGAAGATATACTTCAGAGTGAAGTATTCATTAAAGCCCAGACACATGCACACCCCTTTGCACAATGAAATTCTTCTCCTTATATAGATTTAGCCTTTTTCAATACCATGAGTCAAAACCACATTACTTCCAATGGTTTTCCTGGAAAAGTTCAAATAGACAATCAAGCGCTCAATAAAATGGGTCAATACCATGGTAATGCCCCTTGGTATTCTAGTTTTGGAGCGCAAAAGACCATACGCGACTTGGCACGTACTTTTCCACGTGCATACGCGCTTTCTCCTTGACAAACCCGCGTATGCCTTGTAACACACATTTTTCATCATTGCTTTGGCCCTCACTAATATTTCCTTCTCTGGTACTTCTGAGCTACTTATAGAACATCAGATTTACATCATTAATAAACTCATCAAGCATCAAGAACATCTTCAATAAGAGGTTTCCATCATCTTCATCAAGTGGGTTGCCATCAAGGACAACATTTAGCATCATATTGCCAACAATCTCCCCCTTTGGACTTGATGGCAACCATGATGGTGTTTGATCACCAAAACAAATAAATACATTAAGCAGAATGATATTCTTCCCCTATTCAAACACCATGTCACTCTCCCCCTTTGACAGCAAGGGCAAAGGGCGGATCAAAACCAACACAAGGTTTTTCTCCTTATGTAGAAAGAAGAGCACTGTAGATCTGATGTGCACTGAAGATATCATGCTCCCCCTGAGTTCACGCTGAATGTTCAAACATATTTTTTTTTAATGAAGTACATGACTCTATGACCTTCCTATCACCAAGGACTCATACTTACATCAAATGATCCAACCAAGTGGGTTTACACATTTTGACTAAACTACTCAACCAAGTGGGTTTACAAATTTGAACAAGTCCTTACATGACTGAATATTACAATTTTTACATCATGGGTCTCAACATGAACTTTTCATCAAAATACAAAAATGAATTTTCATGACCAATACCAGAAGGACCTCAAGAGAGATCACATTTCGAGACCATCATAATGCCAAAAATGCATTATACTCAGCAAGACCACTGCTCTCCCTAAAACTGTGCATCCAATTCATCCTTTCTATATGACAAAAGCTCCCCCTTTGCTTGTGCATCCTGAATACTTTCAACAGAAAATAATCAAGGCATCTTCACCCAAAAATAGAGAATGAAACAGAAATATATGAGCTGAAATACCACCAGTGACTCCAAACAGCATCAAAGATACCAAACAGCACTGCAGTTGTGCTAAATAATGCTGACCCCAAACAAAAATTGCCAGCAACCAACCATACGCGGCTTTATGTGTTTAAACTCGCGTATATATTTGATTGTCTTTCAGGAAACCCGCGTATCCAATTTAATATTCTGAATTTAATCAGATCTGATCTTCTGAGAGGCAGAGACAACACCCAACTTATGCCTGAGATATTCGAACGTTTCCCTGGGCAGAGGTTTGGTAAATATATCAACAATTTGTTCCTTGGAGGGAACATACTCCAACTTCACCTTTTGTTCAAGCACTTGTTCATGTAGGAAGTGATACTTGATGGGAATGTGCTTGGTCTTCGAATGCATAACAAGATTCTTTGAGATACTGATGGCACTTGTATTATCACACATAATGGAGATAGGAGGTGTACATTTGATTTGAAAATCTTGCAAGGTTTGCATCATCCAAAGGATTTGAGTGCAACAAGATGCGGCAGCCACATATTCTGCTTCTGCTGTAGATAAAGCAATAGAATTTTTATTTTTGCTGAACCAAGATACTAATCGGGGCCCCATATAGAATGCACCACCACTAGTGCTTTTTTGATCATCAACATTTCCAGCCCAATCTGCATCAGTGTAAGCATGAAGAGTAAGATCAGCATTCTTTGGATACCATAGTCCAAAATCTTGAGTTCCTTGTAGATATTTGAATATTCTTTTGACAGCCTGAAGGTGAGACTCTTTTGGATTAGCTTGGAATCATCCGACAATCCCAACTGCATGCATAATGTCCGGTCTAGTCCCAGTGAGATAAAGTAGACTTCCTATCATTGATTTGTATTCTGGTTGATTCACCGTGGGAGAATAATCATGAGAACTGAGATTGCATCCGGTTATCATTGGTGTACTTACAGGTTTGCATTCTTCCATGCCATACTTCTTCAAAATTTGCTTAAGATATTTTTCTTGTGATAGGAATATACCATCTATAGTTTGATGCACTTGCAAGCCAAGAAAGAATGTTAGTTCCCCAAGTAAGGACATTTCAAATTCCTACTGCATGACAGAAGCAAATTTCTGACTCATAGATTCTTCATTACTCCCAAAAATGATATCATCAACATAAACCACCACAATCAATAGTTTATTATTTTCAATTTTTGTGTATAAGTTGCTATCAGCAGATCCCTTTGAAAATCCTTGTTGATGAAGATATTTGTCAAGACGATAATACCATGCCCTTGGAGCTTGTTTGAGACCATATAGAGCCTTTTTAAGTCTACAAACAAGATTTTCATCATTTCCTAAAATGAATCCTTCTGGTTGTTCTATATAAACTTCTTCTTCTAGATCACCATTGAGGAATGCAGATTTGACATCCATTTGATAAACTTTGATTTGTTGAAAACTTGAAAAAGCAAGAAACATTCTTATGGCTTCAAGTCTAGCTACAGGAGCAAAAGTTTCTTCAAAGTATATACCTTCTTGTTGAGTATACCCTTTGCAAACCAGTCTAGCTTTGTTTCTTATAACGTCCCCATTCTCATTTAACTTGTTCTTGAATATCCATTTGGTTCCAATGACATTTTTGTTATGTGGTCTTGGTACCAATTCCCAAGTGTGATTCTTTTCAATTTGATCAAGCTCTTCATTCATGGCTTGAATCCAACATTCATCTTTGCTAGCTTGATTGACATTGTGTGGTTCAATTGTGGATAGAAATGCCAGATAGCTAGAAGATCCCACACGAGTCCTCCTTGTTTGTACTCCTGATTCCTTATTTCCCAAAATTTGAGATTCAGGATGATTCTTTTGAACATATCTGGATGGAGCTTTTCCAGATAAATCATCTTCTGGTTCTTCATTGGATCCATTGTCTATATCATTTCTATTTGATGCAGAAGGACAAAACTCACCATCATCTTCATGTGTTGTGTGTTTTTCTTCTTTAGGAGCTGCAGGAAACTCATCAATAACAACATCAATACATTCAACAATATTTCGAAGCCTTTTATTGTAACATTTGTATGCTCTGCTTGTAGATGAGTAACCAAGAAATATTCCTTCATCTGATCTGGGTTCAAGCTTGCCAAGCTTTTCATCATTATTTTTGATAAAGAATTTACTTCCAAAAACTCTAAAATGCTTCACAGAAGGAGGATTACCATACCATAGTTCATACGGAGTTTTATTACTATTTACTCGAACATGTGCCTTGTTAAGAATATGTGCTGCTGTGTGAGCTGCTTCTCCCCAGAAAGTGTCAGGTGTTCCGGAATCATCAAGCATAGCTCTAGCCATTTGTTGAATCGTTCTATTCATTCTTTCTACTACGCCATTTTGTTGTGGAGTGCCTGCTACAGAAAACTGTCTTTTTATGCCATGCTATTCACAAAATTCAAAGAATTCATTTGATGTATATTCTCCTCCTCGATCAGATCTAAGACACTTGATTTTTAGATCTAATTCATTTTCCACCAGTGCTTTGAAGATCTGAAATTTTTCAAATGCTTCATCTTTGTGTTTGATCAACCCAATCCAACACATTCTAGAGAAATCATCAATGAATAAGATATAGTATTATTCACCACGTGGTGACTTTTTCCTCATAGGTCCACATATGTCAGTATGAATGAGTTCAAGAGGCTTACTTGACGATCCTTCCTTGGCATTGAATTGCACTCTGGTTTGCTTACCGAATTGACATGATTTGCATATGATACTTTCAGGTAGAGAAATATTGGGAAGACCACGAACAACATTAAGTCTGCTAGATTTGTTGATTTGAGAGAAGCTTAGATGCCCCAACCTTCTATGCCATAACCAGTTTTCTGAAGATTTACTCAAGTAACATTGTTCTTTGCAATTCTTTAATACATACAGATTGCTTGGAGTTCTTTTTCCTTTTATAATTGTTTTACCTATATCAAGATCACGCACCACACATTCTTTTGAACTAAAGACAACTTCAGTTCCTTGATCACACATTTGACTTACACTTAACAGGTTATGCCTTAATCCATCCACATACATGACATCATTAGCCTTCACCTTTTCTTTTAGAAACACAGACCCTTTTCCTTTAATTACAGCAGGAGTATCATTTCCAAAAGTAAATTTCTTTTCCTTTTCTAGAGCACTATATGCACGAAGTTTGTGTTTATCACCTGTCATGTGTCTTGAGCATCCTCTATCAATGTACCATTTATTTTCTTCACCCTCCGCAAATAACGCTATGCCACAATTTTCAACCTGTGGTTCCTTCTTTTTCCAAATTTTGGATTTTGAAGGAAGATGCTCTCTTGGCTGTACTTTGCTCCTGCACTCAGAATCTTCATGGCCAAAGTTATTGAAATAAGCACATTCAACTTCATTTAGAAGAGGAGAAAATTTGTTATAGGTATTCTTCTTTGTTTCAACATCAATCCTTTTCTTTCTTGCTTATCTTGTCATGATGGTTTTATATGCAACACATTGAGCAGCTTTATGACCAAAATTGTGACATGAGAAACATTGTCCATTGAAGAAGAAATTTCTGCGATCATGAAATCTTCTATTTGAATTTACCTGTTGATTGGTGCCTTTTTGAAGGATATTCCTGTTAGTGTTCCTTGCATTAGGATGATCATGCTTTACATGTAAAGATTCTTTATTCCCTGGCTGTGTGGCAGAATTTTGTAAACTAGTTGTAGCTGCTTTTAGATAATTTGGTGCTGAAGCTTGAGAGGACTCTCCAGTGTATCCAAGACCTGTCTTTATAAGAGGATAACATTGAACCTTGATAATCTCATCTAAGGTTTCAGATCCTTTAGCAAATCTAAAATTCAGAGTCTTTACTTTCTCAAATTCTTTTCTTACACTTACCACTTCACATTCTAATTTCTCATTGTGTTTCTTTGCTTCTTCAACCTGATTTTCCAGAGTCTCGATGGTATTTTTCTTTCTTCTAAGAGAATTTTATATTCTTCTAAGAGAATTTTTCTTTCTTCTAAGCATCTTTTGAGTTGGTTATTCTCTTCAAGAAAATCATTGTCCTCTAGAGCATCCACAAAAGTATCATTTTCTTCTTTAGATTCAAATGCCATGAGAAGTCTAAGATCTTGTTCACATTCTTCCTCACTATCAGATACTCCATCACTATCATCATGAGTATAGTAACTTCTTCTAGTGCTAGAGTGGTTCTTATTTCTAGCTACTTCCTTTCCTTTTGCAGGTGTTTCTTTGTAAGGACACTTAGCAGCATAATGACCAACTCTTCAACAATTAAAACATTTGAAAGGAAGCTTACCTCTAAATTGTCCTGTACCAAGTTGAAGTTTATTTACAAAATTTGCCTCATCTTCTTCCGAAATATATCCTGATCCTTCTGCTTCTTGCCTTCTTTCCCTTTTGTAGAAGCTTTAAAAACAACTTCTTTGACTTCAGACGGTCCTCCTCTTCTCATTTCATATGCAGTCAGTATGCCATGAATTTGCACCATGGAAAGATTTTGAATATCCTGTTTTTCTTCAAGGGCAGAAACTTTTGATTCAAATTTTTCTGTTAGCGATTGTAAAATTTTCTCAACCAAAGTAATGTCGGATATTGTTTCACCCAGATTTCTCATACGATTTACAACATCATCAATACGTAAAAAGAAACTGACAATACTCTCATCACTATGCATCTTTAAATTTTCATATTCAATTCTGAGAGTTTGGAGTTTTGCACTTTTTACCTTTGCATCACCTTCATAACATAGAATGATTTTGTCCCATATTTCCTTTGCTGTATTCAGCTGCATGACTTTGACAAATTCTGATTCAGTTAGACTTCCTGTTATAGCATTGACCTCTTGTGTATTTGATTCATAATTCTTCCTTTCAGTTGGATCTGTTGGTGTAGCAGCTGGATATTTATATCCTTGTTCAACAATGGCCCATACATCAGCTCCCATAGACTGAAGATATGATCTCATCCTCATTTTCCAGAAGATTAAATTGCTTCCGTTGAAGAGCAGGGGCTTGATAGATGTTGTTCCCTCATGATTGCTCATCTTGCTTGATCTTCCTTCTAGCGGCTAAGATTTTTCAGAAGGACCTGCTCTGATACCAATTGTTGGAAAAATACTGAGAGGGGGGGGGGGGTGGGGGTGAATCAGTATTTAATGCAGACAATAAAACTTTTTACTTTTCCTTTCTAAAATCCCATACACGACTTTTCAGAAGCCAACTAGCGTATATACGCGGGTATCCTTTACAGAACTTGCGTATGCACAGAGATCTAATTATGCATTCAATTCTTAACTCAGATCATTGCATTATTCATTTATCAGATATTTCAGGAAATAGTAAACAGGTGCATAAAGAACAGAATAATCATCACACATAGGCAACACACATGAACACCAGGATTTTTAGGTGGAAACCCAATTCGGGAGAAAACCACCGCTGCCGTTGTTTCAATCTTCAATATTTATTATAAATAAAAACTTCTTACAATCATGTACTGGTGCAGACTTATACCAGCACGTAGGAACCCACCTGCAGAAGGCTACAACCTTCTCTCGTTTACCAGCCTCACCTAGAAGGGAGCTACAACCCCCTGCTCTTGTTTACCAGCCTCACCTAGAAGGGAGCTACTACCCCCTGATATTAGCACCATCCTCTGCTGACAGAAAGCTTCTACTATCAGACTGAAGGCTTCAACCCTCAGATCCACTGCAGACCACGTTTCATTAATTTTCACACTGGATCAAACAGCTTCAACACAATTCTTCACTTATCAACAAACATCCCTTTTCATTTCATCAGTCAAAATAGTGAAACGACTGTAACCAGTATATCAGAAATAGCCCAGACTTCAGAACAGATATGCAGAACCTTAATTATCTTTTGAGCAACCATCAACTCAAATACCATACACACATTTCCTTAAACAGACCCGCGTATACACGCACTTTTACTGAAGCGAACCCGCGTATACATTTGTGCAACTTATTAGAAAAACCCTAACAGCCCATACGTGCTTTTGTCTGAATAGAGCCGCGTATACACGCACTTTTCACGAAACGAACCTGCGTATAGATCTATAAAAGATAAATTTTGCAGATAAGACCATATCTATGAACTTACCAGATTTATTCAACTTCTTCAACAGATTTGCGCCAGGTCTTCATCACTTCTTTTCAGATCATCCACGAGATTCACCATTTCAAGATCTAGAGATCTTGAACCTTCATTATGTTCATAGATGCATCATAGAATCAAATCTATCAATTAAGAGCAGAGTTCAACCATGTAGATATAATTCAGAGTGAAGTATTCATTAAAGCCCAGACACATGCACACCCCTTTGCACAATGAAATTCTTCTCCTTATATAGATTTAGCCTTTTTCAATACCATGAGTCAAAACCACATTACTTCCGATGGTTTTCCTGGACGAGATCAAATAGACAATCCAGCGCTCATGTTGGCGAGAAGTCAGGTCTCGCGGAAAAGACCCAGGTTCAAGAGTTGTGGCCAACAAAGGGGTCCGGTGTAGTCTAGGAACACGCTGGCATTTTCACCCTGCTACGGAGAGCAGTGCGTCTCACCCGAGGCATGCCGCAACCACATGCAGAAGGGGATGAGATCAATGGCAAGGAACAAACCCGAAACTCATGAAGGACAGTGCATCGATTACATATACAGAGTTATATACGCAAGATCACTTAATAAGCATTCAGACATTTGCAAATAGAATTTTAAACCAGCATAAACACATTACAAGCACATAAACATCTTATTGAGACATCAACCTTCCATTGTATTAATCTCTTGGCCAAACACATGATTACATGGCATTCTCACTGATAGCTTACAAATCTGATACAGATGGATTTTGGAACAAAGGTAGAATAGAGAAGATGAGGAACCCCTAGTAGTTAGTCATGCATGATTCTTCCGCAAGCCGCTTCCGTGCACCTTTCCCCGTCTCTAGCCTCGCAACCTCTCTTTCTTTCAAACAAATTAGGTGACTTTATTCACCCGCTCTCGCGACTATCAGTTCCTCTGTGTCTTTACTTCAGCTTCTCCCGGCTTCTCTCCTGTTATCTGCGTGTTCCACTTTTTGTCTTCTGCTGTGTGTTTCCTTCATCTCTACTTGTCCCTGTTCTATCTCCAGCTATCGCATGCTTCCGCGCCACCTTGATAGCTCCGCGACTCTTGGTAGTTGCGGCGCAGTCGCGGTTTCCATGTGTTTGCATACTCAAAAAGGTCAAAATTCAAAATTTCTTAGCCAAGATTTCAAAAACTAATAAAAAACAAGGGCCCCAACAGGCCCCGACCACAATTTCTTGACTCGTCCCCGAGTCAATCACAAATAACAATCTCCACTTCCATTGCCCCGCTGGCTCCCATGCTCTGTTCTGTTGTGCCTTCACCCCGCACCCTTTCCTGCTGTGCTCCGCCAAGTGGTTGTTCAAACAAGGGCCCCACCTCCGGGACCCTGCAGAGCGCTGTATCTCTAAGCCGGGTGAAGTCCGCCACCGCTTGCTGCCATTCCTGCATAAGCAAGTCAGCTTCTTCAGAGATCCTGGTGGCGGCGGCCTCCTCTATAGTCGTCGGGATAGCCCCGAACAGCGTGGCAAGCTGGGCCTCGGCCTTGGCATCCAGCTGTTGTATGGATTCGGCACGGGCTCGAATGGGCGGACGGATTTCCCGAATGACTTGTTTGGCCGCTGCCGAGTCGGCCTCAGTTTGTTGCATTTGAATTTCAAGCTCGTCTGCCTGGGCATAGAGCTAATCTAACCGTGCTGGGTCCGCGGTCTCCTGAATTTCACGGGAAATTTGTTGCAGCTGGGCAGAGATAGGCTGCGTCTTGATAGTGAGAGCGAGTGAGCACTCCTGTAGACTACGCAGAAGGGCATAAGCCTCGCCCGCAGTGGAATGGAGAGTCGCCTGCATACTAACTGCCTGAGTCTGCTTACCAGTCACCTGTTCTGAGTGGACAATCTGTGGATCCGGAAGGGTAGGCCATGCGGCTAACGCCGCTTGGAGTTCTTGGTTCTCTCTGCATAGACCAGTGAAAGCAGTCCGAAGGTGGTGAGCCTGGGCTGCTACACTTTCCTCCGCTACATTTTTCGGAAGTGGGGCATGATGAGCCCTTGCAGCGGGCCATAAGTCGGAGAACACCTGAGCAGTAATGGTGACCTACCCCTGTAGGTAGGTCTTCTCCCTGGTCAACTGATCGCGCTGTTCAGTAAGTGCTATGATCTGGTTGTGCTGCTCGGTACACCGCTGCTCCAGCTCTGAGTGAATCTGTTTGGCCTTTAGAGCTGCCCGCTGAATGAGTAGGTACAGCTGTCCTGTACCCCATGGTTCTGCATTGGTCATGCTGGGAGCGCCTTGCTCCGGCATCCGTTCCTGCGAAGGTTGGCCACTGGCCACTGATCGGTTTGAGGTCTCAGGAGGATGGACCGGCATCTGCTGCTGCATTGAGGTGGCCATCTCGGACTCCGGCTGGTCTTGTTGCGTGGTATGGTCTGGGGGAGGGTCAGGCGAATCAGCCCCAACATTTGTCAGCCGGGTAGATATAGTAGAGGCAGGATCCTGGGGTGTGGCCACGGGGTCAACCGGCGGTACTACGGCTTTAGTACTGGAGGTGAATTCCACCCCGTGGTCACCTCCGAAAAGTTCCCAGATGAGAGGATCTGATACAGTGGCCGATGAGTTGAATGGATTGGAGGAGGTGGCAGGTGGATGGCCGGTGGAGGGAGCGGTGGACGGGGTGAAAGAGGTATGGGGGAGACAAATGTTGAGGAACTCTGACGGATCGATCAGGGGTTCCTCTGGAATCAACGTTCCTAGGAGTGGAGTGGATGGTGGATCATCATCGGTAAGATCCACCACTGGATCTGTGACAGCAATGCGGGCCCTCTTGGATGGAGGTGGGTCTAATGGATCAGGTTCTGGGCCCGTTTCGCCCATCGGTGTGATGATAGGGGTGGTAGAGGTGAATAGGTTGGTGGGGATGGGAGAAGTGAGAGGGGCGGTATGGGAGGGAGCAAGAGATTGACCGATCTGAAATTCAGAAAATGAGGGAAACAAAGGGGCACCACTTGAAGCAACTTGGGTTACCACGTTAAGGAGTCGTACCTGAGCATTGAGGTGTTGTACGATGGGGACCAGTGATTCGGGTAGGTCCTGTGTGGTCTCAACTGCATCCTGCGGAGGTCCCGTCGCAACCTGTGAGGACCCCACTGCGCCTATCTCAGCAGGCCGCTGCGCCGGCATCATCCGCTCAAAGTTATATCGGGGGATCCCGTCGCGGATGTGCTTGGTGACCCCCGACCACGCAAAGACCTCACGGTGGAAGGTATCATCATTCAATTGGAATCTGAGGGGTGCCATGTGGAAGGTGGATTCCGACACACAAGTTGGGCAGAGGTAAGTGTGCCTGTGGCTTACCCCGAACCATACCTGCTCACTATACTCATCCAACAGGTGCCTGGGCACCCGTTGCTGGTTAGCCACAACATCTATCATTAACCCGTACCACGCCCGAAACACTGCCGCGTTCACCTGTTTGGTGCTGGGGTCCGAGGAAACCTGCCAGGGGGTGTATTTCATCGCGAGAGGCTGGCTCGCGGTAGTCTCTGCCAGCATCCGGACATGAGGAAGGTGCCATTTCCACATGGCGAAATCTAAAATCAAGTAACCGTAAATGAAACTGGTGGTGCGCTTGTAGTTCTCTTTGCAGGCCGCGAAGAGTTCTTTCAGCACAAAAGAGCACCAATTCAGCCTGACGCCCTGGATACAGTGCTCCGCAGTGGAGATTTTATCCAGGGTGCACTCTCCCTTAGTATAGTGCCGCATCGTCTTGCTAGCAATGAGGTAGCAAGCGAACCAAATTTCTGTCTTATTAATCAAATCAATTTTGGCACCTTTGCCCCCCAGGCGAGTGCCATACTTGGTGTATAGGTCTGTGTCACCCAACTTTCGGGCACGCTTGGAGGATGTCTGGCCAGCAGCGGATACATCCGCGCCATTCTGAGACAGCCCTGTAAGCCGATGAATGTCTTCGGCATGAATTGGGATTTCCTCTTTGAGCCACAGGGATCCGTTCTGTATTCGATTGAGGAGGAACCGGGTGCATTGCAGGGCTGGTCCCGTAGTTCCAAAAACTGGAAGAGTCCTCAAATTCATCAAGGAGGACTGCTGGAGGCCCCTGAATTCTGGCCGCATTCGGCTGTTGGAGCTACTGCCTGGCGTGTAGTGATGCTCCATGTAGGTCTGCCAATGGAGGTGGGGGAATTCAGCTGGGTCGGACAGGTTGGCGTCCATCATCACTGCACTATCATACTTTCCAACCAACGACTCGGTTCGGTGGATTCAGCTCTCTAACACTGGTTCAGGAATGGATAAGGGAGCCTTCGGCATCTTGGCACGGCACTGGTAAACTTGGAGAATTCTTCTGGAGTTTCCTTCTGGGCGCGGTGCGCTTTGAGGCTGCAACTGTTCTGGAGTCGCTGCAATTACCAAATTGAACTGGTCTGTCATTCTCGGGCTATTGGTCTCCATGCAAGTTATGGCATTCCCTGGCACGAGTGGAGTTGATGAGACTCCATAACGACAATTTATTCTTGCTATCTTTCTTGCCTGCGATAATCGTGCAATCAATCGCATGCTTGTGTGTAATCTGACAATTGCTGACGGCGTCATGGGGAGATGGGCGGACGCGACGGCTGAGGGAACTGTGGGTGATGGAAAATGATTACGGTACGATTACTGTCTACTTATGGTAATTTATGATGCAAATCTGAGCAATCCTACGGACTGACGGAAATGACCTGGACTAACACTGGCACAGGGATGGATCCTACAAGGACGACATGTTGGACTGGCGCCGTGACACACTGGACTGGTCCGCCCCGACCACAGTCGGTTGCGGTGATGTACCCGCAACTGACCGGTTATTTGAAATATTACCTATGAACGAAAAAGACTCCCTATGCTCATCCCGGTTGTGGGAGAGTTATTCGGCTAAGCTACTCTACGGGTTCTCTCGGTTGTGAGAGTTATTGATGAGAAGTGAAAGGTACCTACTCCTGGTAGGGTTTCAGGTGTGCACCATTCACCCACCCAAGGAGAACTATACCGTCCAGCTGTGCCAACTGAACAGCTCCTGAGTCGCGGATCTCGATGACAAAGTAGGGTCCCAACCAATGCATCTGGAGCTTGCTTGGAAACTTCTGGAACCGGCTATCATATAAGAGAACTTTGCCGCCAACTTGGAAGGCTTTGGTTTTGATGTGGCGGTCGTGCCATGCTTTCTGCCTAGCCTTCTGAACCTTCTGGTGGAATTCCGCCAGGAATCGGGCCTCGTGCAGCTCCTATAGCTCCTGGAGGCGTTCCCGGAGTGACTCCTCTTCTGAGAACTGGAGAGACGTTGCGACCAAAAGACTGGGTACAATGAACTCGGCGGGAATCACAGCTTCCTGACCATACACCAGCTGGAATGGTGTCTGGTTGGTCAAACATTTCACCGTGGTCTGGTAGGCCCACAATGCCGCTGGGAGATGCTCGTCCCAGTCGTCGCGCTGAGCATTGAAAATTTTAGTCAAGCCCTTTTCGAGAATCTTGTTGAATGCTTCCACAGTACCATTGGCCTGTGGGTGGTATGGGCTGCTTTTATGATGCTGAATCATAAATGTGTCTAGTAGTGACTTGACCGTGGCATTAATGAAATGCGTACCCTGATCACTAGTCAAGCTCCATGGGCAGCCAAAGCGGCTGATGATGTGTTCAAAGATGAACCGGGCAGTGGTCTCTACCGAGAAGTTGCGTACCGCTGCTGCCTCAGCCCACCAGGTGAGGTAATCCGTGGCGGTAATGATGTACCGGGCCTTGGAGTGTCGAGCGACTGGTGCGATGGGACCTACGAAATCAACAGCCCACTTTTCAAACGACCGCAACACATGCATTGGGTGTAGCGGAAGCTCGTCCCGGTGTGAAGGCCTTCCCGTCTGCTGGCAAACATCGCAACGCTTCACATAGGCCTTACAGTCAGCATGTACAGTCGGCCACCACAGCCCAGCTTGGAGCACCTTCCTTGCGGTGGATTTCGCACCCACATGCCCTCCCGCAACACCACTGTGACATTCCCACATCACCGCTTCCCGTTCGTGATCAAGAACGCACCTGCGCAACACCTCATCAAGGTCCAGTTGGTATAGCTGCCCCGCGATCAATTGGTAGTCGGCCGCCCAGACAACCAGGTGGCGTTTCGGACAACCAGGTGGCGTTTCTGGAGCGGGGTGTAATCCTGAGGGCATTGTCTCGTGATCAGATAAGTGGCAATGTCAGCCGGGTAATCTGGTATGGCTTCTACTTGGAAGAGGTCGACATCCTGTAGCTGATCGTCCAACGAGCCTTCATTCTCTCCCATCTCCAACCTGGATAAATGATCGGGACCAACATTCAACCTGTCGGGCTTGACAATCACCTCAAACGTGAATTCCTGGAAGAGTAGAAGCCAGCGACAGATCCTTCCTTCCAACACAGGCTTATTTACCAGATACTTCAATGTAGAATGGTCCGTGAAGAATGTGAATTTGCCGCCCAGAAGATAGTGGCGTAACTTCTGGAGGGAGTACACCATCACCAATGCCTCTCGCTCGGTTGTGGTGTAATTCTTCTCTGCATTCGATAACTGGCGGCTGGCAAAGTATACGGGGTGGTCAACTGTTGTCTCCCCGGGTTGCGCCAATACAGCCCCAAGTGCAATACCGGACGCGTCGATATGCACATGGAACTGCTTATCCCAGTCAGGATGCACAAGTATGGGTGCCGTCGCCAACTTCTCCTTCAATGTGTCAAGTGCCTTCCTGCACTCCGCCGTCCACTGGAACACTTCTGAATTTCGCAACAGTTTCTCCAAAGGGGCCGTAGTCTTTGCATAGTTGCGAATAAACCGCCTGTAATATCCTGTGTGCCCGAGCAGTGCCCGCAACTGATTCACGGTCTCGGGGGCCTCCATGTGGATGATGACCGTGACCTTGGCAGGATCCACGTAGACCCCTTGCTTTCACACCACGTGGCCCAAGAGTGTGCCGAATGGAACTGCAAAAATACATTTCTTCAAGTTCAAGGAAATCTACAGCTGACAACACCGGTCAAACATAATACGCAACAGGGAGGCATGTTTCTTCAACAGGCTGTAGACGGTCCAGTCGTCCATGTAGACCTCCAGGAACTTGTGAATGTACTCTCGGAAAGAAGCAATGACGATCCGAGAAAACACAGCCGGTGCGTTCTTCAGACCAAACGGCATAACGTGGTATGCGAAAGATCCCCACTCAGTGGTGAATGTCGTCTTTGCTTTTTCTTCCTCCGTGATGTGCACCTGATGATAACCCGAAAACCCATCAGTGAAGGAATAAGCTTTGTTTCCCGCAACATGGTCTAGGAATTCATCGCTAAAAGAAGTGGGAAACGGGTCATGGATGCAGGCATTGTTCAGGCTCCGGTAATCTACACAGACGTGGATCTCCGCTTTGTCCTTCTTGTTCTGGATGACAATGGGACTCACCCACTCTGCTTATTCTACTGGAAAGATGAGACCTACAGCCAGCATCTTGTCAATCTCCATCTTGACCTTTTCCTTGATACGTGGGTTCAACCGGTAGGGTCGGTGCTTCACAGGCCTGGCCCCCGGCTTCAACGCGATGCGCATTTCACCCAGATCGCCCTTGATCCCCTTCAGGTCCGCAACCGAAGACGGGAACAAATCTTCGTATTCCCGAAGGAGGCTGAAAAATTCTTTTGTTGTTTCCTCGTCCCAGTAATCTCCTACCGTTGCGAGCTTGGTTTCTCGTCTATTCCAATGTTCAGCTTCTTCGTCTTTAGTGGCTGTAAATGGACTCCTTCAGTCGTCGGCTCTCCACCGATGCTCCGCTCGCCTTCTTTTTCGTCAAAATAGAGATGCGTGAGGTCCTCTAGACTATCGTCATCCGGATCGCTGTCAATCCGGTGGCAAACCAACTCGCGCCTAACCTCAGGTCGTGACACAACCGGGCCCCCGTCGGGCTCGGGATGGCGGAAGAACAAGACCTCCTTGACTGCCTGTAGGGCCTGAGACTCCTACGCCGTCTCCCCTTCGAACAAGAAGCACCGAACGAACTTGTCCGCAACTGCCTGCCAAGAGCAAGTTCCCCGTTTCCGCTCTTCCTCCAGGTACCAGGCCTGGGGAATTGTACCCAGGGAGTGGATAAACCTGTGGACCCACAGCTCCTCAGGGTACCCGTTGCTACGCCATTGTTCCTCACAGGTCTGCAAATGGTGTCGCGGGTCGGAAGTTCCCTGATACTTAAGCGTACTGCAAGGTCCTTCGTCCTCTTTAAAGCGTGCCTGCAGAGCATCCGCCACGCACTCCCATCGCAACAGAGTGTTGCGGTGATTTTTCCACCACCGTGCCGACGTTGACTGTAAGGCCACATCCAAAAGTGGCATCTGGCTTTCAGCTGGGACCATGTCTTCCACCTTGGTAATAAAAGTATTGACTGCCCGCATGTTCGACAAGGTGGGATATCCGCGGATCTCAGTCCCTACCCATTGGACTTGGGCAATGGAGGCACATCTCCGCGTGGTGGTCTCATACCCCCCTTGCTGCCAGTCTTCCCAAGCGAGTTCGGATCCGAGCTCCGAGCTTTGCACACTCCGCCAACTGACAGAGCCAGTCGCGGTCGGGTTAATATAATCGTCCCGCTTTCCTGCGGTCATCTGATAAAGGTGGTCCATCATCTGAGCATCCTCCCGATTGTCCACTGTTTCCATATATCGCGGGCCCTGATACGGGTCGAGAGGCTGGGTGACCCGTACCTCCCCATCCTCAAAGATCATCAGCTCCTTCTTAAGGTTGATGATGGCGTAATTCTCAAAATCCCAATCAATGCCGAGTAAGGCGGGATAGGGATCCTTATCGCCCATGATATCAATAACCTCAAAATTGGTGTATGTCTTCACCCCCGCAACGTCGACCTCGACACCCTCGAGCCGGCTGACTGACAGAATGCAGTACTGGTTTGCCATCCTGAGTTGGATTGGTGAGTAGGCTAGCCGTGGCCTTACAAGAGCCTCCCATGTCTTTCGTGGTAGAATGTTGATGTCAGACCCCAAGTCCAACATGGTGTCGTTGATTTCGAATCCCGCGACCTGCGTGTTAAGTCAGAATTCTTTGCCTGTTCGTTGCTTGTTTCGCTTGACGCGCTGCACGTATTGAGGGCCAGCATCCGCCGGATCTCTAAGTTCTATGCGCCCCTGCAGTGCTCCATCCAAAGCATGCTTGAGCTGCTACCGTAGCGCAGCGTTGTCAACAATCCTGAGGAATAGCCGGAGCCAATCCTCGACCACAGTACCTGCGACGTTCTGCGCCCCAGATTCCGGCAGCATGGGCTCCTCCAAACCTCCCTCGTTCCGCAACTGGGGGAACGCCTCAACTGCCTCCTCGAAATACTTCTTCTGGACTTCAGGCCTGATCAACTTCTTCGGGGATGTCGGCCGAACCACTCGTGCAGGCTCCTGCCCGTGGGCATCCTCTCCAGTCTTCTTTCCGCCCCTCGTCACGATCACGACGTTCTGCATGTCTGGGGTTGCGGTCCCTCGCGGCTCTGATTTTATCAGATTCTCTCCCCTCTGCCTCACCCGTTCTTCCCACTTCTTGATGAGCTCCGGACAGTCCTCTGTAACGTGGGCGTTTACCCGACACTGGGAACACCAGGGTTGCCGTGGAAGGGGGGCATTCTTGAGCCACGTGACCCTCCTGGTCACAGTTGTAACATTTTACCGGACAGCGTCCGCCTGTGCGGCCTCCCTGCATGCCTCCGCCTCTTCCCCTCGGAGCCTCATTCACCCTGTAGGAGTGACGATCCAGTCGATCCGCAAGTGCATCGAGCGCCCTGCACTGCTCAGTGTTGTGAGTCGTGGACACGCAAAATTCACAGTACACATTATTTGGGACCATGGATTACTTCTGTAATATCGGGCACATCCGAGGAGGATGCCCCAGCATCCGGCAAATCTCGCAGTACTCTGTGGTGGAGGAACCCGGTTGCGGTGGGAACCCCGCATAAGTCTGTTGCGGCTGGTATACTCCCTGCGGGTTTATTGCCGCGCCGCCACCAGGCGGTGGAACCTCCTGAATAGTTGTGACCGAGGGTCCTACCCCTACGCCACGCAACCGAGGACACTCGGTTGCGATGTGGCCCTCGACCAGGCAATGAGTACACCAAACATTCGGTCACGCTGGTCTCACTGGCTGAAGCTCCTTGAGCTTTTTAGTCAAGCTGGAAATCTGGTGTTGCAACCCTATCAAAGAAGGATCTTGTGGGGCCGTCCCCCCCCCGATATTCCTGGGGGTAGCCCGCCATGGCTTCAATCTTCATGGCCTACTCCAAAGCGTCCTGCAGATTGTCAATCTTCTGTTGGGTGAGAGGGGTTCGTGTCAAGGGGAGCAGAGCCTTGATGAACCAGTCCCTCTGGTGGTTTGGATCGATCGGGTAGCTAAGTTTCCCAATCACTTCCTTGAATCGCCGCATCAACTCCCACGCGGTCTCACCTTCCTTCTGCTTAATTTCCCACAGCTCTGACAGGCCCTGCTGGTCTGTCTGGGGAAGCTTTAATTCGCGGAAAAAATCCCGCTTCACATCCGCAATTATGGGGTTAGGGTGAGCCTCGAACCACTTAATAAACCATCGTAGAGCCCTCTCTCTAAGCATGGTTTGGAATTCTATTAACTTCCCTGCATCTAGTGTCTGGCGAGCCCTCCAGATGGCTTCGCACAGGTACCAGTGTTGCTCTACATCATCATTGCCCCGGCCAGAGAACTCTGGATACCGGGTGAAAGATCCAGCCATGTGTACTTGCGGAGAATTGACCAGAATAAAGCCTCTAGGTCCTGGTTGCGTAACGGTCCCACTAGGAAAAATACCACTACTAGTAACGCTGCTGTTACCGGACGTTACTGACGCTGATGAACTATTGTATGACCGACTCAATGCTTGTAACTAAATAATAATATTACTTAAAGGTTGATACAGTACCAGGGGAAGGTTGGGATCCTGGCCATGCAGAAGGTGAGAAGTAGGGCTGCCTGGAGGGGTGGGTGCCGTCGGTTCTTGAAACATCCGTTGCATCACGTCGTGCCATTCATCATCGGAACTCTCTTCGGGCCGCATCTTTCCATTATCTTCGCTAGTCACTATCTCTCTTTCTCGCATCGGTGGGCTCCCATGCACCCAATGCACTTCCACCGCTGTCCCGTCTTCTTCCTGGGTATCCAAACCCATAGTTCCTGTCCTCTAAGGTGCCTCCTTCTGATTTTTCCTCTCGATCTCTTTTCTCTTCAAATCTCGCATTACCCTTCTTCGCCACCTATTGGCGATCTGTGCCCGCCGATGCGCACGTCGCTCCCGCAACTTGCATGCGGCTTCAACGTCCATTCCCCGCTCCCCACTTTCACATTCTACACAGCATCGGTCCCCTCAACCCTTTCCCCAGTACGGGAGGTTTACGCTTCCATACTCGGTTTGTGGAATTCAATCAACCCTTCGTCCACCATCAGGGCTTTGATCCACAACGGAACCTCCTTCAACAGCTTCCCTCTTAGCCCTGAGTGGAAAATAGCCTCGGATTTCGAGAAGGATTGATAGCACTCAGCAGCAAACTCCACAGTGTATCCTTCCAACGTGGTCCTTACCCAAAAATCCACCGCGCGGGTTAGTTCAGTGTCTATCCGATGCAGTGCCACCAGATCTTCGTGCGCCCACCTGCGGTTTATCTTCCGCAAGCCTTCTTGGGGCACCATCACGCATAACCTCCACAACCAATTGTAAAGGTCCGTAGGGAACCTTCCCCAGAAAATTTCGTACGTATCACTGGCCAAGTCAGAGAAAAGAACAAGCTCCTTGATCACCGCCTCCTTTTTCTTGGCCAGCTCTGCTTACTGAGCAATGAACTAATCAAGATGATCATCCCACCATCGCCGTATCGCTCCTTCAAAAATCCTCGATACAATGATCTAGGTCCCCTCAGAACATGCAGGTCCTGGCAACAGAACCATTTTTTGGCGAGAAGTCAGGTCTCGCAGACAAGACCCAGGTTCAAGAGTTGTGGCCAACAAAGGGGTCCGGTGTATTCTAGGAACACGCCGGCATTTTCACCCTGCTCCGGAGAGTAGTGCGTCTCACCCGAGGCGTGCCGCAACCACATGCAGAAGGGGATGAGATCAATGGCAAGGAACAAACCCGCAACTCATGAAGGACAGTGCATCGATTACATATACAGAGTTATATACGCAAGATCACTTAATAAGCATTCAGACATTTGCAAATAAAATTTTAAACCAACATAAACACATTACAAGCACATAAACATCTTATTGAGACAGCAACCTTCCATTGTATTAATCTCTTGGCCAAACACATGATTACATGGCATTCTCACTGATAGCTTACAAATCTGATACAGATGGATTTTGGAACAGAAAGGTAGAATAGAGAAGATGAGGAACCCTAGGAAGGTCATGTATGATTCTTCCGCAGTCGCTCTGTGCGCCTTTCCCTGTCTCTAGCCTCGCAACCTCTTCAGCCTTTTCTTTCTCAGCCGGGTGACTGTTATTTATTCACCCGCTCTCACGACTATCAGTTCCTCTGTGTTTTTACTTCAGCTTCTCCCGGCTTCTCTCCTATTATCTGCGTGTTCCACTTTCTGTCTTCTGTTGTGTGTTTCCTTCATCTGTACTTGTCCCTGTTCTATCTCCAGCTATCGCATGCTTCCACGCCACCTTGATAGCTCCGCGACTCTTGGTAGTTGCGGCGCAGTTGTGGTTGCCATGTGTCTTCATGCCGCAACTCAAAAAGGTCAAAATTCAAAATGTCTTAGCCAAGATTTCAAAAACTAATCAAAAACAAGAGCCCCAACAGCTCAATACAATGGGTCAATACCATGGTAATGCCCCTTGGTATTCTAGTTTTGGAGCGCAAAAGACCATACGCGACTTGGCACGTACTTTTCCACGTGCATACGCGCTTTCTCCTTGACAAACCCACGTATGCCTTATAACACACATTTTTCATCATTGCTTTGGCCCTCACTGATATTTCCTTCTTTGGTACTTCTTAGCTACTTGTAGAACATCAGATTTACATCATTAATAAACTCATCAAGCATCAAGAACATCTTCAATAAGAGGTTTCCATCATATTCATCAAGTGGGTTTCCATCAAGGACAACATTTAGCATCATATTTCCAACACAATCTCCGATAGGAAATTCTTTATGCGCCTCCCTCTATTTTCCCTGATTGCGATCCTCCGATGCAATCCTGGCTGTTGAATCCACAAGAACCAATGGCCAAGATTTTCTCTCACTCCGCCCTATGTTCCTCGATTGGCCACCCTCCGATCCAATCGCAACTGTTGATTCGTTGCTGATCTAACGGTCCAGATGCAATCGCTCCTTCACCCCATCAGAGTTTTGACCTCTGCCTCCTCCAGTTCCAATTAGATCCTGACCGTTCATTCCTTTTGATCCAATGGCCAAGATTACTCCCGACCGCTAACCAACTCCTTCACCTTTTTTTCTCCTCTGCAGATCTCAGTCATCCATTGCACTGATCGGACAGTCCACAGCGAAACCACCTTTGATCGGCCCCCACCTTACCAACCCCGCACCTCTCTTTATCGCGCTCCATCTCCCACCGTCGGATCTCACAGTCTCAGATCCAACGGCCAGCATCCATATCACGTTCGTTCTGCATCTGAAGTTTAACAGTTTGAAGTCACGTAATATGGGTGGTTTTAAAAGGGCACGTGTCAGCTGGGGACCTATATCGCGTTCGAAAAGTGAAAATTTCCTTCCTTCCTTTTCACCGCGCGAAAACAACGGTTTTTATCCTAAAAACCACTTCCCCACTTTGTTCCCAAAATCCCCTCTGATGATCTCGACCATTGATCTATATATATCAACAACCCACAATGCATCTCACCTTCCATTCAAGTTTTTCATCGCGCTACCACGGCATTGCATCGGATCATCTCGACCGTTGATCTCCCACCATTCTAACCCATTTCATTTCATTTTCATGCATTTCCTTTTTATTCTTTCCAAAGTTCCAAACCTTATTATTTACATTGAAAATCATTTCTTTTGCCCACATTAAAATTTTAATGTTTTACATTAAAGGGTTATATTATTCCGCCTAACATCACAACTTTAGGTTATAACATCAAAGTCATATTCCTCCGTCTAACCTTCTAAATTCATTCCATTAGTTAATCTCCACCATCTATCATCGCCTCCAGATTTGATCGAATGGTCCACAACCATTTCTCCACCAAACCTCCATCAGAGCAGATTTTCACCATCACACTGCATTTTCCACTAATTCACATCTTTTCGCAGGCGTCTTTCACTGCATCCACCGCATACAGCATCGCTTCGCTGCCATCCTCATATAATTCCACTGCATCCATCCTCTCTCATGCATGGATTTATTAACATATTTGTGTGTTTTTGCAGGGTACAGGCGGTGGAAACCGCCATTGCTCACAGTCACTGTTAGTGACACAAAGCGCAAAGAAGGCCATTTCCAGAGCTGGAATTTGCAGGGAAGACTCCTAAAAGGTTTTAAATGCATATTTTATCCAAATCAGGGGTATTAACTCTATTAAAAGCCTCTAGGGCCATTAAAACTCTATTTTCACAAACAGAGACAGTCAAAGAAGCGGCAAAGAGTATCAGTACAGGATTAAAGAGGTTTATAGCCTGTAATTGAAGATTTTAAGCTTTAATTCAATGTTTAAAGGGAAAATGTACCATATTGAAGACCTTTTGATTAGTACAGAAGGCCTAATGAGGCCTAACACACAAAAAACAATATTATCAGTGTTTCACATCAGCAGAAGTTTCCCTCCCGAGAAAGGACAAAGTACCCATATTGTTTTTATTCTACCTCGCGTTCCTGAGAAGTTTTGCAACCTGAAAGAAGCCCTAATGCTACCAGAGAATTTTTTATGCAGTATGGAAGACCTAAAAGTAATTTATCTACCTTTTCTATTCACCAGAGTACTACAGAGTACTGCAGCCGAAAATTACATCAAAGAACATACCTGCAGTAAATTTCAGCCTGTCGAAGACCACTCTTTCATCCAAAGAGTACCAAAAATCAATGCATAAATGTTACGACAGAATGGACCTCGAGCCTTTCCTCCTACCTCTATTTAATGTTTCATTTAGTGTTTCATATACCTCCTCTGCCTCTCTTTCAGATATAAAACTCATTAGGAAAGTTGTTGGTGGTGGTTGATCGAATATCTGTGAATTATAAGTTGTTTCTCTTGAGATATTGTTTTGTGTGTAAAGTTGTAAGATAGGTTGAGGAAGATGATTTCAGACTGAATATCAAGTGTTGGAAAATGTTTTATTTGACTGGTGTTTCTCTTTAATATGACAAGCACATTTATTTGGATCCTGATTTAAAGCAGCGGTGATGTTTTCTACCTTTGTCTCTGTTTTCCTTCTGTAATTCATTACATTTCATGTCTCTAGTAAGAATCATAAATCTGGCTTAGGATATACCCTTGCATGGTACCCTAACACCCATGCACTTCTTATATTTAATTTTTTCTACTTATTGTGTTATCTGAGAACTAATTCGAGATAATTTAACTAGTGTAGTAGTTGTTATTCACTGCTAGTTGATGTATGAATTTATGAATATGTTCTTAGATTTTCTTGCTGGGTTTTAATTGAAATAATTGGGATACTGGGAGTTGAGAATGTTGATTCTGTCTCACTAGGGTATTTTTCAATCAATTGAGCCCTTCTAAGTTCCCTTAAGTTGGATGCCGAAGCATTGAAATTTCAAAGCCTTTCTCTGATCTCAGGTTTTCACCTTTGTGTTTAAATCTTTAATGTTTTCCTTGTCTGAAGAGTTACCTTTTAAGAGGTGGATTATAGGTGTTTAATGGCATGCCCTGTCCCTAGATATGTTTCCTAAATGGTCACCTTGGAGGTTTCCTTGTCATTCCCCTTCATTCCTACACATTTCATACCACACTATCATCTTTAATATCCACTTCTTTAGATGACTAGCCCAATTGAAAGCCTTGAATACTGAATAGAAAGTAAACCCTTTCATGACTCCATTTCCCAATGATCTCAAGTGTTCTATAAATTATCTCTCCTTTTCCTAAAATCCTCTTTTCTCACCCTTTGTCTTATATTGAATCCTTCCTTCAGGTTTCCCAACAACCAAACAAACAAACAAACAAAACAAAACAAACCTTGTGCCTATAACTAGCCTAATACTTTCAAATCAAGCTTCAAAGACATATAAATTTTCCTTTATAGAGAGATCCCTCTTTGGACCTAGGAGGGCTATATCCTGAGGTCTAAAAGTGGTTTTGATGTTGTCTTATCTTTTGGTATTTCCAAACTTGCCAAAACATAGGAACTCCAACAAAGTCAACAAAAAATAATATAATGAAGGAGAGTATCGTTCAGGGGGTCTACTTATTCTGGTAGATCTTCTAACACCAATTTTAGGTGTTTGAGGTGCCTGTTGCTGTTGTGGTGGTTTTTTTTTTGTGGCTCTTCATTATTATTATTTTCAGGCACCTTTACCTTTTCTGTGATCTCACCAAGAACTTTGTATTCTTTGTTTTCTTTTTCCTATTTCTTTTCCTGCAACTGATTCTTATACAATAAATTTTCATTGAATATTACATGTCTGCTCCTAATGATTTTGTAATTTTCATAATCGTATAAGAGATAACAAAAATCATTAACACCATATCCAATAAAGGTACATTTATTTGATTTTGCCTCAAGATTTGTTCTATTTTATTTATTAATATGGAAAAAGGCCTCACAACCTAAAGGCTTTAAAAAATAGTAGTTTACCTTTTTACCTATCCATGCTTCCTCTAGAATACCACCATCCAAGGAAATTGAAGGCCCTCAGTTTATTAGATAAGCAGTAGTATCTACAGCATATGCCCAAAATTGTAAAGGAAATCCTGCATGCAATCTCATGCACCTTGCATGCTCCATGATTGTTCTGTTCATCCTTTCTGACACACCATTTTCTTGTGGTGTTCTTGGAATTGCCTTCTCTCTATGAATTCCATGCTATGAACCATACCTATCAAACTCTTTGCTGCAATATTCATCTCCATTTTCTGATCTGAGACACTTCAACTTCTTTCCTGTCTCAATCTCAACCAAATATTTCCATTTCTTGAAAGTATCAAATACATCAAATTTATTCTAAATACAATAAATCCAATTTTTTCTAGTTGCATCATCAATAAAAGTAACATAATAACGATAGCCACCAAGATATGATACCTAAGTAGGTCCCCATACATCTGTATGCACAATCTCTAATTTTTCTCTCTTCTTTTCTTTCCCAACTCTGAGAAATCTGACTCTCTTCTATTTTCCTTAAATGAAATTCTCACAGAAATCCAAATCAAAAATTTTCAAACCCGGCAACAAATTTCTTGAGTGAAGAATCTTCATCCCCTTCTCACTCATGTGTCCGATCCTATGATGCCATAATGTTGCATCTACTCCTTTGGAAGTTAAAGCATTAACAGAGTTAGAAATACCATTGCATAAATACAATGTAGCAACCATTCCGCCTTTTTCTATTACCAGCACTCCTTTGGTGACCTTCCAAGTTTTATCTGTGAAAGTTGTCACGCAACCTTCACTACCTAACTGCCCTGTTGAAATCAGATTTTTCTTTAGATCTGGAACATGCCTTACCCCCTTTAATAGCCATTGGTTTCCATTCTATTGTTTTACAAGAACCTTACCCATTCCAACAATTTTACAAGGTTTATCATCACCCAAACGGACTTGTCCAAAATCTCCTTGAACATAGTCATGAAACTATTTATTATCAGGTGTGGCATGGAATGAGGACCCTAAATCTACAACCCAAGAATCAGTAACATTTTCGAAAGAAAGAATCAAAGCATCTTGTAACACATCACCTGTCACATTTGCTTCATGATTGTTTTCTTGATGTGCATCTCTTTCTTTTCCCTTCTAAGATCTACAGTCTTTCTTTAGGTGTCCTTTATTTCCGCATTTCCAGCACACTATCCCCGATCTGGACTTGGATCTGCCTTTCCTTGATTTACTACGATATTTCGATCTCTTTCCTCTTTCCATTCTTCTTCCCCTAGACTTTGCACTCGAAGCATTACTGGATGTATCACCAGAGCTTTTCCGTTGCATTTCCTCGCTAAGGATAGCACCGAAAACATCATCAAACTTTAAAGTACTAGATCCAGAGATAGAGTTACTAATGGCCATAACTAAAACATTCCAACTTTCTGGCAATGAGCACAAAAATAATAGAGCTCTAACTTCATCATCAAATTTTACCCCTACAAAACTTAACTGGCTAGTAACTGTATTAAAATCATTTAAATGGTCTACAACAGATCCACCTTCCGACATCTTCATATTAAATAAATGTTTCATAAGAAATACCTTGTTTGAGGTTGAGGGTTTTTCATATAGTTTCGCCAATGCCTTAATCAAACCTTCTGTTGTTGTTTCCTTCGAAATATTGAAGGCTACCGATGCCGCGAGGCACAACCGTACTGTTCTGAGTGCCTTTCTATCAATAATATCCCATTTTGCATCTGTCATAGTTGTCGGCTTCTTTGTTTTTCCGCTCAATGATAGGTACAGATATTTTTGATACAGATAATATTCCATCTACATCTTCCACATAGGGAAGTTTTGGCTATTAAATTTATCGACCCTAAACTTACCATCTTTCTCCATTTCTCTGACTCGAACCAGGAACCCTTCTTTCCTATGAGTTTATCAACCAAATAGACCTTCAGCTCTGATACCATTTGTTAGAAAATTAAATATTACAGAGTAATGAAACACATAAAATATGTAGAAAACACAAGCACACAAAACACATAAAACTAAAGAGACATAGATATACGTGGTTCAACCAATTTGGGCTACGTCCACCCTGAATAGCCAATCCTTCATTTCTATTATCCAGAAAAATGAAGAGACACAACCTATAGTAGATCCATTGTAATATCCTCTGTTCTCTATCACAGTCTCCCTATCTATTTCTTGCTCGAATAATACACATAAAACACAGAGCCACAATAAAATACCCTCATACAAGTGAGGGGTTGCCTTCTACGGCAAGAAACCCTAAACTAAACATAACTTATACCGTCATATCATCCACCTAATGAACGGCCCAGATTGACTAGAAATTACTATACTTTTACAAGGAAATTTTACTTCTGTTTTTAGCTTTGGGGGCACTGCCCCCGAAACCCCTCACTAGGGGGGGACTCCATAAAGTCGCAACTGCCCCCTCCTGGACCCCCCAGGGTTCCAACACTGTGATACAAAATAAACAAGATAATCAAGCTCCACACCGAACAATTATAAGGTAAGAAATATGATGAGATTTTGATGCGAATTGTGGCTTAGTAGATTTGTTTGGGTTTTTGGGGAAAGGACTCCTGCTAGCTGTGTGTGTAGAGATCCCAAGTCCTGCTGTGTGTGGACCCTGCTATTGTGTGCGTAGGTCAGGTTTTGGTATTTCAAGAAGGAACTGAAGGATTAATGAATGAGAAAGGTTATTGCGTAACTAAATATATTTGTACTGTTGATGCGAATCTTTGATAGTTGTTGTGTTAAGCTGCGAAAGTACTGTGTTAAGTGTCTCTCCTGCATCTGGGTCTATTCTGTTATGTTTTATGCAAAGAATAACTGTAATGTTGCACTACTATTTTAGGAGAATATGATTTGTTGAGTACAGTAAGTATAGTTGACATTGTGCATGTGGATGTGAAGGAGATCTATAGATCTAGTTCTGAGATAGGCGATCTGGTCATTATAAAGCCAGATGCAGCTCTGATTGGCTTACCTATCCTCTCTCAGGGTGCAGAAACCTGGTTCCAGTACCCACCCATACTGCTTTGGGTGAGACTTTGACCTGCGCAAGCAGGTCACTGCCGAAAGGGCCAGTAGTATAGGGGTTTGTTGGCAAACCTTAACCTCTGAACTTGGGTCAAGACCCCTCGAGCCAAAAAATGGTTCTGTTGCCGAGACCGAGAGCATTTTGAGAAGGGGATCGGGTAATGCCAAGAAAATTAGTGGAATCCTGAGAAGAAAATAATAGCAGGTACATTTGAGTGACCTCCACTCTGAACGAAAGTACAACACGGAGCAGTAAGTACTTTCGAGCCAATCTAGAAGGGGATAGATCTGTTTATATCCCATTAGAAGGAACAGTTGTGAAAAGCCCTCCAGCTCCACCACCTTCAAAACCACGTAAGGGTGAAACCCCACCCAAAACCCCTCAAGAAGAAGATATGGCAGTGCACTTGAAATTACTTACCTTCAAAGGTGCGGGAGATGAGGACATGGACCGATTTTGGTTTGTTGTAGACTCAGTATGGACTGCACAAGGGGTGGCAAGCGATACTGTGAAAAGGGCGCAGCTATCCCTGGCCTTCGAAGAGAGAGCTCTAGATTGGTATATGCGATATATATCTCAAAATGGAAGCGCATCCATTCAAGATATTAAGGATGCTCTGAAAAAATAGTTCTGAAAACCTAAGTCCTATTCACAGATCATAGCAGACGTGAAAGATTTCAAGCAAGGAACTACTGAGTCTGTATGGGAAGTTGATCAGTGCCTAAAGAAATCTATCATAGAAGGATAATTTAAGTATGACGACAGACAGTATACGGAATGGTTCATCGTTATGCTGCTACCTCACCTGCACGTACCTATGGGTCACCAAACTTTTGAATCACAGGACAAAGCTTTGGAAGCCGCTATGAAACTAGAAGCTACGCCCAGAGAAGACACCTTGTTAGGAATACAGAAAATTCAAGAGCAGCTCGGGGCAATGCACATGGAGATTCAGGACCTACAAAAGGAATGAGGGAGGGAAGGTAGCACAGATCTATGGTGCATATGATGGCGAGTATCAGGACAAATGAAGGATCTGTGCCCACTGCCGACAGACTACCTGCAGACAGGAGGACCTAGTCTGATGTGCCCTGGATCAAGTAGATGACCTAGCCCAGTACGACTAGGCTCAGGCAGACCTGCGTTGTGGTGCGAGGATTTCCGCGTAGCAGGGCTGCATGATACAAATCACTGCCCCCGTCGGGACACATACATCCCAGAGCGGAAGCAACAATGGTGTCGGTTCTGTCGATCAGTAGGGCACGATGAGAAGAACTGTCGAACCTATGATCTAATGATAGATCGAGGGAACTTGTATAGGGTACAGTCAGACCCCGCATCACCGAAAACCCAAGCATAAAATTCTCCCCCTCAGGAAACAGGGGAGGAGGCCGAGGTGGAAGTGTAGGTTGGGGCTAGGGGAAAATAATCTGATATAACTGTGGAGACATAGGGCACTTTGTGAGGGATTGTCTGAACCCTACACGACAGTCCTGTTAGTGTCAGGCTTTGTAGCCTTCCTTCAGTGATCAAACATGCTCTTACAAGGTGATTTTAAGGTGTCAAGGTCAAATTTTGTCATTTCAGTGAGTCTTCAAGTAAAATTTGTTCACTAGGCATTAGGTCTAGGGTTTTCTTTTACTCTTGTCAAAGTTGTCCAAATGTCGGTCCATGTCACCATTCAGCTGAGTGTACCATCATTCAAAGGTTTTCATTATCATGTCTGGTTCCAATGGGTCATTTGACACCTTGTTCATGCTTCAGTTGGGCCTAGGTAAGGTTCATTTCCCTCTCCTAGGGTTTTGGAGGTAATTTCTCTTGGATGGTCAAATCATCAGAAAAACTTGTATCCTGATGTTCATACACCTTCTCCTATCCCTAATTTACCTTATTAAACACTTCCCATCACTGAGATCCCCCAAATTTCTCATTTTTTCACAAACCCTAGTTTCTTGCTACAACTTGGCAATTTTCTAGGCTAGGCCTGTGTTTTGCCCTTTTGGACCCCTTCCCCTCACTCAATATCTTAAATTCCACTTTCCCCTATTTCCTAACATCCCTCCCTACTTTCAAAAATTTTCTCAAGAATTTAGAAGCCCCTTATCCCCTTCGTTTCGCTTCATTTCGACAAATCCCTTGTTCCACACATCGGGATAGGTTTCACTCAAATGATGTTTCTGAGAAATAAAAGGTGAATTTACGAAAAATGAGAGAGGTTTTTGTCCAAAATATGCCAAAGAAGAAAAAAATCCTTCACTCTTTACACAGGTGTCATGGTTTTGGAGAAATTTCAAAAATACAGTTGCCTCAGGAGAATTGATGCACCTCTGAAGTGACCTTGGGAAAATCAAGATTTCTCCTAGCTTGGTTGGCCAAATGAATTTTTTGATGAGTCAAATGATAACTAGACACAAATTTCTTTCCAATGAGATATTATGAGATCAATTTGGAGTTGATGAAGACCTTCAAAAGTTGACTGCAACAACACTCTGCCTTGAGGCAGCCTCTTTCTGCTCACTTTGACAAGTTTTGGGAGATTTGATTTCTGACAAGGCAAATGAACTCCAAATTGAAAAATTCCACTTGGGTTGGAAATTAGACTTGAATTTTTTTCCAACGAGCTATCATATGCCCAATTTGGACATTGGGAAGGCCTCCAAAAGCCTCCTGCAAAATGCACTATTTATGGCGTGGCGCATTGGGTAGGAGCGCGGCGCATAGAACAAATTTTCCCAGTGTAAATTAACACTGGCGCGGCGCATCCAGCCTGCACGGCGCGTTGGGCTGGTGCGCGGCGCATAGAGCCTCCAAGCAAATTTTTTACCACTGCTTCATCAAAATTTCAAATTAACTCAAATTCCTCGCTCCAAGTAGGTTTGTAAAGCTGTGGATTGCTATTGGACGACGTTTGGTGTATTTTGAAAGTGGAATATACAATAAGTTGAATGTCAAAGTAAACCCTATCATTTGGATTTCAAAATTGCTTCTTAGGGTTTTATTTCGATTTTCAAAGTATGGTTGTTGGTGCCAATTTGTTTAAATCCCATTTCCCACCTGTGATTCCTTTCCTCCTCACTGTCACGTTATCATCATTGCCAATCCCCTATTCCCCAAACCACTCATACCATTTAAGCCCTATTTCCCTATCATTTTCAAAAATTTCCTAAATTCCCAAATACTTTAACTTCACTTGATTGAACCTCATTTTTCCCACTATCCCTATCCCTAAAGTCCCTATCCCTAAATTCATTGCATTCCTTATCATTCATTTCACTTATACAAATTCCCAAAACCTCAAATTCCGTAAACAATTCATTGGTTGTCCCTTTTCCCAAAGTTTGTCAAATCAAACTTTTCCCTTCCTATTTTGCAACTAAGACAAAACAAATAAATTCTCATTTTTCATTTTCAACAAACCAAACATACACTTGACATACACATTGCAACACCATGACGGACACCGACACATCCAATGAACGAGACAGTGACTTTACCACTAAACTGCATATACAAGGAGGGTACTGAGGAGGCGCAAAACACATGATCGACTCCGAATTTCAAGGGATTTGAAGAAAATTTTGTCATTTTGAATTTTTTTTGGTCACAACACAACTTTTTCTGCCCGACGTGTCGCGCCACTCGACGCGCGCTTACGTTTGAGAGATCTTCTGGAGGAAAACTTTAAATTTTTGGATTTTTTATGATAAATTATGCATGCTCAGGAATGGCTGAGAGATTTCATCAAGTTCTGGGTGGTTTAAAGGGTCAAAAACACCTTGAAAATGGCCTTTCTGCCACTTTTTGCACCAGCAGGAACCAGTCTTGGGAGATTGAAATTTTGGAGGGGCAAATGGACACCAAATCTAGAAATTCCACTTGGGTTGGATAGTAGACAGACAGGGCTTGCCAACAAGCTATCATGAGCTCAATTTGGACTTTGGGAATTGCCTCAAAATTACCTCCAAAGTGGCACTACGCATTGCGTTTTTGGGCACGGCGCATAGAGAAATTTGGCCTCATTTTGACTCTTCAGCTCAGAAATTCGCCCAGTTTTGACTAGTTTTAATTTTTGATGTAATTCTTGATCTACCTTGATGTAATTTGGTGAATATGATGTAATTTGGGAATATTTTTACTTGTTCTAGAATATTCATTCACCGAAAGGTGAAATTTGAGTGAATGGATCAGTTTCCTAGCATATAGAGGCAAGTTGTTTGGCTGCCTAGATTTTAGTTCCACGTTTAGAATTGGTTGAAACAGCTCCTAGAAGGATGAGCTAGACCCCTAGAGGCATGGGAAGGGGTTAGGCTTGCCTATATTATGTATTTTCTGAGTCATTTTCATGGTTGGATACTTGGGAAAATTTTGGCACCTCATTGTACATTCATTTCAAATTTTTGGCAAAGGAAAGACCAGAGTTTTGCAGCACTTGTTGGGATCCTTGTGGCTTCTAAGTTTTGATGATATTCTTCTCATGTTATTGTAAGTTTAATTAATGTTATATGTATTCCATTTCCCCTTCTCTTTGCTTCTGAATTAAACAAATGAGTAATTGAGGTAGAATTCATTGATTTGCTGATGCTCTGCCTTAGACTTTTGTTTAGTTTTTATGTTTTTTTCGTCAGTTTGAAGAGGATCCTTGCACTCTCTCGCCCTCTTCAGCTCCTTAGCAGTCTTTTCAATCCATCCATTGAATCTAAGACATCAAATTCATTACCTACCCTACCCTAATTTTAACTCTGCAAGAATTTGGCCTCATCCCCAAGCCCAAAATTATTTTTCCCTTTGTCCAATAAAAACCCCTAAAAATCAAAATCAAACCCTCCTATTTGTTTATCTAGCCTAAGATTTTTATTTTTTTAGTCATCTCAATCCCCTTTGAATATTTTCATTGAGATTGACCCGGAGAGAGCCCTCTCCTGTCCTCGTAGGGCTAGCTACGAGGCTGAGCGTGGTTTGGTGTTGTCCTTTTTCTGCTTTATTTCAGCCTAAGGTGGATTTGGGAACTAACAAGTCCTACAAGTACCACAGAAACTTGGACCATACACTGGAAGACTGTCCATTCTTAATATCAAAAATGTAGGAGAAGCATCTACCACCCACACAGAATATGAAGAGGGTTAAGGCTGAGCTACAAGATAAGGATCCCAACGTAAATGTTGTCACGCACAGTGGATTGGCTACTAGAGGGACTGGGGAGAAGGTTGAAACTGAACCTCTGATCCGCAAGGAAGTTAGCAAACAAGAAGGGTTTTACCTAGACAAAGAAAGAGAAACGTTTATAACAGCTCACAAGGACTTTATCGGGACAGAGGCACCTACATCGACCCTACTCCATGCGAACCTTAAGGCAGATGAGGAGGTCAAACCTTTCTTGCAGGCATGTATGAAGTTGTTGCACAACCCAAAAGCTATGCAGAACCTTCAGGCATTAATAGATAGCTGCGCAACACGCCCTACCGTGTCCCCAGATATTAAGGATGTGCACAAACTATACAGATATAATAAATTTCTGGGAGGGAGATGCGACTGACGGCACATATCGACGATTACAAGATGGACCAGGTTATTTTGGATCTAGGATCGGATGCAAATGTATTACCTAAATAGACTTGGCAGTGAATGGGAGAACCAAAGTTGGAATGGTCTACTATCCAGCTACGCATGGCTAATCAAAAGAAAATCGTACCTTTAGGGAGGCTATCAGGGATTATGGTAGATATCGAAGGGTTCAAGGTCCAGGCTGACTTTGAAGTCATTCAGATCGTATAAGATGTGGACCCCTACCCTACTCTATTAGGATTGGATTGGGCCATCGACATGGGCAGTATCATTAACGTAAAAAAGAGAAGCATGGTGTTTGAAAATAACAGCACAAGGGTGATAGTACCATTAGACCCTGTGGAAGGTAAACACTAAACTAAACCAATACCTAAGGACGAGGATGTGGACCATACTATAAGTTAACTACGCGGGACATAGTCAACCCAACAGTGGATGACCCAACAGTGGATGAAGTACTTTACTGGGAAGAGGATAATTAATGCTTCTCTGATTCTGATGAGGAGATAGAGAATTGGCAGAATCGGTTACATGATGTCTCTACGCTGCATTGTCTTCGGGTCACAAAAGACTTCCGTTGTGTTTCCTCAGAGGTAAGGGACCTACCTTGCTTTAACGGATCGGGTATTGAACTACCCACATGGGAACTTAAGGAGCCAGGAATAATCGACTACTATGGCCTAGCCCCAAAAGAAGGGTAGGTTGACCCACAAGCCACTTCCGACTCAGGGCCATGCACGGGCACCAAACTGATTCAGCCACGGACAAGTAGCATCAAAATGCACCCTCCACTGGCTAAAGGTACAAAAAGAAGAGCCCTCTTCTATATGACAGCCCCTATAACAAAAAAATAGTTGCGTTTAATCCTTGGCCACGCAGGTTATTACGGGAGGTTCGTTCAGAAATATGCTCTGACTATAGCCCCTCTTAAAACCTCACTTACACGAAAGGTAAGGTTCTCTTGGGATGACGAATGTCAGGAAACTTTGTCTTTGGTCATAAGTTACCTAGGAAGCAAGCCTGTGTTGGGGGAGGACGTGAAGAAGATGCAGATGATTGACCCTAGCATAGCAGATAGGCCAAGCACATAGGGGTTGTGAAAACTAGCCATTGGACAATTGGTAAAAATAAAAAGTTACCGAGAAAAGGAGCGCCCTCTGGGCATTTAATGAAGTGAATTTTGGGGATTTTTTACCATTTCCTGGTAGACACATCTCAGATAAAGTTTACCTTACCATTGCACGATTGTGGGTATTATAGAAGGAGCAGGATAGTTCAGCCAGAGGTTCCATCTCATTTGCATAGCTTGCACTCATTCTTCTCTCGGAAGAACTTGAGAAATCATATTTCCCATATTTTCACTATCCCTCTCATGTCTGGTCAACCCGCTCCGTCTGATAGTAGTCACCCAGGGCTGGGATTCATTTTTCGTGCAAGGATGACGGCCACTAACCCTACTGAACCTTCAGCCCCAACAGGGCCTGACGTTGAGGAAATAATGGAAGTTGAGTCTAAACTGGAAGAAGTTCCCTCTACGTCGGTCACAAGGAAAGGGAAAAAGAAAGCACAAGGCTCGATAAAAGCCTTGAAAGCTGCGAGATGGGCTACCGGGAAGCCTAGGACTTCTTCGAGGCACGCCAGGTCCCTGCCGGCATCACCCCTAGATCAAGATGCACAGGAAGGTGCTCTGCCCGCCAATCTGATCAATTGGTTACCTCCCTTCGTTCGCCCATGTAGACCATCCACGTGAACACCAAAGAACTTGGATGGCTTGGTCACCTATCTGCAAACCCCCCTAACCCTGGGAGAAGTCCCTATCCTCAGTGATCCTTGTGGAAGACTCCATGAGGTCAAGTTTGATGATCACGACTTGGGGAAGTCTGAAACCCTCCCTTAGTTGGCCCCCGCATTGTACTTCGATACAATCCATGCAAATGATGGAGTCACGGTGGTTCCTCAGCGATGGGTATGTGGCTTGGCCAGGTCTGGACTCTTGAATCTGCTACGGATGCCCCATTTTGGCCATTACAACGTCACAGATCGGTTGGCTCGGCAGTTTCTCGCCTTAGTTCACGATGGTTTCTCATGGATTCGGGACAGAATCCCAATTGATGCTGCATTGATCCACAAGATTAAAGGCATTCCTATGCAAGGGCCACACCCTCTAGAGAGGGTAGGCAAGAAGTACGAAGCAGATACCACTACGTTCATGTGGAAGACCTACAAGGTGAGTCGAAATAAGCGAGGCTTTGTGATCCAGACTATCAATGATCCTGCTACACAAATGGGCACTAGGTTCTTAGCCTGCAAGCTAATTATAAAGTGCCAGGTTGCGACCATCCCCGCCTATGTTATTCGGTTAGCCGGCCGGTGTGCGAAGGGATTCTCATTCAATTGGGTTGAATATTTATGTGATGAATTTATGGCTAATGTCTGCGAATCTTAGGAGCAGGGGACATCCTTATGCTATTCATGGTTATTACTCCTTATAGCATTAGTTGCGTGGGACACCCCTGAGGAGTCAGTCCTCCCAAAGCTCCCCCCAGGGATTTGTGAAGGAGCTTGGTATGCTCATTTATGGGACTCTAAAGATGTGCAGCGCGTCAAGGATAACAAATTTTTCTGGGTCCTCTTCCAAAGCAATGTGGCAGCAACCATAAATTCCCGACCTTGGCTGTCCTTGACGGTATATGAAAAATACAAAATTGTTGCAGCATTCCAAGTTACCATGCACCATATTCAGATCCATAGCCTCAAGAATAAGACATGGACGACACTTCCGTATATGGTAGCAGATGAAGAAATTGACCTGATGATCACATTGTGGCCCCTTGCCTGGAAAATAGGCTTCACAGCCACCCATGGGGAGACCACGGAGCCCAGCCAAAAGGGCTCAGACGTAGCCACAGAAAAGGATACATAGTTGCCAAAGACACCACGGCCGAGACTCAGGTAGGTTATGACAAGGATAACACCCCCCCCCCCCCCCCCCCCCCATGGTACGAAGTGGTCAGGTGAGCCTGCACCAAGGCCCCAAAAGAAACAGTGTGCCCACCGCAAGAAATATGATGTGACGGTCACACTAACTAATGGTGACCTCAAGAAAATCATGGAAATAGTTATGATGGCTATAGAAGATAAGTGGGAAGCCATAGAAGAACAACAGAAGGCTATGATCGACACCATCGAGGTTGAGCTCCGTGCCCTTTAGTTAAAAACAGATACGCTGCAGACCAGCGTCGGCCAGGCATGGACTCCTTTGGTAACTAGCAGTACAGCGCTAGCTACGGAAGAAAGCCGTCTCTATTTTGTACCTAGCGCTGCCCTGATAGGAACTCAGATCCAAACAAGAACATGGATCCAGCTGGACTTGGCCAAGATACCCCATGAAGCCTTACAAGGCCTCTACAACGCTGTATTCGAGGAGATTAACCATCGTGAACAGAAAATACACCAACGGCTTGGTACAGTCGAGCAGACCATCACGCAACAGGCCGCAGACTTGCTCCTTGCCGTTTCACAGCAGGCAGAGCTAGAAAAAATGATCCACCAGCTCTGCACAGAGGTTAAAAACGAGATCCCAGCCGCAACCATGCCTTGGGCTAAAGTGGAAAAATTGGTTGTAGCACTGAAAGCATCTAGGATGGAAATGCATGTCGTCAAGACGTAGTTGGAGCAACAAATCACCGACTTACAGGCCAAATTGCAACCCGAAATGCCTCCAGAAGTACGAGCCCAGTGCGTTGCACTAGTAACTGAAGAAACGAATGTTATTTCAGGGCAGATTGCTCAAGACGCCCAGTTGCTAGAGTTAGCCATGCAACTCTGGACTAAGGTCAAGCACAATCCGGTCCTCCATGAAATCAATCAGGACTTACGGCAGAAGGAAGAAGCTTTCGGGCAGGTTGAAGCTACGCTGCCCACCTTGGTGCCTGCACAGTGCTTGGCACGTTTGAAGACCAGCAATGATCTCCAAGATGAGATTGAGTAAATCCAATGAAAAAATTATGTCATTGCGGAACGTCTGAAGCCTTGGGCTGCCACAACCCTCTATATTTTGTAGGATGTAGATGGCGCATTCAAGCGACTAATTCAGGCACTAGATAGTGTCACCGCGGCAACTGAAGGACCGACCTCCCAAAAGCTTGTAGACATTGCACAAAGTGCTGCTGCTCAGAGTCAAGAAGTGTTACCTCTGCTAATCGCAGCCATCAATGCACTATGTGCGCAGGTAGAGACCGCACCACCACAGTGACTCGAGATGAGTCACAAGATTGTCTTGGGGGATTGTTGGAATAGGGTCTCCTGCAAGCTGCGAAACTAGTCCAATTTTGCATATTTTTGTGTATGATTATTCTAGCGTAAGGGTTTTGGGGTGGGTCAAAGCCCCAAAAGCATTGTAATGGGTCAAAGGGTAGACCTAGAGTTTGGAAACCACGGTTTACAGACCATAGGAAAGATTAGGCTAGATTGTTATAAATCGAGGGACAAATTTTAATTATAAGGTAAGAAAGATGATGAGATATTGATGTGAATTGTGGCTTAGTAGATCTGTTTGGGTTTTTGGGGAAAGGACTCCTACTAGATGTGTGCACAGAGATCCCAATTCCTGCTATATGCGGACCTTGCTGCTGTGTGCGCAGTTCGGGTTTGGGTATTGTAAGAAGGAACTGAAGGATTAATGAATGAGAAGGGTTGTTGCGTAACTGAATATATTTGTACTGTTGATGTGAATATTTGATAGCTGTTGTGTTAAGCTGCGAAAGTACTGTGTTAAGTGTCTCTCCTACAACTGGGTATGTTCTGTTATGTTTTATGCAAAGAATAATTGTAATGTTGCACTACTGTTTTAGGAGAATATGATTTGTTGAGTACAGTAAGTATATTTGACCTTGCGCACATGGATGCGAAGGAGATCTATAGATCCGGTTCTGAGATAGACGATCTGGTCATTATAAAGCCGGACGCAGCTCTTCTTGGCTTACCTATCCTCTCCTAGGGTGCAGAAACCTGGTTCCAACACCCACCCATACTGCTTCGGGTGAGACTTTGACCTGCGTAAGCAGGTCACTGCCGAAAGGGCCAGTAGTATAGGGGTTTGCTGGAAAACCTTAACCTCCGAACCTGGGTCAGGACCCCTTGAGCCAACAGGCCTTATCCAAGGTTGAAATAAGAGAGTGTATCCTAGATTTATTCCTAAAATATAGGTTGTATTATTTTTTCATGTTTTTGGAGAGATAATTTGTGGGATGTTCTCAAGCATGTCTTCCACATCCTCATTAAAGGATTGGTTAGGTTTTGAATAAATATGTCCAAAATATTGGAGGGATGAATCCTTGATATTTTCATAGGAGCATATATGTTTTCTTTTTGCATGTATTGATTAAACATTGTTTTTCCATATACACATTTTGGCCTACCTGTGGAAATATTTGGTGTCTCGATCCCCCACTTTGAGCCAAAATCTCCTCGATTTTAGTCTCCAATATTCTTCTTCTGCTCTAGGAAAAAATTTTATATGAATGAACTCTTTATTTTCTTTTATGGGTAGCTCCTGAGTTATTGGCCCACAATCTAAGCAATTTTAAATTTCTTCAAGATATAAATTTATTTATTTATTTATTTTTATTTTTATTTTTTTCTTTTTCTGAAGAAAAAAATGTAATTTTATTCAACCTAAAAACCAAGGAAAAAAATCACATTTTGCAGGTGTTTGAAAGTATTCAAAAAATTAAACCTTTCGACTAACGTTCATAAAAGGAAAAAATATATAACTATTACATAAATTTTCTAGGGCTAAGTGTGATAAAAATCACTTAAGTTCCCCTTTTCTCCTTTCTTTTTCTCCACATTTCGCCAACCTCCTTAATTGGGAGTGGTCGATACTATTGACATTTCTACTCCTTCCATATTCATGGGAACTTCTTTTTCTGAGTTGAAAATCTCAAATGTTTGTGTTTTCTTTGTTCCACTAGCTCCTTGAGTGTTGCATATTACTTCATTTTGTTGTTCTAGTACCTGGATTTCTACTAATTCAATGTCTTTCTCGGTGTGATTTTTAATTTCTCTCTGCTTCTTTTCTCCCTCCTCTGCTTGAGGTCCTTGTTGATTCTTTTCTTCCACTTTTTTATGATTCTCATGTGTTTCTTATTCATCATATTCTGAATAGGTTGATCTATTACTTTCAATCCCTTTGGATTTTGGGGTCTTTTCTTTGTCCTTTTTATAATTTTTTTAGCTTGTGGGCATGTATTTTGCAAATCTCTTTTTGTAGACAAATCCAACATCTGAATGTTGTGTTTTCAAAATATAATATTTTATGCAACTTAAAATATTTATGAGCCAAACAGATATGATATGGTTGGCCTTCACTAAGGTTTATCTAGAAAAAAAAAATTGGCAAAGGTAAAAATAATTTTTCAATTCTTTCTTGATCCATATTTGTAAACCTCCCCAATGTGTTTCCAATACATTTGAATACTTGGTGGTGCCAGAAAGGGAGAGGGATATTGCATAGTCTCACCCATACTAGCATCTTTGTAACCACCTTTGTTGTAGCATCAAAATCAAGAAACCATGGAGTTACGAAGAGGCATACCTTGCCCCAAAACCATGGCCCCTCATTTAAAACAAAGACCAGATCTTTATGAGTGTAGAATTGTACAACAAAAAACCCCTTGGAACATAGGTAGACGTCACAGTGATTGGTCTAGTTGGTGAAAACCCACTAATGTAAATCTTTTGATTTGGGCCAAAAACCATTAAATCTACATATAAGGGCTCTAGCTTGGAGGGTTGTGAAGAGACTACTTACCTTTGGTATATTTGTTTTCATGTATGGTAATTTTTCCATCAGTTCAACAATTTAAGGACTTAGGGTTAGTAGATTTTGGGTTTGTCCATCTAGTATGGTTATTTTCCCTTTCATGGCATCCTTGAATGAAACGAGGCCATTTGCGAATATAACATACGAAATTGGTCTAATTGGATTACTCATCCCTGTATTTCTTTCCCATAGCCTCATATTGATAATAATAATAATGGAATTGTGTTCAATGTTTTATTTTTCAACTTGCTAACATTTTGTAACGATTTTCCTTCATAAATAAAATTTTGTAGATTTACTAGTATACACAAATTATATTGGACATTCTTTTTTCAAATCTTCCACCACCAGATCTAAGGCTCGAACCCCTATGAAAAATAATTTCCCATTTAGGGTTTTTACGAAGATTTGAAAAAAACCCTCCAGATCCAAATTTGTATTCTGACAAAACAACATATGAGCACAAAGAAAAATAGGCCAAATCTTAGACCTGGGTCGTATCTGGGACAAAATCCTTAGTGCATGCCCATAATGCAGTTGCAATCTATCACAATCCAGTCCCAGATATACTGGACTATGAGGAAATTGGTACCATATCTACGTATACCATAGAGCCCCAGCATCTTGATCCAAGCAAAAAAATGAAAGAGAAAGCGGATTAAAACTCCACAACTTCCCCATGCCAGATAATTCCTCAAAATGAACTGTGAATTTCCTCAATATTTATATAGATTGAAATAATGAAAATAATGATCAATATTCATAACTATTGCATTTTAGAACTTCACATTTAAATTTAATTAATAAGTATATAAAATTTTAATATTTATAATAAACATTTTTTCCATGTGCTCTTTCTCATCAATGCTATGCATATCACATTTAAAAAAAAAACTTGTAAAAATTATAAAACATGTAAAAGAAAAAATTCCAAACACTTATATATGTAATTAAAAATAAGAATGTTTCTATATATACAAATGTTAAATTTATATAAATATAAATAATATTATTAAAAACCTGCATAGATCCATTTTAACTCCAGATTTATCAAGTGTGGAGAGGAATCAAATCTCTCAAGGTGCCAACATTTCCTCAAGTTTTGCAGTCAAAAACAAATTTGCACCTTGAGATGTTTGATCCCTATTGGTGCTTGGTAGATTTAGAGTTAAGATGGATCTATGTTGGTTTATCGAAAGAGTGAGTGTGTTTGAAGTCTCCAGTAAAAATTCTATTTTTGTCATAAATAGACTCCTTAAAATAACATAGAGAATTCCAGCATTGGATTTTTCCCTATTATGGTATGGGCATATAAATCTTAACTATGCTGCAAATTTTACTAGAGGGGATGCAAAGAAATTTGGTAGCAAGGAGATCTTAGAGCCTAGACTAAATGAAAGAGTGACATGGAAAAAATTGTATAGATGCTTCAAGAAGCTCGTCTAGAGATAACTGCTCTGGCTCCACTTCCTCACCATATGGAATTTTGTCTTTGGATAATATCACATTCCCCTAGTTTTGTCTCTTGGAGCAAGATGATTCGGCCCTTTTCTTACTTGATTAAACCTCAAAATGTTATTAATTAATTTCATTTCCTAAACCCCAACAATTCTAGGTGATTACTTTCATTACTTTTATTCTTGGGGATTCCTCCTTGAAGAAGGAAGAGCTTAATCACTATGATCTTGGTGGTCCTTGTTCCTCAATTTCACATTCCCTTAGTTGGACACCTAATTTGTTAGGATTGGTGTGGAGGAATGTGAACCATGACAAGGATTCCAAGGGACGTTGGAAGTTAAATCCAACGATCACAAGATATGTATTAATATGTGTATCCTATGAATAATATGCTTCGTGTGCTTATCTTAAATTTATATAATTACCTGAGTAGTTTTAACAATGGTATCATAGCTAGTTTGGCTCAAAATTCCCCTGTCATCTTGAGTTTATTAGAACTTAGTGTTATTTTCAGCTTTTTGCATTTTTCTCTCTAGCCCTTTGGTTTTCAGCAACTAGATCAGCCTTGTAGGCCTGCAACTGCTCTACTTAGTGTATGGAAATGCCTCCCTTTTATTCTCAGGATCGTTGACTCTGTCAGAATTCTAAGGTTTTCTTATTTTTCACCTTCATCATCTAGATTCATACAAATTTAACCTCCTAGATTCTCTCATTTTACTTCAATCCACTCTCTTTTATTTTTTACTTTATGAGTGTTTAGTGAAGAATCCATGTACCTGTGGTTGCTCATTTTACATGTGAACTCTGCATCCTGGGTAGATTAAATGGTCATAGTGACTTTCACGACCCTTGCTTTGACCCCATGGTGGATAATTTTATAGTTTGGTTCTCAAACTAATGTTTTTAGTATGTTTTTTGATGGTATAATATATTTAATGGTGGATACATCAAAGGAAAGACATTGTATTATTCGATATTGATAGAATGAAAATATTTCATACCTTGATTTGTAGTGAATACCATGGCCTCTGCAATTTTGACACATTTTATCTTCAAATGAGAATAATAAACTGATGATATAGATGTTGGAAAACATTTTTTGGTCTGATATCCAGTGATTAACATGCCATTAATTTTTTCAACCCTAGCACTCACCTCTCCTCCTCTCATCCCGAGCTAGAATCCTATGTTTATACCCATTCTACATCAGTCTTTGTAACTCCATGAATTCTAGAGTCATAGAACGACTCAATGAAAATTCCCCAAGGACACTTTGCTTGACAATTTTTAGTAATAAGGTTTTCGGTGAAGTTGATGTGAGTTTGACATACTTTGTTGGAGGTTGGAAATTTTTCTAGCTCGAGCTATAGTGAATCGGGTGACAAGGTGTTGAAAGGATCAAGGAGCTTATTGAAAGTGAACCAAACAGAAAAGAGGCGAGATATATAGATTTTTTTGATGTAGTCGCTTGAAATATCCCAACTCTCATGAAGAAACATCATGTAATTATCACACACATGCCTTAAGCACAATAAAATGCAAGCTATACAATTAGTTTTGTTCTCGTGTTGCCTGAAAGACTAAGAAGTTCCTCCTAGTAAGGAACCAAAAATGAGAAATCATTGGAGTGTGACCTATAACATTATTTTTGTATGGCTTGGCAATTTATATACATTATAAGAAAGAGGTCTATTGGAGGAGGTCTTTGCATTATAGTTCAAAGGGGTAGTTATTGTTTGTAGAGGTTTTGAATATTTGAAGTATTTTGGAAATTGGAGGGCATTAGGGTTGCTTTGCTTTGTCATATTGAGAAAAGTGTCAATATATAACGATAAAGCATTTGTTTTGTTTTGTTCAGTGTTTTTTCTTAACTCATTTTAAATTTTTTTATTCTCGTTGGTCAACTTCACTTACTTGGATGTTTCCTCATTTCTAGTCAACTTAATCTTTGGTTTCTTGTTTGAGTGCACCAAATATTGCTTTGCATATGTTGCAAATTGATTTTTGTATTAATTTTGGAATTTCGTTGATGAATTTTTTCATAAGAAATATTTTAAGATTTTAAATGGCTCATATTGATAATCTATAGAGTTACTTAATACTCTAATACTCTCTTTTATTGACATTACAACCATAATTCACAAAGACATTCTCACCAAGTTCCAAACCCGTTTACAAGTTGCATTAGAGAATATTGAGTTTCTCCAGCTCGAATCACAACTCCAACAAGATGAACTAAAGAAAAAGAATCAACATTTCGAACTATTTTTTGTTCAGAACAATTTTTTATTTATTTGATATTGATTCCCATCAGCACCCAACACATGATCAGATTAGTGATGCCACTTTAGGAGAATATTTACATGAAGATGTAGAGGTTATTATTTCACTTTCCAAGCCCATCAGCGGACCTTAGGAAGAATCCATCAATAAAAATCATGGAACTGGTCTTGGATATTAAAAGGAATTGACCTTTCACATTCTAGACTACTCCAAACCAATTTAGTTTCAGAGTGTTGGATTTCTTCAGGATATATCATATTCACTTTTTCCAAATCTATTTCAGATTTGTAGATGCCAACACTGTAATTGGTTTGGCTATGTTAACGATTAGTGTTTTTATCTTCGCCATTGTGAGCATTGAAAAAAACATAGTCATCATCCATACATATATTCTAGACATACGATTCCTGCAAGAAAAAAAAAATCACCTTATATGGATTAATTCCTCGCAATGGCCTTACAACCAAGAAAATATATTAGTCTTGTAGTAGATATATCTTCATATTCTCACCTTATTTGTAACACGAAGGAAATGATATTCAATTATAGATTTGAAGTTATATCAAGTGAGCCTAAGCCACAGGTTAAACTAGAGCCTTCAGCCAGAGTCAAAGTTAGAGTTGTAGCTAAAGACAAACATGTTCCATGAGCATGATTTGGTTGGTGGTCAGCCTTGAACTACCACTAGTAGAAGACTTTGGCTTTTGCTACCCGTCTCATCTGTATGTGGTCATATTTAAACCATCATCAGGGAGCTCTTCCACTTCATAAAATACTGCAGCTTCTATCCATATTGGGAATTGTTCCAAGAATTGCTTCGAGCTAAGTTCCAAAGTTGGTGATCAATCTTAAACCACCACAAGTAGAAGACTTCAACTTCTTCCACCTCATTTTTTTTTGGTCTTCCTTAAACCACCAAATTTAGAGAATGCATCCAACCATTGGTTACTATACACCTTGTATTTCATCTCTCTTCTTGGAATCACATACACCCCTTCAAATTAAGGGGGGGATGTTTGACACCTAATTCATTAGGGTTGGTGTAGAGGAATGTAAGTCATCATGGGGAGTCCAAGAGACCTTCGAAGTTTAATTTTATGGTCACAAGATATGTATTAACATGTGTATCTTGTGAATAATATGCATCTCACGTTTATCCTAAATTTTTCTTTCTCACTATGTAAGTTTCAATACCTTCAATAGTATGTTGAGTTCCAAGTTCATTGTCTTTTTCTTCTTTTTCCTCTCTTTTGTTATGATTGGGATTTTGTCCTACCATTTTTCATGTTCTTCTAGTTGAATTTCCCTTCTTTAGCTCAATATCTGATCTTTCTTCAATTGAAGATGATCCAAAAAAGGTTTCCCAAGTGGTATTGGGCATTTTAAGGGGAAGATAAATAGGGTACATGTCCTCTTGATTCTGATTTTGGGCCAAGGAAAATTTTAGTGGTATTATTTATGGTGATTTTCTCCTCATTTCTTGTGATATTTTAAAATAAGTGAGAGATTCATATTTACTTCATGAAGGGGTTCTTATGAGAGCATTTTTATTTAAATGGGATCTAATTGTAGTCCATGAACTAGTTATTAAAGGACAATTCAATAGCTTATGGGAGGTGTTTCTCAAGGTCTACTTCAACACAAATCCTTACACAAGAAAACATGTTATCTTGGGGTTCAACATGGTCAATGAATTTACCAAGGGGGTTGTTGATGTTTCTAACAGTGTCTTCATTTCGGCATTGGATGGGAAGGTGTGCCAATTTGACCCAAATAGGAATATGAAATAGAATGTATTTAAATTAGGATTCTAGTGGTTTAGCTACAATACTTGGGCTACTAAGAAGTAATTTCCACTCCTAAATATTAGGTCTCAGTTTTATTTTTCTTCAAATAAGAAGGTGAAGAAACCCTTTCCACAAAATTATAGTGAGAGATTTCCTTTGATTGGACGATGCCAAATTTTTTCAATCCAAGAATTCAATGTTCTTGGGGATTTCCCGATACCTACGAACTTACCTATATATCATCAATATACTAATATAAGTGCCATTACTCTGGATTGGACCACCTATACAAGGAATTTACATATTTCATCCAAAATCTTCATGAATCAAGAGGGGATAGCTCTGGCTAAACGGGTAAGGGATGAGACCAAATTTTTAAAGGCATTAATATTTGTAGAGCAGGGGTGGCAGTGGGGGGAAGGGCTAGTGGACCCCCAAGGTTGAATCCATGGTAACAGTCTCAATTTAGAAGGGGAAGATTTGCAAAGATCACACATCCTCATTTTCAAAAATAATGACATGGGGGTGGGATTTGATCCTTCGATACATTAAAGTTAAAATGTGAAACCATGACAAGATGACAAACATAGAGTTGAAATTATGTGAAACCGTGATAATATTATCATTCATGTGATATAATAGCAACGATACGTAAGAATTGAGCTTGCTCATATTTTTTCATTTGAGTGTATTTATTCATACCCATAAAATATATATTTTAAAAAGGAGAAAGTAATATTGTGGGAAATACTAATGGATGCTTTCCTACATTTGTGATTTCCATTTTTTGTAAAAATATTGATGTATAATAATACACTTAATCCAAGTATATTTGAATCAAGCACCTATTGAAATGGTACTGAACGAATTCATAGCAACATTGACAATAATTGATTAAATTAACCCTTAATATAAAAAGAAAAAAAATTAAAATAATTAATCAAAATATAAACATGCCAACTTCTAGTCACTCAAAATTTTGTAAAATATGTTTAAAATTTTATTTTTATTATATATTTGACATTAATATTAATAAATATGCTTCTCCCTAAACAATATTTTAATATCAATCCTCATAGATGACAAGACTGATAAAATAAGTAAACATACCATACATTCCCTATTAGGTCCCTATATTACTAGTGTAGTCCCTTATTGTTGTTATTGTAGCCCCCTTATTGTTATTTTTGTACCCTTGTAGTCCCCATAGTATTATTATTGTTCCCCATAAAAGCCCACTATTTTTATTGTTGCTCCCTTACATTATTATTGTTAGGTCGGCTAGGATTATATTGTGACCCCATGGACTCCTATATATAGAAAGGAGGTTTTGTCATTTGTATCATACAAGAATTGTTCATTTATGTAATGTAAAGGAGGTTTCCCCCTAGAATAGGTTGATTTATAAGGCGTTGATCTCCCTTTTCATCTATTTTGTGATTTGGTTTCATAACATTTGGTATCAAATTTTTGGATTCTATGGTTTCGTTGCTTCAAATAGGTCATCGTGGAATTTTTTCTATAACTTTTTTTCTACGAAGGTTCAGAAGCTAAAAAAAAACCCATTTGCAAAAAAATCCTAAGGAACTTTTTGTAAAAATTTCATATCTTGGTTCATAATATTTTCGGGGATATCATCTGTGGAAGTTATGGTTTTTGCAGGATCCCGAATTTCATCTCAAAGATTTGACCCTGGAAAGATCGTCATAACTCTCTCTCTCTGAGCATTGGATTGGAATTCTGTAAAAAGTGACCAAAATTAAATGGATTTTAGTTTCTTGTGTATTTATTTCAGAGCCGAAGGAGTCAAAAATGACATGTGGCATGCTATACAAGTTCGCTCTACCGAACAAGTCCATAATTAGGTCATTGTGGGAGATTGGGCATTGTAGAAATTTTTAATACAATTATGTATTGTCAGATTCTCCCGATCTAACAATTATATGCCAATGTTAAATACATAATCCTTCTACTAAAATCTTTGCGGAAATTTAATTGCCAATTTCAAACACATGAAGAAAAATCAATCAAACATAACACATATGTTTTTAATAGGAAAGAATAAAGCTAAAAAACCCACTATCATATATTATGTATATATCATGGATCATGAAACAATCTCATACAAAACTCTAATCCAAGAGCTCTCAGTACAATATACAATCGTCTCACACTGTCATACAAAAAATGGCATATTCATGCACCAATTTATTGCCTCTTGACATCCTGCCTCCACTGTGCAATCCCTGCTGATCACAATCCCTGAATGAATTCAATCTTGCATTACCTTGACTATGTAATCCTCATTGGCATCTCCAATGTGTGTTTGGTTGCACTTGTCCACCCCCTATAGTCACAACTGATAGTCAAACTTCCCCTTTCACCTATCTCTGAACTGGGTCTCCACTGGATCTGACATGCATGTAGTTAACAATAGTAAATCTTCAGTTGCATGTGAGATCACTCCATGTGAATTAATTTAATATTTAATTCATTGATCTCTCACTAGTGTATCTTTAGTTTCAACTAGTTACAACTAGCACAACTGAGTTTAACTCACTTTATTGAGTTAAACTACTTTACAACTCACATAACTACACATCCAACTCTGTTACAACTTTGTATGACTTAGTTACAATGAAGTCCACTAGCATGTCCCACCAACCAACCTTTGAAATTGAAATTCCTTCAGTTAACTGCTTTGGCACATAAGTTAACTAAAATCAAGTGCTTCAAGAGAATAGATTATTATTTATTGTCTAATTATTGTTAAGGGCTAACAATAATCGACATGCATTCCACTAAAAAACTTCGCACGTGAATTCCAAAAATAGACACCCATCCATCCATATAATTTTCTCAGCCATCTATAAATATATTACTGCTAAAAATAGATTTTGATCCAAATTCTAAAAATAGACATATCACCTAAAAATAGCATGCGAGCCCCACCTAGTGTAGGTGCTTAATTTTCACTAGGATCATCATCTTGTTGAATCTCAACAGGCATAACTTTGGCTTGAAGAATCCAAATCAGGTCGGACTTGTGGCATTGTAAAGAAGATTCATAGGGATAATAAGGGACTGAAGATAAAATCTTGGGGATCTAAAATTACAGAGATACATCAGTTTCAATATCGAGCTCCTAAAAAGCAAGAAAAAGGTGTGTATTGTTTTTTTATTGCATAAGTCTTGTTTGAAAAATCAGTTTGAAGTGATTCCAAGGGCATATTGAAGCATAAATATCAGTATTGGATTCTAAAATTCCTCCTAAAAATAATTAAACACTCATTAAGCCCTAAGAAGGCTCTACTATGACTCAAGAAGAGGAAGAAGTGCAACATGATATATCAAAATTACAAGACCAAGAGAAACAAATTTCGCTCTCGCAAAGAGTAACAAAAAATGAAATGGAAGCTAAGATGGATGGTTTGAAGAAAGTTTTGGAAGCTAAGATGGATGGTTTGAAGAACGAAATGGAAGCTAAGATGGATGGCATAGAAGCTAATATGGATGGCATGGAAGCTAAGATCGATGAAATAATGAAAGGCAACATGGAAGACATGAAGAATGATATAAAAGAAGACATGGAAGGTTTTAAGAAAGGTTTGACAAAGTTGATACAAGAAATTATTCCTAATGGCGAAAAGGTAGTAGAGGAAACTCATGATGAGAACAAAATAAATATTAATCGTGATTTCATAAACTATAATGTTGGATTTAAGACCCACCATATTCCAAATATCGATATGAAGAAGTTCGATGACAAGGATCACGTAACATGGATACTAGATATGGAGAAACATTTTGATCTCCATAATGTGCAAAACACACAAAAGGTACACCTTGCAACTTTATATTTACAACAAAATACATTTGTATGGTATCGATGGCTTTTATCTCGTAAAAAAAAATGTCACTTGGTCAATTTTTATGGAGGAAATGAAAGCACATTATGAGGATACAAAGAGAAACACCTTCTTTAGCCAATTGATAAATCTCAAAAAAGGGGTTCAATGGTGGAGCACATTGAGGAATTCCAAAAATTGAATATAATGGCAACTGATATTCTAGAGGAACATCGGATTAATGTCTTCATAGGGACTTTAAAGGATAACATCCAATATGATTTTTGCCTTTGGGAACCTGATTCATTGGAGAAGGCATTTAGGTTGGAAAGAAAAATTGAAAGTAAAATTATGGCTACAAGGAAGCCTACCACTCACATCTATAAATATGGCAGTGTTGCTACTCCTAGACTTCTGCAACCTACAAGGTTGACACCACAACAATTGGAAGAAAAAGGAGAAAAAAGGTATTTGCTACAGTTGTGATAGAAAATACACTAAAGGTCATAATTCTTCTAAGAAAAAATTATTTTACATAGATTGTGAAGAGGAGGAAGAAAATGAAAAATAAACTTCAAAAGAAGAGGATATACACCAGGAACCAACGCTAGAGAAAGAAGAAATGAGCCTGACCATATGATGTAATGCATTGGTAGGAATTACCACTCCTGAAACTCTCAAGATAGGACATATCAAGAAGAAAAATGTAATAGTCTTGATTGATTTGAGTAGTACCCATAATTTTATTCATTTTAAGGTAGCCAAGGAATTGAATTGATTCATATACCCAGCACCAGAGTATCAAGTGATGGTTGCAAATGGAGGAACTATAAATTTCTCTGGAAAGTGTCATAATATCAAGCTAACCATGGGGGAATATGTAATATTCCAATGATTTCCATTCCAATGGGATGTGTTGATATTTTACTATGAGTACAATGGTTACAATATTTTGGGACAATAGCTTTTAATTTTCAAGAACTTTCCTAGAAATTTTGTTCGGAAGGAAAGGAAGTTGAATCACGGGGTATCGTAAGGAAGATGGGAAAGATAATAATCTCTAATGTCATGACAAAGCTTCTGAAGATATAACAATGAGGCATAATTTCACAATTATGATCACTAGAAGTTCCAGCATCAAATTCATCTATTTCTCCATATCTCCAAAAAGTCTTGGACAATCATTCCAAGGTGTTTGAAACTCCCAAAGGACTCCCACCTATTCATGATCATGATCATGCTATTCATTTGATTCCAAGAATTTTTCATCCAAACATCAGGCCTTACATATATCCTTATGTCCAAAAGAGAGAAATTGAACATATGATTACATAAATGTTAGAGGCTCGTATAGTTCAACCTAGTCAAAGTTCTTTCTCTGCTACAGTAGTATTGGTGCACAAGAAGGATGGACCATGGCGCATGTGTCTAGATTATAGGGATCTCAATAAGTTCACTATTAAATATAAATTTACCATTCATGTGATTGATGAATTATTGGACAAATTACATGGAGCAAATTATTTTACCAAGTTGGATCTTCGTTTAGGGTATCATAAAATTAGAATGAAGACTGGAGATATTCTGGAAACAACATTTCAAACTCATGAGGGTCATTATGAATTTTTGGTCATGCCTTTTGGCCTTACCAATGCACCTTCTACATTTCAAGGGTTGATGAATTCCATTTTCAAACCCTTCCTTAGAATATTTGTGTTATTATTTTTTGATAATATACTAATCTACAATGGGTCTTGGAAGGATCATGTTCAACATGTTGAGAGGGTGCTTAAACTATTTGAGAAGAAAAAATTATATGCAAAAGCCTCCAAATGCTTCTTTGGAGTACATGAGGTGGAATATCTAGGTCATATTATATCAGGAGGTGTTAAGGTAGACCCTAACAAAATGAAAGCCATTAAGTAATGGAAATTCCCCACAACCATATAACAATTGCGAGGATTTCTTGGTTTAATAGGGCATTATCGCAAGTTTGTTAAGAATTATGCGAGAATAGCAGCACCTCTAACAAAATTGTTGAAGAAAGATGCATTTTCATGGACTCTTGAAGCAATTAAGTCCTTTGAACATCTTAAAGAGGCAATGTGCCAAGCACCGGTCTTAGCTATGACTCTTTAAGATGTTCAAAGGCCTTAGTTGCTTCAGGAGTCCATGAAAATGCATCTCTCTTCAAAATTTTGTTATAGGTGATGTTATTCTCCCATAATTCTTAACAAAATTGTGATAATACCCTATTAACCCGAGAAATACTTGCAATTGCTTTATGGTTTTGGGGACGTTCCATTCCTTAATGGATTTAATTTTGTTAGGGTTTACCTTAACAACCACCTAAGATATAATATGACCCAGATATTCCACCTCTTATACTCCAAATAAACATTTGGAGTATTTTGCATATAATTGTTTCTCCTCCAATAGTTTGAGCACTCTCTCAACATGTTGAACATGATCCTTCCAAGACCTGATGTAGATTAGTATATCATCAAAAAATACTAACACAAATTTTCTAAGGAAGGGTTTGAAAATGGGATTCATGGCAACCCTTGAAATGTAGAAGCTTCATTAGTAAGGCCAAAATGCATTGCCAAAAATTCATAATGACCCTCATGAGTTCGAAATTTTTTTTTCGTAATATCTTCAGTATTCATTATAATTTCATGATATCTTGAACGAAGATTCAACTTGGTAAAATAAATTTCTCCATGTAATTCATCCAATAATTCATCAATCACAAGAATGGGAAATTTATCTTTAATAGTGAGCTTATTGAGCTCCCTATAATCCGGACACATGTGCCATGATCTATCCTTCTTGTGCACCAATATTACTGGAGCAGAGAAATTATTTTGACTAGGTTGAATTATACCATCCTCTAACATTTCTGCAATCATATGTTCAATTTTTCTCTTTTGGACATAACGATATATGTAAAGCCTAATGTTTGGAGGAACACTTCCTGGAATCAATTGACTAGCATGATCATGATCATGAATATGTGGGAGTCCTTTGGGAGTTTCAAATAGCTTGGAATGTTTTTCCAGGACTTTTTGGAGATGTGGAGAAAGAGATGATTTTGATGTTGGAACTTCTAGTGAGCATAATTGTGCAATTACGCCTCATTTTTCTTTCTTCAGAAGCTTTTTCATGACATTAGAGCTTATTATATTTCTCAGCTTCCCTGTAATACCCCGTAATTCAAGTTCCTTTCCTTCCGAAAAAAAATTCAAGAAAAGTTCTTGAATATTGAAAGCTATCGTCCCCAAAGATTGTAACCATTGTACTCCTATTACAACATCAACACCTCCCATTGGAATGGAAAGAATTGGACTATTAAATACATATTCCCCCATTGTTAGCTTGATATTATGTCACTTTCCAGAGAAATTTATAGTTCCTCCATTTGCAACCATCACTTGACACTCCGGTTCTGGGTATAGGAATCAATTCAATTCCTTGGCTACCTTACACCCAAATCAATCAACATTATTACGTTTCTCTTCTTGATATGTCATTCTATATTGAGATTTTGAGGAGTGGTAATTCATGCCAATGCATTATAGGATATGTTCAGACTCATTTCTTCTTTCTCTAGGGTTGGTGATGGGCCTCTAAATTAGACATAAATTAAGGCCCATCTAACCTTTCTTAGGCCCATCTATCTTTATTATGCGCATGAAAAGATATATTAAATCTCTCCTTCTACACTTAATAATGTTTTCTTATGCTTTAATATTTTCTTAGGAAGGTTTAAAGGTAATTGCATATTTGTGCCTAATATTGGTTATTTTTGTATAACATTGTGATAATATTGGGCAGATTGTGCAGATTTGGAGAAGGAGATAATTTAGGGACTTTCTCCCTGCAACTCGAAGATCAAGAGTGAAGAATAAATGAGCACAATATCAGGAAATTAGGGAGAAATCATGGATATATTCAAGGGGGTTGTCCACCCTCCTTAACTCTCAAAGGCAGCCAAAGGATCCTCATGAGATCCCCCTCCAACAATTAAAATTATAGAGGTAGCCAAGCAACTCAAGACCAAGTGCACTCAAGCCATACTTCACTTGGAGTCAAGTGGACTCATTACCTATTTTTTAGGGAGTTGTTGGTAGCTGCCCTTGACGATAAATAAAGTTGATAAAGAAATAATTAGGGTCGATCCCGGTGGATTCTGGTCCATTCGATGTAGTCCATTCCATTCCATCCCATGCCATTCATTTTCCATTCTATTAGGCTTTTGTTGTTTAAGACCTTCAGGATGTAATAAGATTGTATTTTTAATGGAATGAGTATTCAGATGACTTTTTATTGATCTAGTTCTAGAGAGCTAGGCTCGTGGGTTAGGGCCCAACCCATGTGCCTCAACATCTCTATTGTTTTCGTTCTTTCCTTTCTGTCATTTAGCTGATTTTGTTTCTGTCAATTAGCTATTTTTTATTCTGTCATTTAGTTAATCTTTCTTATGATAGTTTCAATTTGTTGTTTCAATTTGTTGTTGTAGGTTTTCATTTTCATATGAGTAATATAATAGAGGATAAAAATTTAAAATTCTTGGATCTAGAGTTCCCTTCTCATCTTTTTCAATAGATCTTGAGGAGGTTAGACTTTCCCATAGGCCAAAAAAATAATTTACGTTCACTATTTTTATCACACACTTTGTTGTTCCTTGAGAAACAATTCCTTGCTGTGTACAAGAATCCGTGCTCAAGACATTAAAGATTATGTCACAAAATGTATATCTGTCTCTGTTTATTAAACCTTCAAATATTAATAATATATTCCCAAATATCAAATCTTTATAAGTTCTGCAATGCCATGTTCCCTTTATATTGAAGTAAGCGAAATGGAAGATGAAGAAAGAAAAGGATTTCAGTTTGTCATGCTACTTAAAACAGAAACTACCATAAATAAAATCCTGAAGAAGTGAATAACAAAAAAGCTAAAGTAAAGGAGCGCCCAAGGATATTTAACTCTTAGATACATAAATATCAAGAGACCTGCAGCTCTAATCACTCTACTTTATTCACAGATATGGAAATGAAATGAAAACCAAGAAAAACTCTTCAACACAGATGGAATAATGGAAACTTGCAAAGCTTTTTAATTCATTCAATATTGTTCAGTACAAAAATTAGCCTTCAAGGTTCAAAAACTCAGAACCTTCTTTCTTCTTCAAAATGTCTTTAAATACAATCTGAACCAAAATGGTTTCCAGTTATAAAACTGATTCCAACTAACTGTAACTGCATAACTACTCTCTGTAGTGGAGGCACATGCCTCGGAAATATTTTATTACATTTATATGACTTCATTTAAAACATAATAAAAGATGATAACTCCTAATCTAAGGGAACTGATGTTCCTGAAATAGTGGCTGACTCAATGACTATTTGCGGCTGAACGACTACTTGTGGTTGTTTGGCTGGAAATCCCTTTTCTGTGTCAATAGAAAATTTCTTGCATTCCTTCCAGAGTTTTTCTTGAGTTATCGGAGCGTTCTTGTAACGATGATATTCCAGTGTAAAGGAAACAACTTGACTGTGAGTAAGGTTACTTGTGAACAATGTCTTCACCATCCATAGCAGAAGGAAATGCCTTTGTAAGAAATTGAATACTGTTTCTCCCTTCAATATCTGTGTCTTCTCATGTCGGCCATCTGCTCTGATTTTTGCAAATATCAATTAATCCTCATAAAATTTCCAGGACATAATCTCACCTCCCTCCTTCCAGCATGAGGGAAAACCTGTTCTCGTCAACTTGTCAAACGAAATATCAAATTTCTTAACTATCTCTTTAATTCCCTGTAACCGTTTCTCTGAGGCCTTTAGAAGGTCATTTTTAATGATCATTTTGTTTACCTCTTCAGCATAGAAGTACCTATCCTGTATCCCCATATCTCTCAACTCTTCATCTGTCTTGGAATTAATAAAATTTATGAATTTTTTGGCCCAATTTGATCTTTTAATAGCGGCCTGCTTCTCCGATAATAGCTACTTTTCATGCTCTGAAATAATGTTTTTCTCTCTGGCAATTATATTCATGGAATCCCATTTTGACTGCACTTCTGAAATGATCTCGTTCCAGATGAGATCCTTAGCTTTGATTAGGGAAATATTTCCCTTCAATTTCTCCTTGAGTTCTTTTATTTGTTCCTCAGCCTTTTGTAGCTTCTACTCGTTCTCATTTGCCTTTCCTTCCCATCCTTTCTTCATGGGCAGAAAATGAACTTGATCAACATTAAGACTTTGCCTTATAAATTACAAGGAAAAAAGTCTCATGGGAACAAAGGTTGGGAGCCTATAGGGCTCAATGCTAACTCCATACAGCCTTATCTCAGAGTAATCTTCAAAAACAAACCAGTCTCCAAATTTACAATTAGGTCCTAACTGTAAGAATTCCTGGGCCTTTGGCAGAAAGCATGGAGGAAGAGTTCCATTCAAAATTTTATAAGTAGTAGTCATGAAATGATCAGCAAATTCAAATAAACCGGCTTCGTTCTCTTCTTTTCTAACCATATCGATCCAAAACAAAACTGACTGCTTATTTTTATTACTATCCATTATATTCAAACCAACACTCATGAACTCTTCAACATTTTGATATAAAAACAAGTAAACTACCAGTGATGGAAATCTGAAAAAACCTATTAGAGGGAAGGCGATCAATTGAGAATTCACTACTTCCTGCCAAAAGGACGGGATATCTAGCATCACCCCCGGTTTCATCATAAGAGCGAACATCCCCAAGGCTGCCTTATCAATTTCGTGATCATCATCTCTCCCCAAAATCTCCATAATACAGCTAAGAACTGGCCTGTATTGAACATTGAACGCCTCCAAGCTGAACTTTCCTGTTTCAAATTGAGTCTTCTCTGGACTTGATATCAAAAATGACATGCAACGGTTAAACTCTTCATTTGAAAGCTCCTCGAAATACTGAATCAACGAATCCTCAGAGAACTGCAACGGAGACTCATTTTCTGGAAAACATAATGCTTGACGCATTAATTGAGTTGAAACCTGCAGAATATTTTCCCCTTGGGAATTCATAACAAAACACTTGCCAGGGTACATAAACGAAACTAACCAAGAAATGAATTCGGTGAAGAAATGAGTTTTGGGAACACAAGCGGACAACACTCCCGAACTTTTCATAGCAGAGAACACAGAGGACTTGTCAGTGTTCAGGGTTACTTGGTAATGCAAGAGAGGATGGTTGACAGACGACGCGGTGTCATGAACATCTTTCTCGCTATCTAGGAGGGGACTGAGACTTGATAAACCAGACAAGGATGCTTGCTTGGCCATGACTGACAGGAATTTGAAAGCAATTCGCGAAGTAATGAATAGTGCAAAGGTGGCGGGATGTGGTTAAATAGGGCAAACAGTCACAAACAAGTCACAATAGGACGGAAAAAACCCCTTTTATAGACTACGGAAACCATAATAAATGCAAGAGTGACGTGGAAATATAGTTAACAGTGAATGAAAACTTGTTTTCCACCTCGACAGATGACGTCATGCGGGGGGTCTGTGAGTACGGCGGAGAGTTCCTACCCATACCCCCCGTAATTAATCAGAACCTTCGATCACCAGATTTCTGAGATCTGACCAGTCAACTGCGGGGGGTCGGGATTTGATAACCGACGGGCTAATTGACCCCCCGCAATTGCATATCCATACGCTTCTTTGCGTGATTGTGACTTCCGATCCGGAAGCTGCTCGGGCTTTAACCTTAATACATATATATATCAACCCAAGGTTGGCCCGCTCCATGTATATGAATAAAAATGTAAATACATTGCATTCCTCTCTTAAATATGCTAAAGTATTAAAAACTTCATACTATAGCATATTTTCGAATTCTTATATATATATATATATTTTTAATTTTTCTTTTCAAAATTTCAAAATGAAAAATAAAAAGGATATGTAGATAATGATCCACAACATCTGGCTCCACCTGGGGATAGTGTTTTTACCACGAAACACTAAGAACCTGCAGATTAGTGCCTTCACCTCGGGCATGGAGTCACATATTTCTTGATGAAAATGTACAATGACCACACCGGATATATACAATGATGAACCAGCAACTGCTTAATGTCAGAAATAATGCTTGAGATATTGCCCATTCACAGGCATATCCAGCACTTCTTCTTCCAGATTTTCCAACGCGAAAGTATTATTTCCTCTGATTTCATTAATTTTGAATGGGCCATACCACAAGGGATCAAATTTACCGTGTTTGCCTTTATCTTCCCTTCGTGTATCCCATCTCAATACTAAATCTCCTTTCTGAAACAAAACCTCCTTTGCTTTTCTATCAAATATTACCTTCATCTTCTCCTGATAAGTGAGCAAGTTGTCCTAAACTTGATTTTTGTTTTCACTTAGTTCCATCACATTGTTCATTCTTCTTATCATGGCGTTTGGTTCTGCTTGAGCATCTTGGAGAAAATAAATCACAGGTTTCACCAATTTTGTGGGGAATAAAGCTTGAATGCCGTATACGAGCTCATAAGGGGACTTGCCGGTAGACCTCCTTGTAGTCATCCTTGTTGCCCACAAGGCAAAAACTAGCTTCGTATCCCAATTCTTTTGATTATCACTGATTGTTTTCTTCAAAATTCTTACCAATGTTTTTTTGGAGGATTCTGCTAAACCATTTCCCTGCGGATGATAAGCTGTAGAATGAGACAATATTACATTGTAAGTTTGACAAAAATTAATAAATCTGAGTGAACTGAAAACCTGGGCATTATCTGTCACAATCTTCACTGGACATCCAAACCTGCTAAAAATATTCTCCTCCAAAAACTTCATAACAACTAAATCATTCGCCTTCTTGGTGGGAATTGCCTCCACCCACTTTGTAAAATAATCTGTAGCAGTAAGGTTCCACTTAAACTTCCCACTGGATGGTGGATTGATTTCTCCAATGAAATCCAACCCCCATTGTCTAAAAGGTTCTTCAATAAAAACTGGGAGAAGAGGTAACAGAGCTAGCTTTTTCTTTTCTGCAAATAATTGGCATTTTTTACAACTTTTGACTGTATTGTAAACATCAGAAAACACAGTCGGCCAATAGAAACCTGATTTGAATATTTTGTGAGTTGTTACCTTCCAGCTGTAATTCCCTCCACACAAGCATTCGTGATATTCTTTCATCACTTCTGAAATTTCTTCCTCTGTAAGACACAACAACAGCATACCAGCTGGATCCTTCCAATACAACTTTGCTTCGATTATAACATAAGGCTGAGCCTTAAGTTTCAGAGCCCTATATTTTGCTCTATTAATTGAAGGGGGACATGAAAGAAAGCATAAATAATGTACAATATCCTTATACCATTCTAAACAGAGAAATTTATACTTAATTGTTGTCTTTGACTGATTATCACGCGTTTCTCCATTGGCTTCTTCTACAGGGGCCAACAAATTGATTCCCAACGCTTGGAAGTTGGATTCTGTCAATAATTTAGCCAATCCCAATCCTTTAACCAGCTTGGTTGGTTTTACATCCAAATCATACTCTTGAATTTTGGCAATCCATTTTCCCCTCTTACCTTCCACATCGCTTTGTACTAGCACGTCTTTTACAGCTGAATTTGGAACGTACGCTAAGATCTGAGAATGAAGGATATAAGTTCTAAAATATTTCAGTGCTTTTACCAGAGTGTACACCTGTTTCTCCAATATATTATAATTCAATTCTGCATCTCGGAGAACTTTACTAAAATATGCAACTGGCTGTTCCTGCTTTTCTTCATTTCTCTGCAATAACACGGCTGCAATAGTTGAGGAAGAAGCAAATGAAAAGATTTGAAACGGTTTCAAATAGTCTGGACTGACTAAAACAGGTGCTTCCTTTAAAGCCTCTTTGATTCTCTGAAAAGATTCCCTTGCTTCCTTGTCCCACTTCACCTCAGCATTCTTTTTTAACATGTTTGTTTTCTTTTTAACGATTTCTGCACAATTAGGGATAAACCACCTTAGAAAATTAATTTTTCCGAGAAAACACTGAATATCTTTTTTACTTCGTGGCAGAGGAATTGTCTGAATGGCTTCGACTCTAGCCGGATCAATCCTTACTCCTTCTTTTGAAACAATGTGGCCTAGTAATTTACCCTCCTCCAAGGCAAACAAAGACTTTTTGGGATTCAGTGATAATCCAAACTTTCCGCACTTCATGAAGGCTTTCTGTAGATGCTGTAAATGTTCCTCATCAGATTTCGAAAAAATTGTGACATCATCTAAATAAACCACCAGAAAATTGTCTCCCACAAACGCGATATCCATCGCCCTTTGGAATGTGGCCCCGGCGTTCATCAGACCAAATGGCATCCTGGCGTACATGAATGTTCCCCAAGGCCTAGTGAAAGCAGTTTTCTTCTGATCTTCCTTCTCCACAGCTACTTGATTATACCCTGAAAACCCGTCCACCATAGACAATCTATGAGCACCAGTCACTTTCTGTAAAACAAAATCCATTTTTGGCAAAGGATAATTATCTTTTAATGAAGCCCTGTTCAAATTCCTGAAATCTACGCATAGCCTTATCTCTCCGTTTTTCTTTCGGACGGGTACAAGATTAGAAACCCAATCTAAATACCTGAGTGGAACGATTATATTGGCTTGCAGCAATTTCTTTATTTCCTTTTCGATCGGAGCCAACAGCAATGGATTAATTTGCCTAAGCTTCTGTTTATGTGACTTTACTCCATCCTTGAGTGGGATTTTGTGTTGTATGGTACTTTTATCATATGTTTTCAAATCATCATACGACCAAGCAAATACATCTTTAAATTTTCTGAACAAATCTACATACCTTTCTTTATAGTTCTTCGGGATCCCTTTGAACAATTTGACCATTTTAGGTTCTTGTTGAGTCCCCAAATTGCAATCTTCAACCTGCTCCTCTTCGTTCACTTTCTTTTGATTCACGGCAACGTCATTAGCCCCAAACAATCTCTCAAGAGGTACTAAACCTCTCGGCAAGACGTTATCTTTCAACTGAATAATTTCTTGACCACCAATCTTATTTTTAAGAATCTCATTAGCCAATTGGTCTTCGTTAGTTTCCAAATAAATCTGATGGTCTTCGAAATCTTCGGTCATCAAAAGAAACTGCTTAATCTGCTCATCATCTTCAAAGACCTGCCAATGTTTAATATTATCAGGAATCGAAGTCTATGTCTCATCTCAATTTCATACCTTAGTTTCACGCTGACAGGAGGCTTGAACGTACTTGCTGCAACCGCCAATGAATCTGCCAATCTATTTTATTCTCTTGGAACAAACTGTAAATTGAATGCTTCGAAATAATTTTCAATCAGATCCCATACTTCATTCCAGTATGCTCGTAACCTAGGATGCTTGGTTTGGCATAAATTCTTGATCTGTCTTATAATTAATTCTGAATCTCCAAACACAGTCATAGATTTAATTCCCATCTGCTTAGCTGTCTACAAACTAATAATTAATGCTTCATATTCTGCGACATTATTAGTAGATTCGAACTCCAATTTGAAAGAAAAAGGTACCAGATTACCTTCCGGAGAAACAAAGATGAAACCCGCTCCCGTACCTTCTTTGGAAAATGCGCCATCAAAATAACACTTCCACGGTTTATCTGAATGTAATTCCTTATGTACAATTGTTGAATCAAGCTTCCCCTGAGATTCTTCAGCAAATTCTACATCCTCATGCAGCATAAAACAAGACAGGTCATCCTTCTCTTGGCCATAAATTGGTGAATTACTTGCATCCTTCTTGGTAGCAGTTTTTTGAAATCTAGTTTCTCTATACAACCTTCTTTCTTCACCATTGAAAACGGGAATAATAGCATATGTAAAGTCCAGTTTCAAAACTCCTCCGAGCTTTGCCCCCCATGATCTGGATAATAACATACCAAACCTGGCTGGAATATCTGCCACTACAACGTCCATCATAATGCTTTTGGCTGGGATTTGAGCCAATGAAACAACCATATCTTTAATGAGACCTACACACTTAACCCTCTTCGAGTCAAAAGAGTAAAGATCTCTGTATGGCTTGGTGATTTGTAAATTTAACTCCTTCATCACACTCAATGGCATCAGATTGTGTGATGTGCCAGAATCTAGCATACAATTGTGCAAAACGAAATCATGCAAGAGAAGAGATATATAAAAAGGAGGAACAGACGAATCTACCTCTTCCACATGAGGTCCAAATGTCACAACTGGCTTTTCTTCCTGCAGATTCACTGTATCGCTCACTTCGTCAGGTTGAGACAGATTGATAAATTCAGTGATTTCTTTTTTGTAACCAGGTGTTTTTATGAGTTCAAGAAGAGGTACTTGTATTTTCACTTTTTCTAACTCTTTCGACAAGCTGAAAGTTTGATTTGATTTTGTCAACTTTTCAGGTTCTTCTTGATCATTTTTGGAATTTGGATTCTGATTAGAAACTGTAACCACTTTCTCCAAAATGTTAGAATCTTTAACTTTCTTCTGGGAATTTTCTTCTTGCTGCTTCCCTTTCTGTAATGGAGTCGCCATTGGAGTAGGTGCTACCTCTGATTCCTTTTCTTCATTTTCTTGCGTCCTCAACCTCTTTTTTGACCTCAAATCATACTTTTTATGCAACTCAGATTGCATAAAATCTGTGAATTGTCTGCAGTAATCATCCGTCTCTTCTTGATCGAATGAGAGATCAGCTTCTTCCTCTTCTTTCTCCCCTTCTTCATCAACTTCTTCTTCTGTTTCATCATCTTCCATATACACAGCTGATATCCGGGCATCATCTTCTCTTTCGTCATCTTCATCTGCTGAATGGGAAGGGGCTGCTTCTATGTACAAAGGTGCTTGCGCCTGATCTTGATCTTTCCTTTCTCTTTGTAAAATTTGCAGGGGTTGTTTTTTAAATTGGGGATTAAAAACACCTCTATTCTGTCTTGCAGGCTTACTATCTATTTCCAACTTTACCAATTTATTTGAAAGATTTTTTATGACCTTAGACATGTCTTCAATTCTATGATCTTGAGCTGAGGCTTCTTCTTTAGCCTTTCCTTTATCTGAAACTTTACCAACAACGGACATATTAGCTTCAATCTCCAAAGCATCAGTTTGAATCTGTTCCAACGTAGGAGACCTTCTTTCCCTCAGCGTGAAACTAAAATCTGGTTCAAAAGCACCAGCAAAAACAACCCTTGCTCCAATAGGAGGGGGTTTCATTTCAACAGGAAAACTATTATACAATTTGTTAAATCTTTTAACAAAATCATTCATATTTTCATCGAATTTCTTCTTGATTGCATTAAATTCTGTCAAAGAATAGCCATGGTCCCTTTTTTCGCCCTTTCTCTCAATAAAACGTCTTTCTAGGGCGTCCCAATCATTAATGGAACCATTATGTAATCCTTTGAACCATTTCCTTGCCTCTCCACTCCGAGACTGAACGAAAAGTCTCATGACAACATCCAAATGTTCAACGTTTAAATTCTCTGCAAAAGTGCAAAACAGGGGCAAGTGTTGTTCTGCAGTTATTTCATCTTCACCAATAAATATAGGGAGTAACTTGAGATACTCCTGAGGCAAATCATGCAGTGGTTGTGGTAGATTTAATGGTGCGTATCTATTCATCAAGAAAGCAGGGGCTGCAGGAACTGCCATGTTTACGCCCGGGTTAACTGCTCCTTGAGCGGGGATAAAATGAATACCAGTTGTGGGAAAAGATGAATGAGGTGAAACAACTGATATGGGAATTGGACTATGAAAAATCGCAGAAGAGCTGGCAGCTGTATGTGACTGAGTTTCTATAAAATGAAAAGACACAAACTCCAAAGATTGTTCTTCTAATGTGGGTTCTTGAAAATGAATGGGTGATGGTGATGATTCTTCTTCCGAGAAAATGAGTTTCTTGGAAGCTTTCTTGGATGAGAAAATGTGTGAATTGCTGCCAGGTGCGAGCAGTGTGGTTTCAGGTGTAACTAATATTTTTGGTTTCTGGCCCTTCTTTGAAACAAGCTTCTCAGGATTTGACAAAACGGGAACTGTTTGCTGAGAGGTATCTGACCTCGTGTGAGGTTTCTTGGGAGCCACAGCTATTTTCAAACAATCACAGCGTACCATTTCCTCCTCTCTGAACAACTAGAGGAAATGTAAAACAAAACCCAGGGAAGAACTTCGACTCTTCGTTCCCCGACAACGGCACCAACTAATGTTGTTCCTTGAGAAACAATTCCTTGCTGTGTACAGGAATCCGTGCTCAAGACATTAAAGATTATGTCACAAAATATATATCTGTCTCTGTTTATTAAACCTTCAAATATTAATAATATATTCCCCAATATCAAATCTTTATAAGTTCTGCAATGCCATGTTCCCTTTATATTGAAGTGAGCGAAATGGAAGATGAAGAAAGAAAAGGATTTCAGTTTGTCATGCTGCTTAAAATAGAAACTGCCATAATAAAATCCTGAAGAAGTGAATAACAAAAAAGCTAAAGTAAAGGAGCGCCCATTAAGGATATTTAACTCTTAGATACATAAATATCAAGAGACCTGCAGCTCTAATCACTCTACTTTATTCACAGATATGGAAATGAAATGAAAACCAAGAAAAACTCTTCAACACAGATGGAATAATGGAAACTTGCAAAGCTTTTTCATTCATTCAATATTGTTCAGTAAAAAAATTAGCCTTCAAGGTTCAAAAACTTGGAACCTTCTTTCTTCTTCAAAATTTCTTTAAATACAATCTGAACCAAAATGGTTTCCAATTATAAAACTGATTCCAACTAACTGTAACTGCATAACTACTCTCTGTAGTGGAGGCACATGCCTCGGAAATATTTTATTACATTTATATGACTTCATTTAAAACATAATTAACGATGATAACTCCTAATCTAAGGGAACTGATGTTCCTGAAATAGTGGCTGACTCAATGACTATTTGCAGCTAAACGGCTACTTGTGGCTGTTTGGCTGGAAATCCCTTTTCTGTGTCAATAGAAAATTTCTTGCATTCCTTCCAGAGTTTATCTTGAGTTATCAGAGCGTTCTTGTAATGATGATATTCCAGTGTAAAGGAAACAACTTGACTGTGAGTAAGGTTACTTGTTAACAATGTCTTCACCATCCATAGCAGAAGGAAATGCCTTTGTAAGAAATTGAATAATGTTTCTCCCTTCAATATCTGTGTCTTCTCATGTCGGCCATCTGCTATGCTTTTTGAAAATATCAATTGATCCTCATAAAATTTCCAGGACATAATCTCACCTCCCTCCTTCCAGCATGAGGGCAAACCTGTTCTCGTCAACTTGTCAAACGAAATATCAAATTTCTTAACTATCTCTTTAATTCCCTGTAACCGTTTCTCTGAGGTCTTTAGAAGGTCATTTTTAATGATCATTTTGTTTACCTCTTCAGCATAGAAGTACCTATCCTGTATCCCCATATCTCTCAACTCTTCATCTGTCTTGGCATTAATAAAATTTATGAATTTTTTGGCCCAATTTGATCTTTTAATAGCGGCCTGCTTCTCCGATAATAGCTCCTTTTCATGCTCTGAAATAGTTTTTCTCTCTGGCAATTATATTCATGGAATCCCATTTTGACTGCACTTCTGAAATGATCTCGTTCCAGATGAGATCCTTAGCTTTGATAAGGGAAATATTTCCCTTCAATTTCTCCTTGAGTTCTTTGATTTCTTCCTCAGCTTTTTGTAGCTTCTGCTCGTTCTCATTTGCCTTTCCTTCCCATCCTTTCTTCATGGGCAAAAAATGAACTTGATCAACATTAAGACTTTGCCTTATAAATTCCAAGGCAAAAAGTCTCATGGGAACAAAGGTTGGGAGCCTATAGGGCTCAATGCTAACTCCATACAGCCTTATGTCAGAGTAATCTTCAAAAACAAACCAGTCTCCAAATTTACAATTAGGTCCTAACTGTAAGAATTCCTGGGCCTTTGGCAGAAAGCATGGAGGAAGAGTTCCATTCAGAATTTTATAAGCAGTAGTCATGAAATGATCAGCAAATTCAAATAAACCGACTTCGTTCTCTTCTTTTCTAACCATATCGGTCCAAAACAAAACTGACTGCTTATTTTTATTACTATCCATTATATTAAAACCAACACTCATGAACTATTCAACATTTTGATATAAAAACAAGTAAACTACCAGTGATGGAAATCTGAAAAAACCTGTTAGAGGGAAGGCGATCAATTGAGAATTCACTACTTCCTGCCAAAAGGACGGGATATCTAGCACCACCCCCGGTTTCATCATAAGAGCGAACATCCCCAAGGCTGCCTTATCAATTTCGTGATCATCATCTCTCCCCAAAATCTCCATAATAAAGCTAAGAACTAGCCTGTATTGAACATTGAACGCCTCCAAACTAAACTTTCCTGTTTCAAATTGAGTCTTCTCTGGACTTGATATCAAAAACGACATGCAACGGTTAAACTCTTCATTTGAAAGCTCCTCGAAATACTGAATCAACGAATCCTCAGAGAACTACAACGGAGACTCATTTTCTGGAAAACATAATGCTTGACGCATTAATTGAGTTGAAACCTGCAGAATATTTTCCCCTTGGGAATTCATAACAAAACACTTGCCAGGGTACATAGACGAAACTAACCAAGAAATGAATTTGGGGAAGAAATGAGTTTTGGGAACACAAGCGGACAACACTCCTGAACTTTTCATAGCAGAGAACACAGAGGACTTGTCAGTGTTCAGGGTTACTTGGTAATGCAAGAGAGGATGGTTGACAGACGACGCGGTGTCATGAACATCTTTCTCTCTATCTAGGAGGGGACTGAGACTTGATAAACCAGACAAGGATGCTCGCTTGGCCATGACTGACAGGAATTTGAAAAAAATTCGCGAAGTAATGAATAGTGCAAAGGTGGCAGGACGCGGTTAAACAGGGCAAACAGTCACAAAAAAATCACAATAGGATGGAAAAAACCCCTTTTATAGACTACGGAAACCATAATAAATGCAAGAGTGACGTGGAAAGACAGTTAACAGTCAATGATAGCTTGTTTTCCACCTCGACAGATGACGTCATGCGGGGGTTCTGTGAGTACGGCGGAGAGTTCCTACCCATACCCCCCGTAATTAATCAGAACCGTCGATCACCAGATTTCTGAGATCTGACTGGTCAACTGCAGGGGGTCGGGATTTGATAATCGATGAGCTAATTGACCCCCCGCAATTGCATATCCATACGCTTCTTTGCGTGATTGTGACTTCTTCTCCAGAAGCTGCTCGGGCTTTAACCTTAATACATATATATATCAACCTAAGGTTGGCCCGCTCCATGTATATGAATAAAAATGTAAATACATTGCATTCCTCTCTTAAATATGCTAAAGTATTAAAAAATTCATACTATAGCATAGTTTCGAATTCTTATATATATATTTTTTTAATTTTTCTTTTCAAAATTTCAAAATGAAAAATAAAAAGGATATGTAGATAATGATCCACAACACACTTGACAGTTTTTTTTATAAGTAGGCAGGGTTGATTGCAGGTACAAGAATATTTGCCCGAAAGAATTTCATTAACACCTCCCCGCCTCATTTCCCATCTCCCTTCCATCTATGATGTTACGCTTCTATTCCCTTCTATTTCACTAATTGCAGCTGCCGCATCCTTTTTATTCACAAAAACCATCAAAGTTGGACCTCTGCTCTTGCTCCTCAAACTTCCCACTACCGTACCTCGCCTTTTCAGAAATTGCACTTCACATCTTTTTCCTTTTTCCTTTCAAGACTTACCGCTCCTATATTTTGATTGTGATATTGTTATCGCACTCCACCACTTGTCCCATTGGCAAGTTGTCTGACTCATCGCAGTCTCTGGCCTTTTCGCAAATCGCAATTCGAAACATTTTTCCTTTTTTTAAGACTTACCACTCCAACCGCCAATTTGCGATAACTCTCTGTACTCCGTCGTGTTAGCACTATATAATTTAGAAGATTGGAAAAATTAAACTATTAAGCGCAACATCAAACCACTTTGGAGTCTAGGACCTAGCCTTCCTAGACTTAGAGAGGGCTCTCTCTATTTTATTATTTATGATTTAGCTTGAGGGTTACAATTGTAGATGTTAGGCTAGTTTCAATGATGGAGGTTTTTTTTTTGATTGATTGTGTGGTTGTACAGATAAGGTTGCAGAGGCTATTCCACTGGGCGATGGATTCAAAGGCTGGAATGGCACATCAAAATCAAGAGAAAATCACAGAGCAAGCTAACTGTGCAAAATGGATCTTAAGAGCTGTATGAATTATGATGTGAAAGAAACAATAAGGTTCAGTAGTGACTAAAGAGAAATTAAGAATTATTTAACCAAACTTCAGCAGAAAAAATTCAGATTGTAAATGCAGACAGAATTAAGGCGCTCTGACAGCGAATCTTAATCTAAACCTTCTGATTTACAATTAGATGAGCAGATACACATCACCATTTTAACACAACTCAAGAATCCTGTAAATGGTCTTTCATTATCGATATCTATCTCCAAAATTACAGTGCTCCAATAGTATTTTTTACAATACAGGTGCTAAAATATCCAACCCTTGATAATGAGAATTCTAGAAGTATTTAACTAACAACTAAGTCGGTTTCCCTAATCTACTTTGGAAAACCTCATTTATTACAGACAAACTAAATTCGGACAAGTGTGGCCATGAAAGGCCTAATCAGTCATCACTGACAACAACCCTGCCTCTAGAATTAATTCAGGGAAACTCTTCGTAGATTCAAATGCTTGAATGGCTCCTCAGAAGATTAAACAGTAAGCTTTGGAGGTGGTTGTGATGGTTTTGAAGAGGTAACCAATGGAGGCTCTGACATCCGGCTTTGTTATTCAGACCGCCTTTGCCGAATCATAAATTCCAATGCGGCGTTGGCACTGTTGCTTTTCTGATCCTACTCCCCTTTCTGTGTTACAAAATGATCGCTTTCCATCAGCTTTATTTGACAAACGATAATGTCAGCCCATCTTGGAAAAATATTGACTGGCTAAAAAACGTTTCCTTATTTTGGGAAATTAGTTTTGAAGGAGAAAAATGGTATTCTGGACCCCCCTGAAGTGTTAAGTGGTAATAGAAGGGAGGGGGTGCGAATTCATGAGAGAATGACACATAAGGGGGTCCCGTTCTTGAAAACCACTTGTTCTAGACCCCCCTTGTAAGGATAAATTTAAGATGGTAAATAGAGGCCGAAATGAAACGTAGGCTGTTGGATTTAAAGCTATTGGTGGATGGACGAGCTGGAAAACCTTTGCTCCTTTCTGGGTCTTTACCACAATTATTTTTGTCGTGTTTTGGCCTATTTATTCATGAAATGAGCTCCAAACCTTGTGGGTGCAAAGTGACTTGTTTTACACACAAAATAGCGTAAAAACCCATTTACACGGACCTGAGATTTTTTTTATTTTAGTTATGAAGTCACATCATATATGTGCCGGTATCGCGCTTTGCATCCCGTTTCCTTAACTTTTCCTTTGCACCTATCCTCTAACATCTGCAATTTACGATCAGGTCCCACTGCATCGCACCTCGCATTTCGGTGATTATAGCATTCACCTTCGTGCTTAACTCTTATAACTTGCGATGTGTGGTACGCGAGCCAGGGCTATGTCACTGCCACATCATCGCTATGTCATCTATCACGTCGCTGCCACATCCTCTACCACGTCATCTTGACGTGTCACCTACCATGTCATCTGCTACGTCACCCATATCGCACTTCGGCAATTTTAAAATTTACCTCCACACTTGTTCTTTAAATAGTGCGATTTGCGATTGTGATTGGGTCCCACCTGCATCGCATGTCGCATGTCAGCACTTTTAACCTTTACCTCTCGTGGAAATTCTTTGAAAATTGAGATGTGCGATTGCGATCGGATCGGATCGCACATTAGCACATTTAACATGCACGCACTTACCTCCTAATCTTTTCGATCGCATCGCAGTCTAAATAAATTGCGGGTGCTTTTAAAAGGTAATTTATAAAAGAGAGCGTAGTGCAAAGTGCAATGCGTTAAATGTGGAAAGGTGTGAAGACGCGGAGGGGTAAGGAAAATGCAAAAACACAGGTTTTTCATGTGGATTGGTAATATATAAAGGTTTGGATGGGTCCCATCAATGCACATCAGTGGGGTTTTTATGTTTCGGCGAAAGGTTTAAAGCGGTAATTATTATGGAATTTATATAATATTCATATGTATTTCAACGACTTATAAAGCGGGAGCAGAGCTGCGGAGGTCATACCGGCGTACCGCATCGCAAAAATAAATGGATAGACTTGCAGGTGCACACAATGGTAAGTCAGATGTGATGCGATATCGCAATCACAAATCGACGATCGCAACTTTTATAGTTTAGCTTCCATTACAAATATGTAAAGCTTGCGGAATGTGATGAGGGCCCACTTTTGATCATGATCGGGAATTGGGAAGCAAAACAATGGAAAATCAATAAAAAGTTAAAGTTTGATTCTTTTCAAAGGAAAAACGAAACAGAAAGGAAAGGGCAACAAGGATAGGGTCCCACATTATATCGCATTGGCGATTTTATAAGTTTTGGCATTTGATTTATAACAAAACGTTGCGACGACGATATGTGATGAGGCATAAGGGGTCCCACCAAAGGTTTTAAATGGGTTTATATATATATATATATATATAATATTACAATAAGGTTTAATATAACACGGTTGTTCATGGGTGGCGGAGATTGTAATTATAAAGTCCTAAAAGGGTTTATAAAGTAATAAGCCCCGAAAAGTTATCTATGTGGGTTTTGGGGGGTTTGAATATGATTCGGAGCATGGGAGAATATGGAGGAATGGAGGGGGGGAAAGAGGGTGAATGAAATGAAATGGAACAAGGGCAGAAATGAAGTTTGATCCCCATCACACCTTTTCAACAACACTCCTTCCTTCTACTAGGTGGAGAGGCAGATTGATTCCTTTGAATCTCTTTACAGTCACGAGTTTCGTTTCTTTCTTTGAAAGTAAATGATAGCCATAGAATATTATTTTCATTAATGACAAATCTAATCAATAATCAATCACCTTGTGATATTTTGAAATGCAGGATTCTAACAGTGGCTCCAACTAGGGACGGCAGCTCTTTTAGGAAGTGTCAAGAACACCGTAGACTAGTAGCCTGATCCATTGGGTTGATCCCACAACTTGTATCTTGATCTGTCAGGAAAATTAGTGACTGGGAACTAGCTTATTGTTCCACCTAAGCTTTGACTGATAAAATAGACCACATGCTTAGCCAGCTAGCTTATTAGCATACTAAAATTTTAACTGAAACTACAATTGAACTTATCTACTGCAATCCATCAAGCTGAACATATTGTTGCACCATGAAAGCTTGAATGATGATACCAAAACTGTGTTGAACTACAGTCTGAAGCACACTGATCTGAAAATAAAAAGTAATCTAAAAATAAGATTTGTAAGATGCTCAAAGTGCTGAGCTTATTTTCACACCTACCTACCCTAATCTAACTTGGAGGTGATATATACACTAAGTGAACTCCCTTCTCCAATGCAACCAATCATGTAAATGACTACATGATTGATTCTTGTTCACCTTTTTAGTATGCTGAAAAAACAACAGGGCCACTCCCATATTACTTGCCCTTGGATAGCAATGCTCAAACCTTTCCTTAAACTCTACAACAAACCATTCCAGGCATAACATACTCCCTCTTTATATGATTCTAAGAAGCCAGCAAAAGGATCTTGGAACCATACTTGTTCCTGAGGATGTAAATAACAGACTTCATCTAGGGTTGCTCCTTGTTCCACTTTTTCATGCTCAAGATCCTTCTGAAAGAGAATATCTACATATTATTCATGGTCATCTGACATGGCATCCTCATTATATACCACTATGATGTCCTCAAGAAAACCTGATATGTCTTGACTGAGTTGAGAAAATTCTGTTGGAAGGCCATCATTCTGATGAATAGGAGCACATTTTGGCAATAGGCCTTCTTGAGAAGGTAGAACAGCATAAATATCAATCTGTTATTCTATTTCTTCATGAGGAAATGCTTCAGTACATAAATCAGTAGTAGAACATGTTATCACTCAGTAATTTCTCCAGGTTCAAGAGAGAACTCACCGAGGTAACCATAGACCAGAGAGAACTCCTTTGTTGACTCCAGAAACTTTTCAAAAGGATCTTCCAAGATATATACACCAATGTTTAACTGATCTAAACAACTGTACATCTGTTATATATGACCTCCACGCCATGAGACTAAATTGTCATTTTAAATTTATTTCCTTGCAAAATCAACCTATGATTTTTCTGAGATAATTTCAGATTTTCAGATAAGCTTTGTGATGATATTCCTATTGATTGTAATGTTTGATTGTTGAAACCTTTATCATCTTGAATCTGAAACTCATAGTTAGTTAATGGAGAAAGGTTTTGAATGCATTCATTATCCAACATATCTGCTATTGGATCATGAAAAACTTGTGAGGATGGCTGCAATCTATTGGATATGGAATTCGATGGGAGTTCATAAACTTCAACAAGTTGCTCATCCTTTTCTTTAATGATGTTATACCACATTTCCTTTAAAATATGAAATGATTCAAAACATAGTGGTATGGAATTCTCATGTGTTATTTGATCATGTATTTCAATAGGAACTGATAATTGCAATTGTGAAACTGAAATATCCTGATCAAGAGTCTGATTATCTTATTTATTGTCAATCATAATTCCTAAAGACTGTTGATTATTTATGGCATGAAAGTTGTCTCTAATGAAATGAAATGAATCAAAACAAAGAGGTAAAGGACCTTCACTTATTTCCAAATTTTGTGCTTTTTCTTCCTCACTTTCATGGCTGATCTATATTGGCTGATCACTATATTCTGGCTGCTGAAATTGAGTTTCCTAATCCCACAAACTAGCTTTTGATTGCTCTGTAAAGTTAGCTTGAGTTTGGAGAAAATAACTATCATCATAATGATCATAGTTAGGCAAATCATCAAAAGAAGGAATGTCATCCAATATACACATTAAATCGGTAGATTCCTCTTCCACATTTTTATCTATAAATCCATTTTTTGATCTATGATAATTGGAATTAGCAAGAATTTTTTCATGGCTATCAACCTCTTCTATTTATTCATGGTGATTTTGAACAAAAAATTCATCTTTCATAGCGATATTCTGTATGATTTCATCTATTTTTCTTACCAAAAGGCGGAGTTTTACCTCTGCAATGTTTTTCCTCTCTTCTTCTTCTGGTTTCAATTTTTCCTATTTGATTTGAAAATTAACTTCTACATCAATTGCAATGTTTTGCATCTGTACAAGTGTTTTTGGTTCTCTTTCTCTTAACTGAAATTCTATTTCTGGATCAAAGGCACTTGAATAATGTAAGAGGGTTGAATCATGAGGAGGTCTAATATTTTCTGGCATTGAATAATAAACTTGATTAAATATGTCAGAAAATTTTTGTATTGTTTCATTTGGATGTCTTTTTAACTGATTACATTCTTCTATGATCACAAAACGATTGACTTTAATTATCCATCTGTCAAGAAAAAGTTTGACAAACTACTGGAAATTTGAGATTCTTGCAATAGGTAGATGCTTGAACCAAATTTTTACTCTATTTTTCAAAGAAAGAGAAAAAAGTCTGATTTTAACATCATCTTCATCAATCTCAAATAAATCCATATAATTTTCAAAACCTTGAATATGTTTTTGGGTAGTGATGTTATTATTTTATCCATCAAACCTTGGAAGAAATTTGTAATAATTATCAGGGAAATCATGGGTTGATTTTGCAAGGAAATAAAGTTAAAAATGAAAATTTAGTCTCATGGCATGGAGGTCATCCAGAACAGATGTATAGTTGTTTAGATCAGTTAAAAATTGATGTATATATCTTGTAAGATCCTTTTGAAAATTTTCTGGAGTCAACAAAGGAAATCAAGTTTTTCCTTATCCTCTCATTTGTGACAAGTTTCTAATAGGTTGCAGAATTACAGTTTTGACAATCAACAGGCACATGCAACAAAATATATCAAAGTACATAATGCTTGAATGGTTGCATTGGCTATTTCACTTTACCTAACTAGTGGTTGGATAGCTGATTAGAGTAAGTAGGTAGGATTTCAGCTTATTTCAGTTTTTAGTTTTCAGCTAGTTTGAATTCATTAAGATTTGAATCCAAGGAAAATGGCCCTAAGATATTGATGATATAGTAGTTTGGTTTGAAAGTTGCACCACTTTTTAGTCTCGGATCAGATTTCAGTTTGCAGAAAAAGGTGTAAATTTAGTTCAAGAGTTTTCAGTCATAAAATATGCATGTTTGGGATTGGCCCAATGGATCAAGCTACTAGTCAACGGTGTTCTTGACATCTCACAAGGAGATGCCATCCCCATGTGGAGCCACTGTTAGGCTCCTATAATAATAGGATTCATAAATTTTGAATTGACTTTGATAGTCTTGTAAATATGTACATACGTTGCTTTCTGCAAGTTGTTTTCCCATATTTTGAAAAAATGAAAAATAATAAAAATCCAAAAAGAGGGTAAAAAGTCCTAAAAGAAAAATCAAAGGACATAGAAAAAGATAGACCCCAAAAGAAAAGAGATAAAAATAATACCTGAAAGTGAGCAAGTCAAAATTCCACTACCATTTAATTTTACTGCAAGAATAATGATTATGTGCAGAGTGTCAATAAATGCCATAATCCATGATCAGTTAAATTGTTTAATCTTAACTTTTCATGCTTTCAATTTCATGTTTTAGATAGAGAATAAAAGATATATCAAATAGTATAAACTTGACAAATCAGTAGATTAAATAGAGAATAAATGAGGAGCTCAACAATTTAATCTGAGCCCTCAGATGAAATAAGGTTAGACTTAGATAGTTTTATGCTTTGAAAGAAAAAAAATTTAAGGTTGCAAGCCTAAATGCACCTACAAAAATGAAGAAAAAATGTTAAAAATAAAGTTGGGTAGGTAGAAAGCAGTTGAGCAAGAATGTAATAAAGCATCATCGAGAAAAATCACTAATTTTCCCTCCCCTACAAGTATTCAGTATTCTAAACTATCAGTCAAAAAGGCGCAGAGCATTTCTCTGACTTTTGTTGGGACCGGACCCAAGGCTCGATGACTAGTTAGTTAAAAATATTGATTTCATACCTTAAACCCACATTTATCAGCATTTACCCCTCATTCATACATCTTAATCCCTTTTTTCCTAAGTAAAACACATTTTTTACTTAGTAAAATTGTAAACCTAAAATAATTAACTTCATTCCCTTCAAAATCATTCATAAAACCCTAAAAAAGCATTTATCGTAAGTATAAGTGAAGTAGTACAACAAATATGAGCAATGCTTTATTTTTATACTTTACTTAGAGGTAACATATGCTTTGTTTCCATTTTACTACCCTTTTTTCATATTAACACCTAACCTATTTTATTAAATCCCTAACTACACCCTCCCATAGTTATTAATTCCCTTATATTTAAATAAACCCCCTAAAACCCATTATTTTAAAGTTTAGACCCAAGTTTAATATCCCCATGTGCACAAATATAAAAACCCTGCCTACAAACCCATTGGTCTAAACATATCGTTATTTAAATACTCTGCCCCTATAGTTTGAAAACTATTCAAAGGTTGAAAACTATATAATATATACTATTGCGCCCGCATATAAAATTTGAAACATTTCACAAATGTTTTAAATAAAAATATAACCCTCGCCTATACCATGATCAACCCATTGTAAATGTTTTATTAAAAAAAACATTTAAATAAACCAAATCCCTCTACTATTTTTATAAATCCTAAGGTTTAAACTTTTTTAAACTCGGTTTTATAAAGGTTAAGCCATTTCCGCCGCATAATACAAGTCTGTTCCCACTCCCATTTCAATGCAACTCCCAAACAAATCTGGACCCTTCGCATTGATCTCGCAGATCCAACGACACAGATACAATATCGCGTGGAAAAGTATCGCGATCACCAAAGCTCCAAACATGCATGAAATATATGGTTTTGCAATTCCTCTCTCCTCCACATGGATGTTTCTTATTCGATCGCATGTGTTAAGCCCAAAACCTCTTACCACCAAAAGGCCACGCGATAACCATTGGTTTTTTAATCCGTTGAATCCCAAAAACGTTGCTCATGCCTGACGTGGCAATCATTCAATGCTGAAATAATGTGACCGAAATGCATACAAACCTTCGAAACATAATTCATTGCTTTATCTTCTACGCATTAACCTAAACCCACTACACAGCCTCCTTGACTGTAAAAGCACCATTTTATGCCATTTTTGTGCCCAAAAAGCCTGCAACATTTTCCCTGTGAACATTGAAGACCACCAAGGAGTGTTTACATTACTTCACAGAAGTTGTGTTTCATTCAAAACCTCAGATACATCTTCCGAAGCCCAATACCTGCATACAAAAGGTATTTTTCTGAAATTTGAACCAACAATCAAGTTGAAAGACATTTTTAAAGAACAAAAACACACTTAGAGTTTAAGAATCAATTGAAAGAAACTGTCAAAAAGCCCCAAAAATAGGCCAGACCCTGTCAAATATTTTCCAGAAACCCTGTTTCATTGATGCACATAATTTTGGAGGAAATTTCTAAGTTTTCACAATTTGATGAACTATTTTAAGATCTAAATCAAACTAGAAAACCTCTGAAGGTGTCCTAAGCCTCTCTGACCTAATTTCAACAGACTTTTCAGCACAATTTGTCAGAAAAAGAATCAAGAAACCCCTATTTCAATTTCATAAACAGTGAAAACCTGTAACTCAGTTGAAGATTGAAATTGAAAGAAAGATCCAAGAAAAGAACCAAGTTGTATCCATTTTCATATAAGAACCTCTTTCAAAATCAAGAAACACTTATGTAAATCATTTAATCTTAGAGAAGAGTCCAAAAATCCCAAATACAGAGTTTCAACTACCCAGAAAGCCTAAAAATGTCAAAATCAAATCCAGTATTGTGACCGCTTAAAGCCATTATCACCTCCCTGCAGCCAGGGCTTCATTAACAATTATTTATTTTTGCAAGTCATTAGCAAAAGGAAAATTTGGATAAAACAATCTAAATACTAGTTAAAGATCTATTTTACTCCAAAACTTCACAAAGAAAATAATTTTAGATGATATTCCTTAACAAAAGATTCCAGGCAGCAGAACAGAAAGAAGTCGTTTATGCAGAGAGAGATAAATTTTACATTGAATGGTAAAAGTGAAATAAGAATTCACAATGACAGTGAAAACATAATAGTCAAAGAGCATCAGAGTTAAAGTGTATTAGTAAAAGGTCAAAACAAAGTTACAACACAATCAAGGTAAAATAGTAAAAGTAAATACAGAGGCAGTAATGGTTAAACAGAGATGAAAATAATTTCGACAACAATGAAATCTATCCAAAGTAAAATAAAAACAGTTAAAAGAACAAAAATGTTAAAAGATAAAAACGGAGCAAGAAGGGACATTTTTGCAGAAATTTTCTGTTTAAGTCATTGTTTTTCAAAAACTATTGTGACCAATCCAAGATGAATTTTGAAAAAATTAAGGAGGTTTATGTTCCTAAGCTTTCCAAATACAAAAACCTCTCTCACTTTTCTAACAGCCATTATGGGTTTGAAAATATTAAACAATATTTGAAAGCACTTTTTATAGAAAATTCTTGTTAAGTCATCCGTTTACAGAGAATATTGTGGCCAATCCGAAATACTTCTTAAAAAAATGAAGGAGGTTTTTGTTCCTAAGAGACTCATCTACAAAAACATATCTCACGTTTTTCACAGGTATTACAGAAAGATAGATACCTGCACATATTCACAGGCTAATTTTCAGACTGTGCAAAACTTTGTTTTACACATATTTTGGCAGAGCCTATGGTGAACATATGGAGAATAATTTTAGGGAACAGAGAGAGGTTTATCTCAAAAACATATTTATCTACAATAACATCTTTCACTTTTTACTTATATATTTCGGATTGAGAAATACAAATGTATCATTGGACCCCAAGTTTGCAGAATTCCTGGAGCAGAATGCACAAAGAAAGGAGACAGTTAGTGACTTGGATGCCTCATCATCAACTAAGAGTTGAGATCAAATTCGAATTCTCTTCTTTGTCACCATCAATCCATAATTATAGTGCCAAATAGATTCATTAGTTTTGATTGTTCTTTTATTAAGTTCTATTTATGTAAAATAGTTTGAGATATTTGTAAACCAACCTTGATATTTTTTCAAGATATTTTAGTTTAGAATTTGTATAAATACTTCACTATTTGAAGTATTCTGGTGGAATAAATTGCTGAATATTTCTATAGTCATTTTTTGTGGACTTGAAGGCTTTTTGTGTTTCAAATTTTGAGTAGCAGACTGGATCAGATCAACTATCATCATATTTCAGGATTCATGTGATGAGTTATTTGGAGTTAAGTATTTTCTACTTGTCATTGTTATCTTTCTTTGTTACATTCAATCCATTATGTGTTCTAAATTTGAATGAATGAACAGGATTATTACTTCAGTATTTGTTAAAAGTACCCTATCTTTACTGTTTGTCATTTCTATGTTTTCTGTTGATTTCTAGAGTAGGGAACCCTTAATTTCTCCCTCTTTCATTTGACCTCTGCCTACTACTTCCCTTTTCTGGATCAAAGAACCCTTCATTTCTCTTTATCCCGATCATATCACCTCATAAAAAAACTTTCCAAGATATTCAAGGGTTATCTATCTTGCCCTAAAAACATTTGACTTTTTGGCCTTGATCCTAGTTCTGTCTACTTGACTTTTGACTCCTTAGCCCAATGGACAAATAGATCTCCCACTATCCATCCCTCAAGTGATTGTTTCCCACCAAATCAACCAAACCAGAACCAATTTGCACAATAATAACTAGCCTAATATTTTATAAAAGAAAACAAAGTGAAATCTTCCAGAGAGAGCCCTCTCTGAACCCTAGGAAGGCTAGATCCTAGAGTTTAACTTGGTATGTGGTTACCTCAATGAGTTCTCTCTTGACCCTGGAGAAATTACTAAGCGATAACAGAAAAAATAGACATGATCTCTTAATTACATAAAAAATTGGAGGTTGGTTGCATGCTTGGAAACTGATTGATTTCTTCTTCATTTAAAGGAGGAGGGAGTCTTTGTTTTCTTTGGATTGAACAACAATTGTTTTCTTTCTCTGGTAAAGAATGATCATGAGGCTAAATTTCTTCTTTAGCCTCATACAAAAGAGCAGATGAAATATCATTTGTCCCCACAGAGAGATCTTGTGGATCTTCTTTCACTTCCTGATTTCTTTCATTTTCAGCTAACTTCTCTTGGTTGGCATGACAGTTAACTTGAGAATGAAATTCATGAATTGCTTCTAAGATATCCTCATGATGCCAATTTCCTAAATCTTCATCAATATTTACAAGGTATTGTATGAGATCCTCAAATTGATCACAAAAATTTTATGCTAATGATAAAGATGGAGAATATTCTTTATAATGATCATAAAACACCTTGTGGAAATCTTTTAAAGAAAACAAAATACCAGGGTTCAAACCTTCATACCATTCCCTTACTTTCCCTTATAATATTTCCATGAACATCTTCCTGAGGAAATCCTCATGCCATTCGACCTTCAACTTCCATGAATGTATATGAAATTTAATGAGATGTAACGAAGCATCATCAACATTCTCATCTTGAAAAAATAGGAAGGTTTCTTCGCCAATTTACCTGAGGAATTTTATGTGGGAATCTAGGAATGTGATCTCTGTTCATTGGAGCATACCTGTGTTGTATTCTTAGATCCATTTTGTCAATCAGTCAGAGAGAGGGGTCACTATATATTCACAACCAATCTGCATTCTTCTACAAGTGGAGTCTTTAGGTCAATTGAAAATTGTGGAGTTACCAGGTGGATGATTTCAACTTTCTTGTGTCTAGTTGTTGTCCACCATCAATAACCAGATACCAATCTTGGAACATACTTGAATCATACAATATTTTGATTGGGTTTCTGATTTCTGATGAAGTATTAATATTTTTCAATACCTCATCCCCAGTATGGTCACCATTATGTTAGCACGCTATAATTTAGAATATTGGCAAAACTAAACTATAAAGCACAACATCAAACCACTTTGGAGTCCAGAATGTAGCCTTCCTAGACTCAGAGAGGGCTCTCTCTGTTTTATGATTTATAATTTATCTTGAGGGTTACAGTTGTAGATGTTAGGCTAGTTACAATGATAGGGGTTGTTTGTTTGATTGATTGTGTGGTTGGACAGATAGGGCTGCATAGGCTATTCCATTGGGCGATGGAGTCAAAGGCTAGAATGGCACATCAAAATCAAGAGATAATCACAAGGAAAGTTAACTGTGTGAAATGGATCTTAAGAGCTGTATGAATTATGAGGTCAAAGAAACAGTAAGGTTCAGTAGTGACTAAAGATCAATTAAGAATTCTTTAATTAGACTTCAGCAGAAAACATTCAGATTGTAAATGCAGATAGAATTAAGGCGCTCCGACAATGAAACTTAATATAAACCTTCTAGTTTACAATTAGATGAGCAGATACACAACAGAAACATTTAAACAAAGAAGAAACACATCACCATTTTAACATAGCTCAAGAATCCTGTAAACGGTCTTTGATTATAGATGTTTAGCTCCAAAATTACAGTGCACCAATAGTATTTCTTACAATACATGTGCTAAAATATCCAACCCTTGATAATGATAATTCTAGCAGTATTTAACTAACAACTAAGTCGGTTGCTCTAATCTACTCTGGAAAACCTCATTTATTATAAACAAAATAAATTTGGACAAGTGTGGCCATGCAAGGCCTGATCAATCATCACTGACAACAACACCGCCTCTGGAATTAATTCTGGGAAACTCTCCATAGATTCAAATGCTTCAATGGCTCCTCAGAATATCAAACAGTAAGCTTTGGAGGTGGCTAATATGGTTTCAAAGAGGCAACCAATGGAGGCTCTGACATCTGGCTTTGTTATTCGGACCGCCTTTTCTAGATCATAAATTCCAATGCAGCATTGGCACTGCTGCTTCTCTGATCCTACTCCCCTTTCTCTGTTACAAACTAAGCACTTTCCATCAGCTTTATTTGATGAGTGATAATTTCATCCCATCTTGGAAGAATTTTGACTGGCTAAAAAACCTTTCCTTATTTGGGGAAAGTAGTTTTGAAGGATAAAAATGGTATTCTGGACCCCCCTGAAGTGGTAAGTGGTAATATAAGGGAGGGGGTGTGAATTCATGAGAGAATGACACATAAGGGGGTCCCTTTCATGAAAACCACTCGTTCCGGACCCCCCTTGTAAGGATAAAGTTAGGATGGTAAAGGGGGGCTAAAATGAAACGTAGGCCATCAGATTTAAATATGATGGTGGATGGATGAGGTGGAAAAACTTTGCTCCTTGTCGGCTATTTACCACAAGTATTTTTGCTGTGTTTTAGCCTATTTATTCATGAAATGAGCTCCAAACCTTGTGGGTGCGACGTGACTTGTTTTACACACAAAACACTGTAAAAACCCATTTACTCGGACCTAAGAATGTTTTGATTTCAGTTATGAAGCCGCATCGCATCCGTGTTGGTATCGCACTTCGCATCCCCTTGCCTTAAATTTTCCTTTGCGCCTATCCTCTAACATCTGTGATTTTCAATTGGGTCCCACCGCATCGCACATCTCATTTCGGTGATTATAACATTCACCTTCGCGCTTAACTCTTAAAACTTGCGATGTGCGATATGCGGGCCAGGGGTACGTCACCTACTATGTCACTACCACATCATCGCTATGTCATCTGTCACATCGTTGCCACATCCTCTGCTATGTCATGATGCCACGTCACCTACCATGTCATCTGCTATGTCACCCATCTCGCACTTCAGTGATTTTAACATTTACCTCCGCACTTGTTCTTTAAACATTGCGATTTGTGATTGCGATTGGGTCCCACCTGCATCACACGTCACATGTCGACACTTTTAAAATTTACCTCCAATGGAAATTCTTTGAAAAATGTGATGTGTGATTGTGATTGGATTGCATCGCACATTAGAACATTTAACTTGCGGGTGCTTACCTCCTGAGCTTTGTGATATGCGATTTTGTGATCACATCGCAATCTAAATAACTTGTGGGTGATTTTAAAAGGTAAGTTATAAAAAAGAGCACAGTGCGAAGTGCGATGCGTTAAACGCAGAAAGGTGCAAAGAGGCAGAGGGGTAAGGAAAATGCAAAAACAAAGGTTTGCATGCGGATTGGTAATATATAAAGGTTTCGATGGGTCCCATCAAAGCGCATCGGCGGGGTTTTTATGTTTCGGCGGAAGGTTTAAAGTAGTAATTATTATGGAATTTATATGATATTCATATGTATTGCGACATCTTATGAAGCGGGAGTGGAGGTGCGGAGGTGGGGTCGGCTTACCACATCGCAAAACTAAGTGGATAGACTTGTGGGCACGCACAATGGTATGTCAAATGCGATGCGATATCACAATCACAAATAGGCAATCGCAACATTTAGAGTTTATTTTCCATGCCAAATATGTAAATTTTGTGAAATGCGATGAGGGCCCACTTTTTATTGCGATTAGGAATTGGTAAGTGGAACAAGGGAAAAGCAATAAAAAGGTAAATTTTGATGCTTTTTAAAGGAAAAACGAAAAATAAAGGAAAGGGCAACGGGGATTGGGTTCCACATTATATCGCATCGGGGATTTTATAAGTTTTGGCATTTGATTTATAACAAAACGTTAAAACGGCGATATGCGATGAGGCATAAGGGGTCCCACCAAAGGTTTTAAATGGGTTTTGTTATATATATATATATATATATATATATATATATATATATATATATATATATATATATATATATATATATGAAACCCATTTAAAACCTTGAGGTAAAATACCTCATAAAACGCCGACGTTTTAACGTTTTGTTATAAATCAAATGCCAAAACTTATAAAATTCGCCGATGCGATATAATGTGGATATAATGATAAGGCTTAATATAACACAGTTTTTCTTGGGTGGCGAAGCTTATAATTATAAAGTCCTAAAAGGGTTTATAAAGTAATAAGCCCCGAAAAGTTATCTATGTGGGTTTTCGGGGGTTTGAATGGGATTCATAGCATGGGATAATATGGAGGAATGGAGGGGGGGAAGAGGGTGAATCAAATGAAATGGAACAAAGGCATAAATGAAGTTTGATCCCCATCACACCTTGTTAGCAACACTCCTTCCTTCTACTAGGCGGAGAGGAAGATTGATTCCTTTTAATTTCTTTATAATCAGGAGTTCCCTTTCTTTCTTTGAAAGTAAATGATAGCCATAGAATATTATTTTCAGTAATGAAAAATATAATCAATAATCATTCACCTTGTGATACTTTGAAATACATGAGTCTAACACGTCGCATCGCACATCGCAAATCACATATCTTACTTGGTTCTCGTAACACGTTCCGCTCCCAATGTTGATTGTGATATTGATTTCACACTTCACAGTATTTATCCCCATCACATTTCGCATTTCGCTCCAGCTCTCGAACAACACTTCTGCTATCCCTCCAAATTTGCGATATTGTGATTGCGATAACGCATATCGCATATCCCACTTCCATCCTCCATCGCAACTCTGCCATCACACTTTTCAAATCATCCCACTCCGTAGAATTTTTGCGCTATAATAAAGTTTTAATAAGGTTTAAACCCATGTTTTCACTTCTAAGCCTTTTTTCATGTGTTCATCCCTCCATTAGCACCTTTATTCCTTTCTTCTCCAAGTGGCAAATAAACACTTTTTCAATTATAATTAAGTAATGGATAGCTTATCTGCATGGATAGAAGCATGGTCAATAGAGCATAAGATAAGTAGGGTGTGTTTAGCCAATTGGCCAAGTTAAGTGTGGTTTAAATTAGTTTCCTTTTTTCCATTTCTCTTCAGCAATTTAGATTAGTTTCCTTTCTGCCATTTCTTTTCAGCAATTTCATTTCATTTCCTTCTGTCATTTCCTTTCTGCAATTAAGTTTATTTTTTTTGAAGTGTGACAGACTTCACCGAGAAACCCTAGAAGTAGCACCCTTTCGTAGAGCGAAGAGGATGACATGAGTAGAATGCATCTATTGTGTATATAGCACTATCACCTCCAAGTTTGTATGAACCACAGGTTGATAAAGTAAAGTATCGCAGCCCCTGGGAGTTGCAACACTCTTTATGCAATACCAAGGCTCACCACTTTTTGGCATCGTTTCTAGGGAGGTGTCTAGTAGATGCTTTGATTATGTTTTAGCATTCTTTTCTGCTTTCCTTTTTCATGTTGTTCCCAAAATATTTCAAAATAAAAAAACAACTGTTTTTCATGCCTCATATGAATAGGGATACTCATAATTTTTTTTAAATTACTTCTCCAATACCAACCCCCCCACTTGACCATGTGTGATCACCATTCACTTTTGAAGGTAGAAGAGATGGATGGATATGATGAAAATGAAGGATATATTATTGGGTTTCCCATTCAAGATATGGACATCAGTGTACATATGAAGAGCATCCCTCAATATTTTCTTCCCAAATTCCATGGTATGAGGACAGACAATCTGGAAACATTTCTCTTTGAATTTGAGATACTTTGTAGATATTATGGCTTCTTATCACACACTCAAAAATTGAGATTGTTTCCTGCAACATTGAAGGATAAATCTCTTAAATGGTACATGATTCTAGGTACTAATTCAATAAGATCATGGAATGATATGCAAAATATATTCCTAGGAAAATATAAAAACCATGATCTTAAAGATGAAATTTTTATAATGAATCAAAAAGAGGATGAGAGCCTTGAGTATCTCATTGATAGGTTCATGTTTAATGTTGAGAGGGAAAAATTTCATCATTTAGGATTTGACACACTAAAAACGCTCTTACTTAGAACAATTAAGGATGAGTGGATTGATCTCCTTAATCTCATGAGTGGAGGAGATGTATACCAATTTTCATTTGAAGAAATCTATGAAACATGCAAGCGCATATCAAGAGGAAGGGAAAGAGTAAGTAAATTTTCCTCCACATTGGTAAGACAAGATGAACTTAGAAATTTTCTTAACAACTTTAAAACATAAATTATTATAAATCTAAGTGAACAAGTAGAAATGTTAAGAATGAAAAATGAGAAAAAATAAGATGTTGGTATTTTTGTTATCCATGCAGAATCATATGCTACTAAATGTTGTCCATCATTCCCTGGGTTTAAAGAAGTTTACCAGGAAGACAATGGAGCAAGGCAATCACCAAAGAAGCAATGTTATGTAGCTCCAAGGATACCCTGACAGCCTATTCAACTTGATATGATGCAAGGGCCCACTTCACAATTTCAAGCTTATTCACATCCATCTTAAACTAATTGGGACACACTCCCTCCTTGGGAACCTCAGCCATCTCAACCCCAAAACCAATCGTGGCAACATGGTTGGCAAGGACCTTATTGGGAAAATCCATGATATCCTCAATATTTCCCTCAATATCCTCCATACCCAACTCCATTCTATCCCTACCATCCACCTCCACCACAACCAAAACCTCAACCATATCCATCTCATATATCCACCCCCACTACCCTACCTGTACCACCATTTCCAAACCCATACAATGAAGTATCTCAACTCACTTACAATGCTGAGGTACAACACTTCCAAGCATCTCCTCTTGATCTATATTGTATTCATATTAGTTCAAGAAAGGTATTGCAAAGAAGATATTTTCTTAATGTCATTGAAGGAAAACATCAAGAAGAATAAGATCCAAATGAGGAGATCAAAATATCAAGGGTTTCACTTGATGAAGATCCAGCATCAGAATCAGATGTTGAGAAATTTTCCTCATGTTTACCAGCATTTCCTCCATGTGTTCAAGAGAAAAATCAACAAAAAGAGGAAGATTTGAATTTCATTGTTATCACAAAATTGTACTTGATTGGTTGCTTATCAAACAACTCAGTGTAACTGTTTCAAAACACTTCTAACTTAAGCTTAGCCTCTTTAATTTGAGATGGATCTCTCAAGGTGGTTTTATGATATTGAAGAATGATAGTACTAGATGGCTAACTCTATGGAAATTGTAACTAGTTTTTTTATGATTTCAGGTTGAAAAGAATGCAGGCTTGCTACCATTGGGTTTATGGAGTCAACAATTAGTATTTTCAATGACAATGTTTCTTAACATGGAAGTCGAGGTAGATAGAGGTCTTTAACAGAGGCAACTCACACATAAAACATAAGAAAACATAGTCATTTAATCACTAAAGGAAGTCATAGCATAAGATTATGAATTCTGAGTAATAGAGATGAAATCTACTACAAGTGGTAAAATATAAATATATAGATCAATAAGACATTAAAAACCTCATGATAATCTCAGGTCTGTCAAGAAGAAGGTCACTTTGTATTACTGACATAGGTCAAATACATAAAAGCAACAGTTTTGGTGCAAATGTTCTCCAACCCCTTGCTACTTTGATGCTTTGTCTTTAAATAGAAATTATTTACAACAAGGATGATCTTCCTGGTGGCTAGATCATTGAATTATCCTATGACACCTTTCATAACTGAAATATATAACTTCTAATAGAAAATTGACAACTACACCTTAAAGAAAACATCTCCTAATAGGACTCTAACTCCTATGTATTACATAGCTCTACCTTATATGTGAAATAGTTACATGATGGTTACAAAATAAGTATCACATGCTCAAAAGGCACATGACAGAGTTCATTACCACTTTACATATTTAAAACCCTCCTAGACTTGTGGAGAATAACCTTACTTTTTAGGAATGCATGACCCTTATCTTCAAAGCTGCTTTGGCTAATGACCTATCTTTGTAGCGCTCCCTTCAAGTCATAAGTATTTGATGATAAGCTCCCTTGACATGTTGGAGGACTCCAGTTGTCCAAAATTTCCTTTAAGATGCTCAAAAAACTTCAATAATTGCTTGCTATGAAAACATGACAGTTTTGTAGCGAGTTTTGGTAGTGTTGGAAAAGTAGCTTTTGCAACCATTTACTTCGCTCATTTGTTTTTCCATGATTTTAATCAAGTCATAACACATCACCACCATGAATCCCCCTCCTTGAATCAAACAAAAACTATCTTTAGAAGCAAAGAGGCTGCTGCAGGTTTTTTCATAGTGTTTTCCTGGCTTTAAGTCCGAGGAACACTACGAAACTATGTAAAAACCCAGAAATTTCCCTTTTCAAAACAGTCTTCAAAAACTGATCTCCAGCTGAAAAATATTGATTCTCTGACATTTTTTATCTCAAATTACTACTCCTGTGGTGTTTCCTCCTCATTTATGATCAGTTGAGCAATGGGCTCCTCAACCATAGTCATCTTCAAACCTTTCTTTTCCATCTCTTCATGAATCAGTTCCAATTGCTCTTGAAGATATTTTACTTGGTCCTTCAATGTCCTATTCTTGGATTGCAAGTGTAGGTTTACCTTTTTGATGTGCTTGACCTCTTTTCTTAGTGGTTGAGTCCACTTTATCATTTTTTTCTATGTTGTCCAAGGTCTTTGAGACACTTGTGACTTGATCTTCTCAGATATTCCTCATTTATTCAAACTGAACCCTTTCAGCTCTATGCTTCTTTGCCTCTTTCCTCAAGACTGATATCTCTTCACTTGCCTCTTTCAATTGATCCTTAAGGGTTTCAACTTCTGATTTTTCAGTGATTTTCTCTTTACCCTTATTTTGTTTGATGACCAGTTCTTCTTTTGCGGGTGAGGAGAGGTCTATAATGCTTGGTGGTGGCTGGGTAGTTTCACTGACCTTATAAGCTTCTTTGTTTCTTTCCAAGACCTTTCTTGCATTTATTTGCATTGGATTTCTAGCTTGAAACATGAAACCAGCATCATCACCTACAAACTCTAACTTTTTAGTTGTTTTTCCTTTCTTTAGATTTCTTCCTCCATCTTCAACATCTTCAGCTTGGAAAATGGGTATTTCTTCAATATCAATTGCATGCAAGATGTCTTCTAAGTTACCCTCTGTTGGGGTCCTGTAGTTTGCAATATTGGCAAGAACAAACGCTGCAGGGCCAACATCAGAACCACTTTGGAATCCTAGGATCTAGCCTTCCTGGATTCAGAGAGGGATCTCTCTATTAGTGTCTTAGAATGATATATATTTATACTTAATTATGATATTAGGCTAGTTATGAAGCTCAAGGGAACTTGTTTTGGTTTTGGTTGGGTAGGATATCATCAAAATAAAGGAAGTCTTTTGAAGGGTAAAGGTGTGAGTAATTTGAAAGAATGATTCAACTGATAGGATAGGTAAGAGACAGCATCAATCCATTGGGCTATGGAGTCACAAAAGGATTTAATTTCACAACAAGTTTCAAGAGTGGTCCATGGGGAAAGTCATCTATATCAAAGGATCTCTTTAGATTGATTTGTGATATGGAACATTAAAAGTGTTGTGAAAGAAGAAAAGATAATAACCATTTAAGAATCTATTAACTTCACTAAACAAGAAAATCCTTTCAAAGTAATTTTTTGAAGCAAGCCAAAGGACAGCGCAAACCATAGACTTCTTTGGGAAAAATTTTACTAAAGCACACTTTTCAGACAACAATCCAACAATCTAACATATTACGTTCAGAAATAAGAAAACATATAAGAAAACAAAGGGAAGCCTAAGATCAGGTAAGGACTTTGAACCTATCCTGCTTTTGGCATACTCTTCAAGGGAAACTTTCAAAACAGCTGTTGGAGAAAGCACTAGAGGACAGGGCTAACCATAGACTTCCCTAGTTTAACTTTACTTAGCATGCAGTGAAAATATCATTCAAGAACAATGTCTCAAGTTTTACTCAGCAAGACATGGAATCACCAAAATTCCTTGACTGGTTGTACTCTATTGAATTATCCTCAAACGCACAATTAGAAGAAAAAATAAAGATAAAGCTTATCAGTGAGAATTAGGGTACCTTTTATAGTAAATCCTAATCTAAATTTGTTGTTCTTTATCAGAGAAAATGGACAGTATGAAAACATAAGAAAAAAAAATAATTAAAGTAAGAAAAACATCACCATTGACATAGACCAGGATCCCATAAATTAGCTTGTATATTTTATTTTCAAACCAGTTACAATATTTAAGTCCAATAGGTCTTTACAACTCCAACTTCTCTTCTCTTCCTAATATTCTTCAATTACTCAATAGAGCTTCAGTAGCTTCAACAACTATTTACATTCAATAAGTATCCAACCAACAACAATACTGGGCTCCCCAAATGATATATATATGTAAATTGAGGAGCTGGAGTGAAATGAAGATCTAACTATTCAATTAATACATAGTAAATGCTTCTCGACCTTTGGGAGGCCTAATGGAGAAGATATCTAATGTCTTAACTCTGTTAATTGATTTTTACATTAACTTTCATCTACTTCAGTCACTTTTGTTGACTTTTGAGGCTTTTGGTAGCTGGAAATTACTTTCTGAGGTGTCTTTGGAAAAATATCTCTGACTGTGCATTTAATATGTATTATTTTGAGGTAAATAGAACTGTAGGTGGCATTGTTTATCTTTGGAGAAGTAAAGGCTTCGGTGATTTGGCATTTGAAGCCATATTTCTGTTGATCTATCTGATTAAGTCATTAAAACTCTGATTAGGCCCTCTTTGATCATCTTTGGGGATTTTTTTCCTTTACTGACTGTTTTGACTTTTAATTATTTGTCTAAAACTACGATTTATCCATAATCTTCTTGATTAAGTCTTTTGATCTTCTGGATTTTAAATTTAACTTGTATCCTTTAATATTTTTAATCTCTGTTCTTCATTTGATCTTCACTTTTTGCTGGCAGGTATCTCTTTCTACGTTGGAGGGTCGTATTGGATTGACCAATGTTCATGACACATTGGTTGGCTGTAAATTCAAACCCTCTGAGATCCCATTTCTTCGTGGTTCTGGCCTTGAGGATCGTCATCCTAGGCATTGTGGTAACCTGGTTGTTACTGTGGGAAGGGCAGCATATATGGTCGCCATAAAACCTGCAATAAAACAACAAACAATTATATAAACCTGCGTTTTAGGATTCAACTGCTTACAGAGGCTAGGCGAGGGCAGCGGAGCAGTGCAGAGGGAGGAGAACATGCGGAGATGGGTTCCATGGCAGAGTGGTGAAGAACCAGGGTTTAAATTCAAATTATGGCACAAAAATATGTGAAAGTGGTTTTGGGAATACCAGTGGTGGAATTCACGCTAGGGTTAAGTGGTATATGGTATTGGTTCAAATGAACACGATATGGCTTGGTGGCTGATGCGTTTCCACCATAAAACCACTTGTTTCGCGTAGAAGTTGTGCGTTGAAACATTTTGGTGGATCGAGTGCGAAAAGAGTTCTAGGTCGTTGGATCTGGGGAGGCCAGATCAACGGTTGAGAGGAAGCACGATCGGCAGAGTTGATCAGCGGGTGGGACCGAATGCAGACGTCATTTATTTTGTCGTGTAGCGGATTTTTTTAATGCACGGGGTGAAATTTTATATCATGGAATGAATGGTGAGGACAAGCAGCTACTGTTGGATCTGCAAGATCAACGATGGAGATTTAATATAGGGGGAGCAGAAAAAAGGTTTTTCGGAAGGAGTATGATGGGGGGGAACAATTACTGTTGGATCATCAGGATCGATGGTTAGGATCTATTATGGGGGGAAGATGGTAGATGGATGGGGAGAACAGGGAGGGACCCCGCTGGACGTTGGATTGTTGGAGGATCAACGACCAAGATCTAATTGGCGGAGAGCACATCGACGGTGAAAATGGTTGGGGAATGAGGAATTTTGGAAGTACGATGCACCAATGGAGTGAGGACAATTAGATCAAAAACACGATCAATGATGGATATTTACTTGGAGAAACGATCATCGACGGAAAAAAGAAATGGGAGACGGGACTTTGGAACAAACAAAATGTGATTTTTCGATGGTCTATCGCCGAAAACACATCAATGGAAGAAAATACAAGGGGGGAGAGGAAACGGGAAAATGCGATGGTCGATAGTCGATGGGCTTAGTGCTTGGTCACAGGACCAGGTCATATGGCGGAAACGGGGCTAGGGCTAAGCCGAAAGGCGCTTGAGCCTGAATGTTAAAAGGGGCATTTTTAGGGCAAAATGGTGGGTTTCGATAAGTTAGAGAGAGCATTTTTAAACCAAAAGAAGGAGTTTTTATGGTTTAAAAAAGGGATTTTGAGGGATTTTAAAGGTAAAGGAGGATAAAATGAGACCTTTGAAGGGGGGAAAAAAACTATTTTTAGAGGGAAAATGACAAAATGAGAAGGGGTGAAATGGGCTAAAGTCTATAAAACAGTTCTTTTCAAGAATCAGTAGACTCTCTTTGAAAAATATTTTGTGGAAACAGCAGTGAAGATGATTTGTAAGATAAAATACACCAAGAAGGCTTCAAGAACTAGCATTTTTCCATGAAGATTTCTTCTTGAAGGCTTAAGAACATATTTAGCCATCATTTGTTGTGACAAAATTTACTGATGGCTAACACCCTCAACCACTATTTGGCTCCTATTAACTCTTTTTTTTCCATGTTTTCTAATTTTTGGCTTCTGTTTTGCAGGTGTAGCTTTGGGTGTGTCCATCTTCTACAAAGGCTCTGTCTCCATGCTCATTGGTTCTAACAGCTCTGCCACTGTTGGCGATGAAATATCTCTAGGTTTGGGAAATCTTTTAGGAGTGACAGCATCTACTTCAAAATCACTCATGAACAAAAAGGATGTCCAATCTTTGCCTAATCTCTTCAACCCCTCTAACACCAACAAATTAATCAAACCATGGTGAAAGAGAGAAGTTTCATTTCCTTCTTTTTTAACTTGGACCTTATCTGACATTTTAGCTAGACTTCTGTATAAGTAAAAGGGAAATTCAAGAGACCTATTACCCACAAGATGTATCATAAGCCTAAGGTGGTAGGAGTAGATCATGTGAAACCTTCCTTCACAGGTGAAGTACTTCTGAATGATCATCAAAAACTTTGAGTAGTTGTCCTTCATGTAGTTCCTTGGGATAGCATTTGTGAGATCAATTTCACTATGCTTTGCCTTGATGAATTCTTTGCAGTCCTGCATGGTGAAATTGATGCCTTTAAACCATTTTTCCCCTCCTCTAAGGATTCATGTTTCTGTTGAAATACAGTATGGTGTTACTGTGAGGTTTAGAATTCTCACCTTTGAATTTTTCCCAGTGAAACTGATAGCAAACTCCTTAGAAACCTGTAGATGACAACCCTGTAGGCTTTGGCATAATTGCAAACAACTTGTTATTCTGAATATCTCCAAGGCAGTTGGGTCTTCATTTAACAAATTCATGTCCACGGGCTCATACCTGTGGTAGTGACCACATTTTTTGGTCTTCTTCCTTACAACCATGGTGACTTTATATCTTCTCAGGCTCACTTGATAAATGACACCTGCAAGCTTTGAAAATGCTAGCAACCTTCTTGGCTTGATGAAGCAGCTCTCCAGAACTCAATAACATGAAAATATGAAGCGAAGAATGACAAAAATACTCAATTGGGTAATGTTTTATGGTTTCGATGGAAACTAATGCCTTAATCATGACACATGCATGCTAAAAACGACAATGATGACCTCAGACATGACCTTTATACCTTGAATTAACCCTAATAGACTCGAATGAATTCCACCCTAACCCCTCCAATGATGAACTGACACTTCACCTCAGGTTTGACAAGATGGACAGGAAAACTATTTTTCGTAGCGTAGCTAGTTCATTTTCTGATAGTTTCGTTACAAAACTATTAGGCAGTTTCATAGTGAAAACTACTATTTCATAGTGTAAAATGCTATGAAAAGATGTAAATCTAGCTTAAGTGTCCTTTTTGAATTTGAATGCTTGGGAAATGAAATCTGACACCTAATGATGACTGATGGGACATGATATGACCTAAATGGAGGTGGGTTTGAACCTTAGGATAGGTTAAACATGTAAAAATTGAAATTTTCCTATACCAACTTGAAAGGCTTAAGGAAACCTTTGACAAATTAAATCTATGACCATGTCAAATAATGTTTCACATTTTTTTGAGTGATAACAGTCATAATAGAAGAGGACATCCAAGGTGATCCAACTCAACAAGTGGACCGGGAGCATCACAACTATATTGACATATGGTTCCAAATAGTCATTAAGTTTCAGCAACACACTCTTCTCCAATAGTACTTGATACAATCCCAGTCAAAGAAATTCATCTCTCATATTCAGGTACATGTCAAAGCATGTATTCCAAGTGTTCACATGATTTTACCTTTCATCTTGATGTGTACATGGCTCCATTGGAAGTATTCCTATACTTGAAAAAGGTTTTGTTTTTTCAAGTAGAGTAGGAAAGTGAAAAATGAAAAAAAAAAGGGGGAAAAAGAATAAAATATCAGGTTAAAACCTCTTTTGAGGCGTTTTAGATTGACTCGTTGATTGAAAACCTCCATGAGGTGGTCATTGGGTTGAAAAAAAAATATATATAAAAAGATAAAAAATAAAATATCCTAGGTGAATATTTCCTTTGAGGCACCTAGGCAAACCTACCAGTTGAAAACCTCATTAAGGCAACTAGTAGGCCTTAAAAAAAAAAAAAAAATTTTAAAAAAAATGCATTTCTCCATGTATCTCTCTCTAATGAATGAAGGAACCTTTGCAAGCAGAAAAATAGCAAGTTGGCACCAAAAAAAAAAAAATTGGTCAACACCCTGGTCAAAGGTAGTCAAACTTGGACTTCCTCCTCCTGTGCTCAAAAGCTCCAAAAGGACCTCAAGTAGATTATCACATGCAGCTTTAGCAGTAGCTTCAATATAACCTACAAAAACAAATCCATGGTAAGTCTCAGGTATGCAATCATCTAACCCTTTCTTCGAATCTATTTTAGCTTAAGAAAATGTTAAAAATTGTGAGAAGGAAAGTTTTTTTATATAGCCAAAATCAGTAGCAGAGCAACCTCAGCCTTATCTAGCGGCTAGCTTCACTTTTTCCACCAAGAAGAGGAGCAAGACAAAAGTAAAACGGACTTGAGAAAGTGGGTAGTAAGCAGTTTATTGTAATTGAAGACAAGGAGTGCCAAGGGGTAACCAAGGGTGAACTCAATTCACAGAAAAAAGAACTGTGAGTTTATTCTACATGCAATTAAAAAAAAAAGAGAGAGAAAAGAAAAGAATAAAATAAAATGTGGATCCACCACCTCTTGGAATGCAAAATAAAAATTTTCTTAAGGCATCTAAGGACCTCCATGCAGCACCTACAAGAAGAATTGCAGATAGAGGTGTGGGAAGAATACTAACAGGGGGAGCAGCGCATGGGCCAATAAATAGAAAAACGAAATAAGCCAACATGCAAAAAGAACCATAAGGCAAGGAGGATGAATAGGTTTCTCAGACGATGAGCAACAATTTCAGTAGGGGGTGATGATGGGCCTCTAAATTAGACATAAATTAAGGCCCATATAACCTTTCTTAGGCCCATCTACCTTTCTTATGCGCATGAAAATATATATTAAATCTCTCCTTCTACACTTAATAATGTTTTAGTATGCTTTAATATTTTCTTAGGAAGGTTTAAAGGTAATTGCATATTTGTGCCTAATATTGGTTATTTTTGTAGAATATTGTGAGAATATTGGGTAGATTATGCAGATTTGGAGAAGGAGATAATTTAGGGACTTTCTCCCTGCCACTGGAAGATCAAGACTGAAGAATAAATGAGCACAATATCAAGAAATTAGGGAAAAATATTGGAGAGATTCAAGGGGTTTGTCCACCCTCCTTAACTCTCAGAGGCAGCCAAAGGATCCTCATGAGATCCCCTCCAGAAATTCAAATTCCAAAGGCAGCCAAGCAACTCAAGGCCAAGTGCACTCAAGCCATACTTCACTTGGAGTCAAGTTGTAATATTCCAAAAATTTAGCTTTTAGCTAAATGGAATATTATAGATTGTTTTGTCAATAGGTAGGTGAATAAGTGGGTAGGGAGGCCCATAAATCTTCTTAGCAACAATAAAAACACTTCAAGTGTGAAAGGAGACCAACTAAGCAGCTAAATAAAGCACCTTTGAGTGTGAACAGGGGATGGAGCATGTTGAATAGGTCAACTTTGACCAAATCAATAACGCTCTTATGGAGGAATGGACATTTAATGAGGAACAACACAGTTTTGGTTGGAGACACCTTGCATGGAAGTAGTGGCACTAATGGATGGGGCCCAAGGTGAGGAAGCTCACCAAGTTTATAAGGAAGGGTAAGGCAGCCTTTGAAAGAAGTTTGGATATTATTTTTTTTATTGTCTGTATGACTATTTGCATTCTTCAGCTATTTAGTTAAGCATGCATTGTTGTTTAGCACAGGGTGTTATTGAGAGGGGATCCCATCTCTTCCCTTGAGGTGGCCTCTAGGAAGAGTATTGTACTATCATTTCCACACATCCGGCATTCTGACCAAGCTACAGTCTTCAGCTACAGTGCAGTTTTTGCTCAGATTTGTGTTGTGTTGCAGGGTGTTGCAGTGGAGGGTTGAGAAACCCACTTTTTGAGCTAGTCTTGCAGTGGAGGAAGGATTCCTTCCATTTGGAGATCAAAAAATAATATCCTTGAGCATATTTTAGATATTTGGTATCAGGCCAAGCTATTACATCTAGTGACAGCTCAACTTCAGTCTAGAATTGCGTTATTTTGGAGGGCAGTTTCAGAGGAGGATCTATTGGCTCTTTTGGAGTGTTTCCTTCTAGGTGAAGGGTTCAGCCTTTCATTGGAGGATGCCTTTGGAGGAGATCTACATAAGATCCATATTATTTTAGCCTTCTGTCTCATGGACTCTAGTTTCAGTAACTCTTGAGTCCTAGGGCTATAGATCACCATTTTTATTTGAGTGTAATTTCGTAAACCCTTTCTAGGTATTCTTGGAAAAGTGTTGTATAACCTTATTCTTCATGTATATTATATTTTGAGGCTTACATCAGTCCCATTGTACCATTATATATTCCTAGCAGCATTTATTTCATATTAGACTGCAATGTAGCAGCATCTCCAGCATTTGTATGGTAGCAACATCTCACTTTTGAGAGTGTTTATGTATTGGAGGCTTGTGTGATCACATTCTGTGATTTTTGTGTTAGGTCCCTATATTACTAGTATAGTCCCTTATTGTTGTTAGTGTAACCCCCTTATTGTTATTATTGTACCCTTGTAACCCCCATTTTTTTATTATTGTGCCCTTAAATTATTATTGTTAGGTCGGCTAGGATTACATTGTGGCCCACTAGGATTACATTATGGTCCCATGGACTCCTATATATAGAAAGGAGGTTTTGTAAATTGTATCATCCAAGAATTGTTCATTTATGTAATGTATTGGAGGTTGCCCCCTCGAAGTGGCTTATTTCTAAGGCGTTGATATCTCTTTCTTCTCTTTTTGGAGCTGGTTACACAACATTTGGTATCAGAGCTTTGGATTCTAGGGTTTCGCTGCTCCAAACAGGTCATCGTGGCATTTTCGCTATAAATTTTTTTCTACGAAGTTTCAGAAGTTGAAATTTTTAGGGTGCGAAGAAAAAATCCTGAGGAAGCTTGTACAAATATTTCAGAGTTTGGTTCGCAATAATTTCGGAGATATGATCTGTGGAAGTCAGGTATTTTTTCAGGCTCCTAAACAGGTCATCGTGGAATTTGCGCTATAAAGTTTTTTCTACGAAGGTTCAGAATCTGAAATTCATATGGTGCGAAGCTGAAATCCTGAGGAAATTCATCAAAAAATTTCAGAGCTTGGTTCGCAATATTTTTAGAGAAAAAATCTCGTGGAAGGTAGTGCTCATAGGGCTTTTTCAGCTCCCGAATTTCATCTCAAAGAGGTGATCGTGGGAAAAGTTCAATAACTCTCTCCGGGAATCCGATTGGAGTGTCAGAAAAGTTGTTGCACGGAACGGAATTTAGTTTCTGGATATCAATTTCGTAGACAAAGGATGAAACAGTGACACGTGGCAAGTCGTACAAGTTCGCTCTACTGAACCAGTCCATAATTAGGTCATTGTGGGAGATTGGACACAACTTTGTCTTGGAGAATCCAAATCAGGTCAGACCTGTGGCATTGGAAATATAATTCAGAGGGATACGTTGGTACCAAAATTCAAATATTGAAGTTCTGCAATCACAGAGATAATCCAATTTCAATATCGAGCTCCTCAAAAGCAAGAAAAAGGTGTGTATTTTTTTTCCGAATTGCATAAGTCTTGTTTGAAGAATCAATTTGAATTGATTCCAAGGGCATATCAGTATTGGGTTCTAAAATATGCCTCATAAAAATAATTCAACACCCATTAAGCCTTCAGAAGGGTCTACTATGACTCATGAAGATGAAGAATTGCAACACGATCTATCAAAATTACAAGAGCAAGTGCAACAAATTTCACTCTCGCAAAGAGAAACAAAAAATGAAATGGAAGTTTTGAAGAAAGGCATGGAAGAGAAGATGGATGGTTTGAAGAAAGGTGTGGAAGCTAAGATGGATGGCATGGAAGCTAAGATGGATGGCATGGAAGCTGGCATGGAAGCTAAGATGGAAAACATGAAGAATGATCTAAAAACAGACATCGAAGGTTTGACAAATTTGATACAAGAAATGTTTCCTAATGGTGAAAATATAGTAGAAGAACCTCATGATGAGAAAAAAATCAATGTTAATTGTGTTTTTATAAACTCTAACGTTGGCGGGAAGAACCACCATATTCCAAAAATGGATATGAGGAAGTTTGATGGAAAGGATCCTGTAACATGGATACTACAGATGGAGCAATATTTTGATCTCCACAATGTGCAAAACACACAAAAGGTACGCATTGCAACTTTACATTTAGAACAAAATACATTTGTATGGTATCGATGGCTTTGCTCCCGTAAAAAAATTGTCACTTGGTCAATTTTTACGGAATAAATGATAGCACATTATGAGGATACAAAGAGCAACACCTTCTTTACCTAATTGATAAATCTCAAACAAAAGGGTTTAGTGGGGCAGCACATTGAGGAATTCCAAAAATTGAATATAAGGGTAACTGATATTCCAGAGGAACACAGGATTGATCTCTTCATAGGCACTTTAAGGGATAACATACAACATGAAGTTCGCGTTCTAGAACCTGATTCATTGGAGAAGGCATTCAGGTTGGCAAGAAAATTTAAATGTAAAATTATGGCAACAAGGAAGCCTACCACTCAATTCTATAAAGAAGGAAGTGTTGCTACGCCTAGATTTCCACAACCTACAAGGCTGACACCACAAAAATTGGAAGAAAAAAGAGCAAAAGAGCTTTGCTGCATTTGTGATAGAAAATATACTAAAGGTCATAAGTGTGCTGAGAAGAAATTATTCTACATAGATTGTGAAGAGGAAGAAGAAAATGAATAAGAAGAGGATATACACCTGGAACCAACCCTAGAAGAGGAAGAAATGAATCGGACCATATCATGTAATGCACTGGCAGGAATTACCACTCCTCAAACTCTCAAGATACAAGGACAAATCAAGAAGAAAAAGTTAATAGTGTTGATTGATTCAGGTAGCACCCATAATTTTATTCATTGTAAGGTAGCCAAGGAATTAAATTGTTTCCTATACCCAGCACCAGAATGTCAAGTGATGGTTGCAAATGGAGGAACTATAAATTGTTCTGGAAAATGCCATAATATCAAGCTAACCATGGGGGAATATGTATTGACTAGTCCAATGCTTTCCATTCCTATGGGAGGTGCCGATGTTGTACTAGGAGTACAATGGTTACAATCTTTGGGGACGGTAGCTTTTAATTTTCAAGAACTTTTCTTGAAATTTTTTTCAGAAGGAAAGGAAGTCGAATTAAGGGGTATTGAAGGGAAGTTGGGAAGGATAATAAGCTCTAATGTCATGGCAAAGCTTCTAAAGAAAGAACAACGAGGCGTAATTGCACAATTATGCTCACTAGAAGTTCCGACATCAAAATCATCTATTTCTGCAGATCTCCAACAAGTCTTGGACGATCATTCCAAGGTGTTTGAAACTCCCAAAAGACTCCCACCTATTCGTGATCATGATCATGCTATTCATTTGATTCCAGGAAGTGTTCCTCCAAACATCCGGCCTTATAGATATCCTTACTTCCAAAAGAGCGAAATTGAACGCATGATTGCAGAAATGTTAGAGGCAGGTATAATTCAACCTAGTCAAAGGTCTTTCTCTGCTCCTGTAGTATTGGTACACAAGAAGGATGGATCATGGCGAATGTGTCCGGATTATAGGGAGCTCAATAAGCTCACCATTAAAGACAAATTTCCCATTCCTGTGATCGATGAATTATTGGATGAATTACATGGAGCAATTTATTTTACCAAGTTGGATCTTCGTTCAGGATATCATCAAATTAGAATGAAGACTGAAGATATTCCAAAAACAGCATTTCGAACTCATGAGGGTCATTATGAATTTTGGTCATGCCTTTTGGCCTTACCAATGCACCTTCTACATTTCAAGGGTTGATGAATTCCATTTTCAAACCCTTCCTTAGAAAGTTTGTGCTAGTATTTTTTGATGATATACTAATCTACAGCAGGTCTTGGAAGGATCATGTTGAACATGTTGACAGGGTGCTCAAACTATTGCAGGACAAACAATTATATGCAAAAAAATCCAAATGTTTCTTTGGAGTACAAGAGGTGGAATATCTGGGTCATATTGTATCTCACGAGGGTGTTAAAGTAGACCCTAACAAAATTAAAGCTATTAAGGAATGGAAAGTCCCCACAACCATAAAGAAGTTGCGAGGATTTCTCGGGTTAACAGGGTATTATCGCAAGTTTGTTAAGAATTATGGGAGAATAGCAGCACCTCTAACAACATTATTGAAGAAATATGCATTTTCATGGACTCCCGAAGCAACTAAGGCCTTTGAACATCTTAAAGAGGCAATGTGCCTAGCACCGGTCTTAGCTACGCCAGACTTCACAAAAACCTTTATCGTGGAATGTGATGCCTCAGGAAATGGAATTGGTGTTGTTTTAATGCAGGAAGGAAGACCCATTGCTTTTGAAAGTCGTCCAATCAAAGGAAAGTATTTACAGAAACCTATTTATGAGAAGGAAATGTTAGCAATATTGCATGCACTAAAGAAATGGCGAACTTACCTAATGGGGAGACACTTCAAGGTAAAAACTGATCATGATAGTCTTAAACACTTTTTGGAGCAAATACTATCTTCAGAAGAGTAGAAAAAATGGGTCACAAAGATGTTGGGTTATGACTTTGAAATAATATACAAAATTTGAAAGCTTAATGTTGTTGCAGATGCACTCTCAAGAAAGAATGAAGAGGTGGAAGCATTGCTTTGTGCCATTTCTATTATCCAACCAGATTGGATAACTAAAGCAAGAGATGAATGGAAGAAGGACAAAGATGTATGGATACTCATTCAAAAGTTGCAGCAAGATCCTATTACATCTGATACATTTAGTTGGAAAAATGATTCCTTATGGTACAAAGATCGCTTATATCTTTGTAAGAATTCCCAACTAAAACAAAATATTCTTCTGGAATTGCACACTTCTCCTTTAGGAGGACACTCAGGATTTTTAAAAACTTACCACAGGGTGAAGAAAGAATTTTTTTGGGATGGCCTTAAATCTGATATTCAAAAGTTTGTGGCGGAATGTTTGGTTTGCCAGCATAATAAAGTGGAAACAATTAAGACCCCAGGACTTCTACAACCTTTATCCATTCCAAGTCAACGTTGGGAGGAGATTTCAATGGATTTTATCACAGGTTTACCTAAGTCCGAAGGAAAGAGTGTCATGATGGTGGTAGTTGATAGACTTACCAAGTATGCACACTTTTGTGCATTATCTCATCCATTTAAAGCAAGTACAGTTGCTACTACATTTATGGACAGAATTCAAAAGCTACATGGAATCCCAAGGGTCATTGTGAGCAACAGAGATCCTATTTTTACTAGAAATTTTTGGACAGAGTTATTTTCTTGTTTGGGTACTCAATTAGCTCATAGCTCATCTTATCATCCTCAATCTGATGGTCAAAAAGAGATAGTAAATAAATGTTTGGAAGTATATCTTCGTTGCTTTGTATCTGATAAACAAACACAATGGGTCAAGTGGTTACATCTCGCTGAATGGTGGTATAACACTTCCTTCCATACTGCAGCAAAAATGACCCCATTTATGGCACTTTATGCATATCATCCACCTTCCATCACATCATCTTTAAGGGAAAATTCGAAGGTTCAAGCAGTGGAAGATCACATCGAGCATCAGCAAGAAGTTCTCCAACTCTTAAAGGATAACCTGAATTTGGCACAAAATCGAATGAAACAACAGGCAGATCAACATCGCAGTGAGAGAAGTTTTAATGTAGGAGATTGGGTATTTTTACGGCTACAACCATACAAACAAATGTCCCTCAAGCAAGCTAAGAAGGATAATAAATTATCGCCAAAGTACTATGGTCCTTACAAGGTGTTGCAAAAGATTGGTACTATGGCATACAAATTGGAGCTTCCTGCTTCTTCACGAGTACATCCATTTTTCCATGTTTCATGCTTAAAGAAGGTTATAGGTGAAGATCTTCCAGTTCAAACAGTATTGCCAGAACTTGATGGGGAAGGGAAAATCATATTGGAACCTGAAGCAGTCATGGAAAAAAGAACTCGACAACTACAGAATCGATCAATTTCAGAGTATCTCATCAAGTGGAAGAACTTACCCACTGAAGATTCTACATGGGAGGATGAGAATTTTATACAGAAGCACCCGGAGCTACTCAAGCGTTGAGGACAACACTTTTTTGAAGGAGAGGGGCATGTTAGGTCCCTATATCACTAGTATAGTCCCTTATTATTGTTAGTGTAACCCTTATTGTTATTATTGTACCCTTGTAACCCCCATTTTGTTATTATTGTGCCCTTAAATTATTATTGTTAGGTCGGCTAGGATTACATTGTGGCCCACTAGGATTACATTATGGCCCCATGGACTCCTATTTATAGAAAGGAGGTTTTGTAAATTGTATCATCCAAGAATTGTTCATTTATGTAATGTATTGGAGGTTGCCCCCTCGAAGTGGCTCATTTCTAAGGCGTTGATATCTCTTTTCTTCTTTTTTTGGAGCTGGTTACACAACATTGTGACTCATTTTTTTGTACTTATTTTCTTCATATATGACCAATAAAATGGCTCCATATTGGTCTCATGGTTTCATGTGTTAAATATTTGCTGCTTCTTTCATTTTATGAGTTGTATTGATGTTATTTCCAGTTTGGAATATTACAGTGGTATCAGAGCATAATCTTGGCTCAGCCTGTGCATTCAACCAATATGTCACCATAAGGAGAAGCTTCTCACAGGAAGAGAATATTTATAGAAGGGACAAAGACAAGACTCCAGTATTTGGAGGAAGGGAGGAAGAGGAGCTCTCAAAGCTTCTTTTTCAAACTATGCAGGGCATCAATGAAGATATAAAGAAGATGAGAAGGGAGATGTGTAGGAAATCTCAAAGGGGGTTTGAATATGAAGCAAACCATATATTTTTACATGATGGGTGTGAGAATTCAACCACATAATCTGATCCACAGGAATTTTTATGCCCAAATTCACAACAAGAGGGATGGAGGAAGAAGATGCACCAAAGGAGGAGACTTTGAGTGACTATCTTCAGGAGTATGAATCTCAATCTTGGAGATTCAAGGAGCACTTTAAATTCCAAGGGTTTTTCCAACTCAAGGAGAATAAAAGGCCCAAAAATCACAATAGAAGCAGAAGAGGTAGATTATTTCTGCCAAATTTTGATGGGTGATCTAAATGCACAGCCAAGGATTGGATAGAGCAGCTAGACTCATACTTGCAGCTACATCAAGTTTCATAAAAGGAAGCCCTTAGGATAGCAGCACTGCATCTTGAAGGTAAGGCTTATACTTGGTGGTTTTATGAATCTTCTTCATTTAATCATGCAAATATAGCTACTTATGCAGGATTCACTAAGAGATTATTGAAGAGATTTGATGAAAAACAATTTGAAACATATTTGATTAAGCTAACCAAACATAAACATTCAAAACCTTTGCATGAGTTGGAAATATCCATTATACCAACTCCACTCTAGATTTCTATTGAGGGGGATAAAAAATTGTATGATACCTTTCCAATGGAAATATCCCTGTTGTAGGAAGAGCTTTCTTCTCTAAAGGAAGACATGGAGATTCCCCTTCAAGGGAAGACCAAGATCTAGGGTCTCGCATTGTTGATGAGGTATTCTCAAATATTGATGAGGAGGAAGAGCAGAGAGGAAGTAACAATGATGTCACTTCAAGAGGAGAACCATCACCACATGGAGAGGGGCGTGAAGCTATTGCTTTAGTTAGAGGAGCTTTTACATATTTGCAAAAATTTCCCAAGGATCAGCATGTGACAGTAGTGATGGGCAGTAAGACCTTGATCAAAGGAGGAGAAGGAACGGTGGATCGGCATCAAAGGATGGGGAGCATGCACTCTTGTTTATTTCAGGAGGTTTATATACAGAAGAAGGAGATTGGTTTTTGTAGTGAAAGGAGGTAAAAATCAATCCACTCACCTATACAGTCTACTTCAGACTTGGATGTCTCATTACATGGAGGCATTCCACCCGGGAGGCCACCAAATGAGGAGATGAGAAACATCTCACAACAGGTTGCACCACTCATTGATCTAGGAGGGGTGAGAACCTTGGGAGGATTTGGCACATCACAGGGAGTCTTAGGTAGGCTCAATGAGGAGGGAGACATTCTCCCAATATCATCATTACCCACTCTCATCAGCTATTCTGCGCTAGGAGAAGATGTCTCTGGGATGGAGGATGGCACCATCATGGTTCAAGGAGACCACTCCATGGCATTGGAGAACTGGAGGATACTTCCACATAGGAAGGAATCTTCCCCATTTGGTAGAGGATGGTGGCCACTCATGCATGCATTGGCCAGACTTAGGATATTTTGGATAGGTGATAGCTTCCTATGGAAGACTAGCCTCCAAAAGCTTCAACCTTCACTTGAGCATGAGCAGCTATAGGAGGGGCAGCAGGAACATGTTAGCAGCATATCGGTGCTTGAATTTGGCATAGGAGATGTCAAAGAAGAGGGCAACCACATGACAAGGGCTACACATTATAGATCAGTAGTGTTGTCATTAGGGATTTTAGATCCTTATTGGAGATCCCAGCTATTGGTGGAATACACCAAGTATCTCCTTACATGCAGGATACTTGATGATCAGTTTTCAGATGGGATATATACAATGAGAGATGGGGTCATATTTTATCAGGGTAGGATCTTATTGACTAGAGCCTCAAAGCTCAAGGATAAACTACTACATGCAGCCTATGAGGTCTTGCTCTCCAACCCCACTATTTTCATTAGAGCATACCATACTATCTTGGAGGGATTCATGTGGGAAACTTCAAAGAGGAGATGCACTATCATATGAGGAAGTGCATAGATCATTTAGAGGTTGAGGAGAAACATAACTCTTGGGAAGATTTATCATCACCACCTTCTTACTCATTAGGTGTGAGAGGGAGCTCATCCATGAACTACCTCATTAGCTTGAACCAAGTGTATGGGAAGGATTTTATTTAGAGCATCATGATATACTTACTAAATACTTTCATTTTATTACCACTCATGTGCAGGGCATTTCTCCAGGAGGGGGGTACTCTTTATTATTGGCTTCATGGGCTACTAGGGGCCATGAGCAGTGATGAGGTTGGCCACTCCCTAGAATATTTTTGGCAGATGATGTATTCTTCATGGTGTGCTTCATTGACACCAAACATCATATACCTTCTCCAAGCATGCGAGAAGAAAATGACAGTAAACAAGTGGTGGGAAAAACACTTGTTATATCATATTCTATGGCAGTTAGGAGCAAAACTATGCTGGTTGCACTTGAGGGACCATTTCCCTTCCCCAGTACTACACATGGTAGCTAGCATGACTTTGATTGTGATCCCATATGTTGATGATGTTCTTATCGTTGTTGGGAACATGATTGGAGGGAAGTCACATTGGTTGTATGTGTCCATTGGGAATGACATTTCCCACATTTTTTATGCTTCATGCTTAAAGGGGAGTATGGGAGATGATATGGCCAGTATAGTAGATCACTTGTTTCTTTATGAGGTGATCCATATGATTGTTTGGAGCACTTGGGAGATGCCTCTCATGAACATTTGGGAGGAACTTTTCTATGAATTACCATGTTGGAAGCTGATTCATTTCATGTGGATGATAGCATGGAGATGGGAGTCTCTTATTGGGAATGAGATCCCCTATGCTTGTCACCACTCCTACCTTGAATATGCCATTGGATAGCCATAAGGTTTCCATATAGACCTTTTATTTTCTTATGATGAGAGCCATTTGATTTATCCACCAAAGGCCAACTTGCACATTTGGGAGGAACCATTGGGAGATAGAATCGTTTTAGAATATTTGAAGCAGTGGTGGAGACTATTTGATGAGGAGGCCACAAGAGGAGGAGGGGAGAATTTTTCTCAACCCTTACAATTGCTTGAGGACAAGCAACATTTTGTAGGGGAGGATTGTAATATTCAAAAAAATTATCTTTTAGCTAAATGGAATATTATAGATTTTTTTGTCACTAGGTAGGTGAATAAGTGGGTAGGGAGGCCCATAAATCTCCTTAGAAATAATAAAAACACTTCAAGTGTGAAAGAAGACCATCTAAGCAGCTAAATCAAGAACCTTTGAGTGCGAATAAGGGAAGGAGCATGTTGAATAGGTCAACTTTGACCAAATCAACGGTGTTGTTATGGAGGAATGGACATTTAATGAGGGACAACGCAATTTTTGTTGGAGACACCTTGCATGGAGGTAGTGGCACTAATGGATGGGGCCCAAGGTGAGGAAGCTCACCAATTTTATAAGGAAGGGTAAGGCAGCCTTCAAAAGAAGTTTGGATATTATTTTGTTTATGGTCTGTGTTAGTATGAATATTAATTGCAAGTGTACGAAAAAAGACCACTTTAGCTGTGCATAACAAACAACCCTAACAGCAAAGATGGCTACCAATATCTTCAGATATGAAATTAGGTGATCAAGAAAAATGCTGCAAAAATCTATATCTATGCATCAAAAGACATTAAGCAGTAGATAAAAACAATATTTACTCCATGCATCCAATATACAAGACAAGAATATGTTGAATGAATTTTATATTAAGGGAACCTGGGAGGAAAACATAGAAGGATGTTACGATTTCTCTTCAATGGAATGGGTTCTTGTAAGTCCTCAGCACTTCCAATCTAAAATTCCTCTCTTGATAGTGTAGAAAACCCAGACAAAAATGGAACTCAAAGGGAGCTCACAAGAAAAATATAGAAAAATATGACAATGATGATGGATCAAAGTCAGACCAAAAGTATAGATCCAGAGTGATCTTTAGGCAAAAAAAGGTGATGAATGAATGGAAAAACCATTCTATTTATAACAAAATATTGAGTTAGTCTAGATATTGGTGCATAATCAAAATATTATTAACCAAATCAATATCCAACTTTTATGGAATATTTTATTATTTTTGTTGGAGGGAAAAGGAATTTGACTTGGGTCAAATCCCTTTATTTGTAAATAATAAATAAATAAATGATTTATTTATTTTTTTAAGGATGTCGTTGAGTAATAATCAAATAAATAATTATTTATTTAATTATTAATGGATGATTTAGTCAAAATTAACAAGGAATATTATTTAAATAAGGTTTAAATAATTATTCCTAGAAAAAAATAATAATATAAATAATAATATATCTAATTAATTTTCCTGTTTTGGGTTAAATATGACCATGAAAATTGATTAAAATGTTGTTTAACTAATTATTCCTTGAGGAAAATCAAACAAATGTGGATTTATTTAATATTTCCTCATGGGGTTTCCTGTTTATACCATAAACAACTTAATAAAGATGGTTTACTAAATTATTTTTCCTAGTGAAAGCAATTTTACTTAGGGTAAAATTGGTCTTACAAGGTGTAGTTAGGTCAATATAATAGTAACAGGTTAGATGACCAAAAAATGGTGTAACATATTGCCCCCCAGCATGCGACTGTTAGGAGCTAATCGTATGACCAAAGTACATTGTAAGAACTCAATCACTAGACATTGAAGGGGAAGTCAAAGAGAGAGAAATATAAGGTAGACTAAAGCGCTAGAGGACTAGACCCTAAGGAGGTGAGACTTACAGGTGCGACAAGTCTCTTTTATGAGTGAGTACATGTGCTAAATGGGGGAGGCATACATATGCCCGCCGAGACAAAGTACAAAGAATAGTGCGTCCAGTAAACAAGGGACTGAAAAATATTATACATGTTGGCATAAAAATGAGATAGGTAAAAACATGATAATGAATCCCACATAAATATTGTGCTTGGGATAATAGCCAAGACTTATACAATAATATCTGAGTACATGAGATACAAATATAGCCCAAATTCCCTTGTAAACAGGAAAGGGCTTTCAAAATATGACTGATACATGCAAACAAAAAGGTACTGTAAGTGGTTGAGGCCGACATCATCAAATATATGGAGTTGCATCAAAGGTTGTAATGAAGAGGTCATCTGGGCATGTGGGGGGTCACTTGTAGGGCCATGCCCTCATGAGGGTTGAAACATCTCACACACACCCGGGAATCACTGGAATCAGCTGCTGCATCACTTAACCATCAAGCATACTGATCTCGATCATGCTGAAAGGAGATGGAGGTGAGAAACAATCAAGTCAAAGGGTAATGGGGAATCCCTTTTCTTGATCCAAGGCACCGAAAAAGTAGAACGAATTCAACTTCTTCCACCTCATTTTGTTTTTGGTATTCCTTAAACCACCAAATTTAGAGAATGCATCCAACCATTGGTTACTATACACCTTGTATTTCATCTCTCTTCTTGGAATCACATACACCCCTTCAAATTAAGGGGGGGATGTTCGACACCTAATTCATTAGGGTTGGTGTGGAGGAATGTAAGTCATCATGGCGAGTCCAAGAGACCTTGGAAGTTTAATTTTATGGTCACAAGATATGTATTAACATGTGTATCTTGTGAATAATATGCATCTCACGTTTATCCTAATTTTTTCTTTCTCACTATGTAAGTTTCAATACCTTCAATAGTATGTTGAGATCCAAGGTCATTTTATTTTTATTCTTTTTCCTCTCTTTTGTTATGATTGGGCTTGTGTCCTACCATTTTTCATGTTCTTCTAGTTGAAGTTCCCTTCTTTAGCTCAATATCTAATCTTTCTTCAATTAAGGATGATCCAAAAAAAGGTTTCCCAAGTGGTATTGGGCATTTTAATGGGAAGATAAATAGGGTACATGTCCTCTTGATTCTGATTTTGGGCCAAGGCATATTTTAGTGGTATTATTTATGGTGATTTTCTCCTCATTTCTTGTGATATTTTAAAATAAGTGAGAGATTCATATTTACTTCATGAAGGGGTTCTTATGAGAGCATTTTTATTTAAATGGGATCTAATTGTAGTTCATGAACTAGTTATTAAAGGACAATTCAATAGCTTATGGGAGGTGTTTCTCAAGGTATACTTCAACACAAATCCTTACACAAGAAAACATGTTATCTTAGGGTTCAACATGGTCAATGAATTTACCAAGGGGGTTGTTGATGTTTCTAAGAGTGTCTTCATTTCGGCATTGGATGGGAAGGTGTGGTAATTTGACCCAAACAGGAATATGAAATATAATGTATTCAAATTAGGATTCCAGTGGTTTAGCTACAATACTTGGGCTACTAAGAAGTAATTTCTACTCCTAAACATTAGGTCCCAATTTTATTCTTCTTCAAATAAGAAGGTGAAGAAACCCCTTCCACAAAATTGTAGTGAGAGATTTCCTTTGATTGGACAATGCCAAATTTTTTCAATCCAAGAATTCAATGTTCTTGGGGATTTCCCGATACCTACGAACTTACCTATATATCATCAATATACTAATATAAGTTCCATTACTCTGGATTGGACCACATGTACAAGGACTTCAAAGATTTCATCCAACATCTTCATGAATCAAGAGGGGATAGCTCTGGCTAAACGGGTAAGGAATGAGACAAAATTTTTAAAGGCATCAATATTTGTAGAGCGGGGGTGGCAGTGGGGGGAAGGGCTAGTGGACCCCCAAAGTTGAATCCATGGTAACGGTCACAATTTAGAAGGGGAAGATTTTCAAAGATCACACATCCTCATTTTCAAAAATAATGACATGGGGGTGGGATTTGATCCTTCGATACATTAAATTTAAAATGTGAAACCGTGACAAGATGACAAACATAGAGTTGAAATTATGTGAAACCGTGATAATATTATCATCCATGTGATATAATAGCAACGATAAGTAAGAATTGAGCTTGCTCATATTTTTTCATTTGAGTGTATTTATTCATACCCATAAAATATATATTTTAAAAAGGAGCAAGTAATATTGTGGGAAATACTAATGGATGCTTCCCTATATTTTTGATTTCCATTTTTTGTAAAAATATTGAATTATAATAATACACTTAATCCAAGTATATTTGAATCAAGAACCTATTGAAATGGTACTAAACGAATGCATATCAACATTGACAATAATTGATTAAATTAACCCTTAATATAAAAAAGAGAAAAAATTAAAATAATTAATCAAAATATAAACATGCCAACTTCTAGTCACTCAAAAATTTGTAAAATATGTTTAAAATTTTATTTTTATTATATATTTGACATTGATATTCATAAATATGCTTCTCCCTAAACAATATTTTAATATCAATCCTCATAGATGAGAAGACTAATAAAATAAGTAAACATACCATACATTCCCTGTTAGATCCCTATATTACTAGTGTAGTCCCTTGTTGTTGTTATTGTAGCCCCGTTATTGTTATTTTTGTACCCTTGTAGTCCCCATACTATTTTTATTGTGCCCCATAAAAGCCCACTATTGTTATTGTTGTGCCCTTACATTATTATTTTTAGGACGGCTAGGATTATATTGTGACCCCATGGACTCCTATATATATAAAGGAGGTTTTGTCATTTGTATCATACAAGAATTTTTCATTTATGTAATGTAAAGGAGGTTTCCCCCTAGAAGAGTTTTATTTATAAGGCGTTCATCTCCCTTTTCTTCTATTTTTTTATTTGGTTTCATAACATTTGGTATCAGATTTTTGGATTCTAGGGTTTCGTTGCTTCAAATAGGTCATCGTGGAATTTTTTCTATACCTTTTTATATACGAAGGTTCAGAAGCTAAAAAAAAAACCCATTTGCAAAAAAATCCTAAGGAACTTTTTGTAAAAATTTCATATCTTCGTTCATAATATTTTCGGGGATATCATCTGTGGAAGTTATGGTTTTTGCAGGATCCCGAATTTCATCTCAAAGAGTTGACCCTGGAAAGATCATCATAACTCTCTCTCTCTGAGCATTGGATTGGAATTCTGTAAAAAGTGGCCAAAATTAAATGGATTTTAGTTTCTTTTGTATTGATTTCAGAGCCGAAGGAGTCAAAAATGACATGTGGCACGCCGTACAAGTTCGCTCTACTGAACTAGTCCATAATTAGGTCATTGTGGGAGATTGGGAATTGTAGAAATTTTTAATGCAATTATGTATTGTTGGATTCTCCCGATCTAACAATTATATGCCATCGTTAAATACATAATCCTTCTACTAAAATCTTTGCGGAAATTTAATCGCCAATTGCAAACACATGAAGAAAAATCAATCACACATAACACATATGTTTTTACCGGGAAAGAATAAAGCTAAAACCCCACTATCATATATTATGTATATATCATGGATCATGAAAAAATCTCATACAAAACTATAATCCAAGAGCTCTCGGTACAATATACAATCGTCTCACACTGTCATACAAAAATTGGTATATTCATGCACCAATTTATTGCCTCCTAACATCCTGCCTCCATTGTGAAATCCCTGCTGATAAAAATCCCTGAATGAATTCAATCTTGCATTGCCTTGACTGTGTAATCCTCATTGGCATCTCCAATGTGTCTTTGGTTGCACTTGAGCACCCCCTATAGTCACAATTGATAGTCAAACTGCCCCTTTCACCTATCTCTGAACTAAGTCTCCACTGGATCTGACATGCATGTAGTTAACAATAGTAAATCTTCAGTTGCATGTGAGATCACTCCATGTGAATTAATTTAATATTTAATTCATTGATCTCTCACTAGTGTATCTTTAGTTTCAACTAGTTACAACTAGCACGATTGAGTTTAACTCACTTTACTAAGTTAAACTACTTTACAACTCACATAACTACACATCCAACTCTGTTACAACTTTGTATCACCTAGTTACAATGAATTCCACTAGCATGTCCCACCAACTAACCTTTGAAATCGAAATTCCTTCAGTTAACTAGTTTGGCACATCTGTTAAATAAAATAAAGTGCTTCAAGAGAATAGATTATTATTTATTGTCTAATTATTGTTAAGGGCTAACAATAATCGACATGCATTCCACTAAACAACTTCGTACATACATTCCAAAAATAGACACCCATCCATCCATATAATTTTCTCAGCCATATATAAATAGATTACTACTAAAAATAGACTTTGATCCACATTCTAAAAATAGACATATAACCTAAAAATAACCTGTGGGCCCCACCTATTGTAGGTGCTTAATTTTCACTAAGATCGTGATCTTGTTGAATCTCAACAGGCATAATTTTTTCTTGAAGAATCCAAATCAGGACGGACCTATTGCATTCTAAAGAAGATTCAGAGGGATAATAAAGGACTGAAGATAAAATCTTGGGGATCTAAAATTATAGAGATACATCAGTTTCAATATTGAGCTCCTAAAAAGCAAGAAAAAGGTGTGTATTTTTTTTTTAATTGCATAAGTCTTGTTTGAAAAATCAGTTTGAAGTGATTCCAAGGGCATATTGAAGCATAAATATCAGTATTGGATTTTAAAATGCCCCCTAAAAAGAATTAAACACTCATTAAGCCCTAAGAAGGCTCTACTATGACTCATGAAGAGGAAGAAGTGCAACATGATATATCAAAATTACAAGACCAAGAGAAACAAATTTCACTCTCGCAAAGAGTAACAAAAAATGAAATGGAAGCTAAGATGGATGGTTTAAAGAAAGTCGTGGAAGCTAAGATGGATGGTTTGAAGAATGAAATGGAAGCTAAGATGGATGGCATAGAAGCTAATATGGATGGCATGGAAGCTAAGATCAATGAAAAAATGAAAGGCAACATGGAAGACATGAAGAATGATATAAAAGAAGACATGGAAGTTTTGAAGGAAGGTTTGACAAATTTGATATAAGAAATTATTCCTAATAGCGAAAAGGTAGTAGAGGAAACTCATGATGAGAAAAAAATAAATATTAATCGTGATTTCATAAACTATAATGTTGGATTGAAGACCCATCATATTCCTAATATCGATATGAAGAAGTTTGATGACAAGGATCACGTAACATGGATACTATAGATGAAGAAATATTTTGATCTCCATAATGTGCAAAACACACAAAAGGTACGCCTTGTAACTTTATAATTACAAAAAAAAACATTTGTATGATATCGATGGCTTTTCTGTCGTAAAAAAAATGTCACTTGGTCAATTTTTACGGAGGAAATGAAAGCACATTATGAGGATACAAAGAGAAACATCTTCTTTAGCCAATTGATAAATCTCAAACAAAATGGTTCAATGGTGGAGCGCATTGAGGAATTCCAAAAATTGAATATAATGGTAACTGATATTCCAGAGGAACATCAGATTAATTTCTTCATAGGGACTTTAAAGGATAACATCCAATATGAGGTTCGCCTATGGGAACCTGATTCATTGGAGAAGGCATTCAAGTTGGCAAGAAAAATTGAAAGTAAAATTATGGCGACAAGGAAGCCTACCACTCACATCTATAAATATGGAAGTGTTGCTACTCCTAGACTTCTGCAACCTACAAGGTTGACACCACAACAATTGGAAGAAAAAAGAGCAAAAAGGGCTTTGCTATAGTTGTGATAGAAAATACACTAAAGGTCATAATTCTTCTAAGAATAAATTATTTTACATAGATTGTGAAGAGGAGGAAGAAAATGAAAAAGAAACTTCAAAAGAAGAGGATATACACCAGGAACCAACCCTAGAGAAAGAATAAATGAGTCAGACCATATCCTGTAATGCATTGGCAGGAATTACCACTCCTCAAATCTCAAGATAGGACATATCAAGAATAAAAATATAATAGTCTTGATTGATTTGAGTAGTATGCATAATTTTATTGTAAGGTAGCCAAGGAATTGAATTGATTCACATACCCAGCACCAGAGTATCAAGTGATGGTAGCAAATGGAGGAACTATAAATTTCTCTGGAAAGTGCCATAATATCAAGCTAACCATGGGGTAATATGTAATATTCCAATGGGATGTGTTGATGTTGTACTAGGAGTACAATGGTTACAATATTTTGGGACAATAGCTTTTAATTTTCAAGAACTTTCCTAGAAATTTTGTTCGGAAGGAAAGGAAGTTGAATCACGGGGTATCGTAAGGAAGCTGGGAAAGATAATAATCTCTAATGTCATGACAAATCTTCTGAAGATATAACAATGAGGCATGATTTCACAATTATTATCACTAGAAGTTCCAGCATCAAATTCATCTATTTCTCCATATCTCCAAAAAGTCTTGGACAATCATTCCAAGGTGTTTGAAACTACCAAAGGACTCCCACTTATTTGTGATCATGATCATGATATTCATTTGATTCCAGGAAGTGTTCATCAAAACATCAGGCCTTACATATATCCTTATGTCCAAAAGATAGAAATTGAACATATGATTACATAAATGTTAGAGGCTCGTATAGTTCAACCTAGTCAAAGTTGTTTCTCTGCTATAGTAGTATTGGTGCACAAGAAGGATGGATCATGGCGCATGTGTCTAGATTATGGGGATCTCAATAAGCTCACTATTAAATATAAATTTACCATTCATGTGATTGACAAATTATTGGACAAATTACATGGAGAAAATTATTTTACCAAGTTGGATCTTCATTCAGGGTATCATAAAATTAGAATGAAGACTAAAGATATTCTGAAAACAACATTTCAAACTCATGAGGGTCATTATGAATTTTTGGTCATGCCTTTTGGCCTTACCAATGCACCTTCTACATTTCAAGGGTTGATGAATTCCATTTTCAAACCCTTCCTTAGAATATTTGTGTTAGTATTTTTTGATGATATACTAATCTACAGCGGGTCTTGGAAGGATCATGTTCAACATGTTGAGAGGGTGCTTAAACTATTTGAGAAGAAAAAATTATATGAAAAAGCCTCCAAATGCTTCTTTGGAGTACAAGAGGTGGAATATCTAGGTCATATTATATCTCAGGAGGGTGTTAAGGTAGACCCTAACAAAATTAAAGCCATTAAGTAATGGAAATTCCCCACAACCATATAACAGTTGCGAGTATTTCTCGGTTTAATAGGGTATTATCGCAAGTTTGTTAAGAATTATGCGAGAATAGTAGTACCTCTAAAAAAATTGTTGAAGAAATATGCATTTTCATGGACTCTTGAAGCAACTAAGTCCTTTTAACATCTTAAAGAGGCAATGTGCCAAGCACCGGTCTTAGCTACACCTCTTTAAGATGTTCAAAGGCCTTAGTTGATTTAGGAGTCCATGAAAATGCATCTCTCTTCAAATTTTGTTATAGGTGATGTTATTCTCCCATAATTCTTAACAAACTTGTGATAATACACTATTAACCGGAGAAATACTTGCAATTTCTTTATGGTTATGGGGACTTTCCATTCCTTAATAGATTTAATTTTGTTAGGGTCTACCTTAACAACCACCTAAGATATAATATGACCCAGATATTCCACCTCTTGTACTCCAAATAAACATTTGGAGTATTTTGCATATAATTGTTTCTCCTCCAATAGTTTGAGCACTCTCTCAACATGTTGAACATGATCCTTCCAAGACCTGATGTAGATTAGTATATCATCAAAAAATACTAACACAAATCTTCTAAGGAAGGGCTTGAAAATGGGATTCATGGCAACCCTTGAAATGTAGAAGTTGCATTGGTAAGGCCAAAAGGCATGACCAAAAACTCATAATGACCCTCATGAGTTCAAAATGTTGTTTTCGTAATATCTTCAGTATTCATTATAATTTCATGATATCTTGAACGAAGATTCAACTTGGTAAAATAAATTTATCCATGTAATTCATCCAATAATTCATCAATCACAAGAATGGGAAATTTATCTTTAACAGTGAGCTTATTGAGCTCCCTATAATCCAGACACATGCACCATGATCTATCCTTCTTGTGCACCAATATTACTGGAGCAGAGAAATTATTTTGACTAGGTTGAATTATACCAGCCTCTAACATTTCTGCAATCATATGTTCAATTTCGCTCTTTTGGACATAAGGATATCTGTAAAGCCTGATGTTTGGAGGAACACTTCCTGGAATCAATTGACTAGCATTATCATGATAATGAATAGGTGGGAGTCCTTTGGGAGTTTCAAACACCTTGGAATGATTGTCCAGGACTTTTTGGAGATGTGGAGAAAGTGATGATTTTGATGTTGGAACTTCTAATGAGCATAATTTTGAAATTATGCTTCATTTTCCTTTCTTCAGAAGCTTTGTCATGACATTAGAGCTTATTATATTTCTCAGCTTCCCTGTGATACCCCATAATTCAACTTCCTTTTCTTCTGAAAAAAAATTCAAAAAAAGTTCTTGAAAATTGAAAGCTATCGTCCCCAAATATTGTAACCATTGTACTCCTAGTACAACATCAACACCTCCCATTGGAATGGAAAGAATTGGAATATTCAATACATATTCCCCCACTGTTAGCTTGATATAATGTCACTTTCCAAAGTAATTTATAGCTCCTCCATTTGCAACCATCACTTGACACTCTGGTTCTGGGTATAGGAATCAATTCAATTCCTTGGCTACCTTACAATGAATAAAACTATGGGTAATACCCAAATCAATCAACATTATTACGTTTATCTTCTTGATATGTCATTCTATATTGAGTGTTTGAGGAGTGGTAATTCCTGCCAATGCATTACAGGATATGGTCAGACTCATTTATTCTTTCTCTAGGGTTTGTGATCGGCCTTAATTAGACATAAATTAAGGCCCATCTAACCTTTCTTAGGCCCATCTATCTTTCTTATGCGCATGAAAAGATATATTAAATCTCTCCTTCTACACTTAATAATGTTTTCTTATGCTTTAATATTTTATTAGGAAGGTTTAAAGGTAATTGCATATTTGTGCCTAATATTGGTTATTTTTGTATAATATTGTGAGAATATTGGGCAGATTATGCAAATTTGGAGAAGGAGATAATTTAGGGACTTTCTCCCTGCAACTCAAAGATCAAGAGTGAAGAATAAATTAGCACAATATCAGGAAATTAGGGTGAAATCATGGAGAGATTCAAGGGGGTTGTCCACCCTCCTTAACTCTCAAAAGAATCCAAAGGATCCTCATGAGATCCCCCTCCAGCAATTCAAATTCCAGAGGTAGCCAAGCAACTCAAGACCAAGTGCATTCAAGCCATACTTCACTTGGAGTCAAGTGGACTCATTACCTATTTTTTAGGGAGTTGTTGATAGCTTCCCTTGACGATAAATAAAGTTGATCAAGAACTAATTAGGGTCGATCCTAGTGGATTCTGGTCCATTCGATGCAGTCCATTCCATTCCATCCCATGTCATTCATTTTCCATTCTATTAGGCTTTTTTTTTTTTAAGACCTTCAGGATATAATAATATTGTATTTTTAATGGAATGAGTATTCAGATGACTTTTTATTGATCTAGTTCTAGAGAGCTAGGCTTGTGGGTTAGGGCCCAACCCATGTGCCTCAGCATCTCTCTTGTTTTCGTTCTTTCCTTTCTATCATTTCGCTAATTTTGTTTCTATCAATTAGCTATTTTTTATTCTATCATTTAGTTAATCTTTCTTCTGATAGTTTCAAGTTGTTGTTTCGAATTGTTGTTGTAGGTTTTCATTTTCTTATGAGTAATATAATAGAGGATAAAAATTTAAAATTTGCGGATCTAGAGTTCCCTTCTCATATTTTTCAATAGAGCTTGAGGGGGTTAGACTTTCCCACTGGCCAAAAAACTAATTTATGTTCACTATTTTTATCACACACTTGACAATTTTTTTTATAAGTAGACAGGGTTGATTGCAGGTACAAGAATATTTGCCCGGAAGAATTTCATTAACACCTCCCCGCCTCATTTCCCATCTCCCTTCCATCTCTGATGTTACGCTTCTATTCCCTTATATTTCACTAATTGCAACTGCCACATCCTTTTTATTCACAAAAACCATCAAAGTTGGACCTCTGCTCTTGCTCCTCAAACTTCCCGCTACCGTACTTCGCCTTTTCGTAAATTGCACTTCGCATCTTTTTCCTTTTTCCTTTTAATACTTACCGCTCCTATCTTCCAATTGCAATATTGGTATCAAGCTCCACCACCAGTCCCACTGCTAAGTTTTCCGACTCATCACAACCTCTGGCCTTTTCGCAAATTGAAATTCGAAACCTTTTTCCTTTTTTTAAGACTTACCACTCCAACTGCCGATTTGCGATAACTCTCTGTACTCCATCGTGTTAGCACTCTATAATTTATAAGATTGGAAAAATTAAACTATAAAGCACAACATCAAACCACTTTTGAGTCTAGGACCTAGCCTTCCTAGACTCAGAGAGGGCTCTCTCTGTTTTATGATTTATGATTTAGCTTGAGGGTTACAGTTTTAGATGTTAGGCTAGTTACAGTGATGGAGGTTTTTTGTTTGATTAATTGTGTGGTTGGACAGATAAGGCTGCAGAGGCTATTCCATTGGGCGATGGAGTCAAAGGCTGGAATGGCACATCAAAATCAAGAGAAAATCACAGGGCAAGCTAATTGTGTGAAATGGATCTTAAGAGATGTATGAATTATGAGGTGAAATAAACAATAAGGTTTAGTAGTGACTAAAGAGAAATTAAGAATTCTTTAACCAGACTTCAGCAGAAAACATTCATATTGTAAATGTAGACAGAATTAAGGTGCTCTGACAGTGAATCTTAATCTAAACCTTATTATTTACAATTAGATGAGCAGATACACATTAGAGAAAACAACGGAAACATTTAAAGAAAGAAGAAACACATCACCATTTTAACACTACTCAAGAATATTGTAAATGGTCTTTGATTATTGATATCTAGCTCCAAAATTATAGTGCTCCAATAGTAGTTCTTACAATACAGGAGCTAAAATATCCAACCCTTGATAATGAGAATTCTAGCAGTATTTAACTAACAACTAAGTCGGTTTCCCTAATCTACTCTGGCAAACCTCATTTATTACAGACAAACTAAATTTGGACAAGTGTGGCCATGTAAGTCCTAATCAGTCATCACTGACAACAACCCTGCCTCTAGAATTAATTTAGGGAAACTCTCCGTAGATTCAAATGCTTGAATGGCTCCTCGAAAGATCAAACAGTAAGCTTTGTAGGTGGTTGTGATGGTTTCTATTAGTCATCAGTATTTTTCACTTGTTAGTGATGACTAGTTATAATAGTCAAGTTTTCTAGCAGCTGATCTAAAAATTTGTCAAATTTTCCAACTGGAAAAAACCCATAAACATTTTTTGCCCTCCTACCTTTTCAATCCGCCCATGACAAGATGAAACCTCATTATCAAGCCCTATCTATCCTCCGCCATACTAGCTTGTCCATCAGCTCCAAAGAAAACAATCCAAATCTATCCAAAGAAGTCTCCCCTAAGTTAGGTAGTGGCGCTTTAGGCATTTCTCCCTTGGCAAATTATCCTAAAATCCAAAGAACCTTTATCTACTACAGACCAGTCATAACAGACCTTCCCATTCTGCAAATAAAGTTGGTTACACCCTTAAGTTCCGCCACTAACAAACCCTGAAGTCTCAACAATGCACATGCCCTAGGTCAAAACTGATATTAGGTAGTTTTATAGTGTTTCAATGGATCTTTCAAAGAGTAGAAGTGTACCAACATCCCAGAAGACAGTATTTGGCTCCACATGAGAAGATAGTTGCTTCTCATGTGATTTTGAGCCTGGAATGCAGCTACAGGGCAGGGAGTGGTTTCATTAAGATCCTGTGATCATAGTCAAATCATGAAAAGACAATGAAAGGAAAAATAACATTGTTAAAAGCTGATGAAATGGCATCATTGAGGAAAAACCTCCTTCATCTATAAGCAAAGGGTTTGAGGACAGAAAAACCTCCTTCATTTTATAAGTATAGGGCTGAAGACTAAGAGCGCCTCCTTCATCTATAAGCAGAGGGCCAAGGATAAAGTTTGATTTTAAGAATTTGCACTGACTAAAAGACATTTTTTTTTGGTACAGTTAGACAGCAACTGAAGCTCTCTGCATGAAAATGATGATTAAAGGTAGAGGCAAAGCAGTGGGCTTTAAAATTGGTTTGCATGAGTTTCACTATCATTTTAATTACAAGGTGAAGCTAATGGGTTGATCATAAATGAAGAAATATTATTAAGTAGATGGCCAAAAGAGTCAAACAGTCTTGGGCTAAAACTAACTTCTGTCATCATGTTAAAGGGAAACCACTATCAGTATTTTCATCAAACATTCTTCATTTGGTTGAGACAAAGGTTGGAAGGAAACCAGGAATTTGTCAAAGTAGGCCTCCTTCATCTATAAGCAGAGGGCCATAGCAGTGATTGTGTTTAGGTTTTTCACTGATTAAGAGACAAATTGTAAGAACAGTAGGAGACAGTTGAAGGCTTATGAACAGAGCAATTATGTCAAAAAACGAAGGGAAAACATGAGTACTATAACTATCAAACAAGCTCACTTATCTCCTATCAGAGTTTGCTTTCAAAGACAGTCTGGAGCCAAAAATGAACAAACCTTGCTAAGGGGTGTAATTTCCTTAAAGGTTACAAAGACTCATCTCCTTGATAAACAGGCTTAACATTTAGTCTCTGTTCCTTTAAACAAAACAGAGTTGAAAAGTAGTTGAAATCAGCTGGGTTAGACACAGGCCAAAGGGTGATGATTATTTTTCAAAAGGTATTGTTCTTCATATTCATGAATAATTTTCTTTCAATATCTCATCACAGTGAACCAGAAGGTAAAATTTGAGCTTAGTTTTCCCAAAGAGGTATTGCAACTAAAACACATAGGTTCATAAATGTGCAAGAAGGATTATGGCATGTGTTTCAGATTCTGGAAAAACTTTCAAAGCCAATAATGCATACCAATGTTACAAATGAAGGCATTTTCCTTATGAAAAACGTCAAAGGTACCTTGTTGTTGCATTTTGAGTAAAAAGAGAGGTTTAAAAGAAATTCCCTTTTGATGAACAGAGGATGGTAAAGCCTGGTAAATGAAACTGAGTTTTTACACCCACAATCAGAAGAGGAGCTAAAAAAAGGCACCTAACGGTTCGATCATCTTCACAGTAAGCATTATCACCTTTAAAGCAACAGGAGCAGAAACTGTCAATCAAGTTTTAAAGAGATAATTCATCTCCTTGCAAAATGGAAAAAGATGCTAAACCACTCATTGGTATGTTTCTGAGCGTATTTTCCATTTTAAAAATGTCATTAAAAGGTCAGCAATGGCAGAGTTTCTGGTTTAATAGAGTACAGTGGAAATGCAGTAGAGAAGATTTGAAATTTCTAAACAAAGCCTCTTCACTTAAACAAAGGTCATCACTATGCTACCTTTTGAAAGGTCAAACTCCACTTTTTGTCGAAATATTGGTGCAAAGAGCCTTTAAAATCCTTTCAAAGGTTTTCAAAACCTTCACCAAGCAAACATGAAAGGAACTTGGACTTTTTCGCTTTTAAAAGGAGTGATTGACCGTTGTAAGCCCATTTGACATTCTCAAAACACAAGCAACGCTCTCCTATTGCTATTCACGAGAAAGAAGAAGAAGTGTTCGGGAAAATTCAAAGAATTTCCGGGCTTAGAGACTGCGTGGCGTGCCTATAGAAACGTGCGGCGTGTTCAGGCAAAATTTTACCAAAGGGTTACACTGTTGCGCGGCGTGCCTGTAGGCGCCAGTCACGACTACCCGTCAGTGACCCGACAGCCTTCCTGTGTGCGGCGCCTTCTCATTTCAAACGTGTCGCGCATGTTTTAAGTGGTCAAAGTTCCTCCAAACAAATATTGAAGCTCCTAAAATCCTCAAGAAAATCCCACCATCGATCTTCAAGGTATTTTGTTGCCTCCTTGCTAATTTCAAAACTGTTAAGTAGTGGCGAAAAAATGAAACTCATGGTGTAAATAAAGGTGATGTGTTAAATGTTTTGAAGAATTTTGTCATGGTGGGAGGTTAGTGGAGTGATTCATTAGTTTCAAAGAACCTAGAGCTGCCCTCAAAGACTGAGATAAAACCATAAACGTTTTCAGCTATGTTGTAGTGGAGAAAACAGTAGTAAGGAGGGTTGATTTTTCTGTTTAAAACTCGAAATTGTTGTGGTTTTGACTGCCCAAGATTGACATAATAGAAGCGGTGTGTTTGTATTGGTGTCTAAAGGCCTAAACACTGCCCTCAGAACAGTGTTAAAACATAAACCTGCAAGTCAGAATATAAACAGTAGTGAAGGTTTTGTCAAATTGTGAAGGTGACCTTACTATGATAAGACAAAGCTGAAATCTCTGTCAACAAAATGTATTGGTAAAAACGGTGTTAGAAGGTGAAGCAGCATTTGGAAGGAAAACACAATGTTTCAAAAGTGAAACAGTGAGCCTAATTTAACCAACAATGATCATTGTATGAGTGCTCTGTCATTTCAGAAGTCCTCTCTGTGTGGTAAAAAAAACAAAATCAGTGCTACCTCTCTATCCATGAAACAGACTATGGTGAATAAATCTGTTAAATCAGTTTGAAGGTGTTTTCTCTAACTGTGTGTGAGAAATAGTGAAGACAAGGAAGGTGTTTTTTATTGGGAGGAGTTTTTTTGCTTTGTCTAAATGCAAGGCTGTCTTGTTTTTATCAAAACACAAAGAGCTTTGTGACCTTACCCAAACAAAGTGATCATTTGACTGTGTGTACCTTTTATTTGATTGTATGCTTGTTATTTAAACTGTTTTTTGATTGGCATACAAAAGGGGAAAAGCAGTGTTTTGGGAGGAGCAGAGACCTGATATCACAGAAACATTTCACACAGCATTTGAGGCAAATTTTCCTTGATCAAACAGTGATTGACAAAGAAGACAAAGTTGTGTTTGAGAGAACATTTCAAAAAACCATTTGAGGCAGTTTGGTTTTGCAGAGAGCATCCAGAACAAGATGTCCCCCAGGCAGGACAGTAGGAGTGGCTTGCATAAGAGATTTGAGCCTACTTCCCCTGAAGAGGTGAATGCCCACCCGTCAGTCTTGTTCAATTTCCATGAAGTCGGGTGTTTAGATTTCTGTCAAAGGGTGCAAGAGGTGAAGATCTTTTCTCCTTTGACACACCTTTGCGCTTTGAGGTTTCGAGACAAGCATTTCCATATGGCCGGCCTTGACTTAAAATTCTCTCCAAGGCCACTAAAATCCCCTATATTGGGGAAAAGTGGTTTAAAAAAAGCCATTTGGACTCAGAAGATTACAAACCCTTTCTAAAGCCTGAGCACAGAGATTCATGTCCTTCTATTTTTCCTTTCTCATATCTTTTGGCTAGCCACGCACCCCTCATGAAGATCATCATGAAATACTTCACTTGTGAGGGAAGATTGTCCCGAGTTTATGCATATCACATTCGACTGCTCATGCATTTCACTAGGGCCAAATTGCTAAATCTTCCTTTCTTCTTACACAAGAGCATTGAGAAAATGGCCTCCACTGTTCAGAAGAAGCCTCCTTCACAGCAAATAGTCTATCTCTTCCATCACTCTCTCATCAAAATCATCATTCTTCATCAACTTGAAAAGAGAGAGGTCTCTTGGGATACCTTCAACACCCATCCGGATTTCTCCACTGTCCCTCCAGTTCATACATCCCCCACACCTCCTACTCATCATCCTTCACCTTCTTCTAGCAGACCTATTCCCAAAAGGCTCAAGTTTACCACAAAGAAAGAAAAAGAGCCCGAAGAGGGAGAAGAGAATGACCATGATGATGAGGAAGATGATGAGGGGCATCAGCATGAAGAAAAGCAACACAGTGAGGGTGAGCAGACTTTTGATGACACACAACAGACTTATGATGAGGGTGAGCAGCCTTATGATGACACACAGTAGTCAAAAGAGACTGAACAGCAGCATCACAGTGAGGAAGAACAGGAGTAGCATGAAGATGTTGAACAAGGGTATGAAAGTGATGAACAGGGACAACCAAAAGATGATATACAGAAGTTACAGCAGCATGAGCAGAGGCGGCCTCAGGGTGAGGAACAATAGCCTCTTCAAGAGGAACAGCAAACTCAAGAAGAAGAGGGGCAGTAGGATAAAAATTTGCAAAGCAGTGAGGAGGAAAGCCCTCAAAAGGAGATGCAAAAAGACAGCCTAGGCATCCTTGAAGAGAGCCAAGACATTGGCAAAAATGAAGGGCAAAGTGACAAGGGTAAAGAGCCCATGGAGCATGTGCTAGCTGCCTCTCTGAGGCAAGGGGCCATGCTCTCTTCTCTGAAAGTGGCCAAGCCCCAGACAACAATGAAAAGGGTTCCTAGAGTCGTAACTCCAAATGTGACTAGGGCCCTCCGAAGCAAAGGAAAATTTCCAAAGAAGCCCATGGTCGATTTGCCCAAGAGGAAGAGTACTAGAAGAGCCACCCAAAGCAAGGGGAAGGGCAAGGAAGAAAGCAGTCATGAACAGGAGAGGGAATTCGAAATCATCCAAATCCAAAGCGATGATAGTGATAATGAAGCCCGGATTCTAGAAAACCTCTTGATCCATAGGGAAAGCCAAATTGATGCCTTGAAGGCTAATCTTCATAGAGTTAGGAACTTCAATAAATTCTTGCAAGTTCAAAACAAGCAGATGAGTCTCCATATGGCTGTTTATGAGACACGGGAAATCAAATACAAGAAGGAGGCCTCCAAAGCACAAGTGAGGTTGGAAGAAATCATGGGTGAGTTTGATGAAAGTGAAGGCGAATATCAGCCTAGGCGAAAGAGGCCAAGAACCATGGGGCTAAAAAAGGCCCTTTAGAAGAAAAAAGAAGAGGAAAATGCCCTTCTCCAATCTACCCCTCTCACTGCATTGTTCGAACAAGAGATAGAGAACAATAGGGAGACATGGCTTGAGAGAGTTAATGAGCACTTGAAGAAGAAATTGGAGAACGAAAATAGGGACTTGGACCTTCAAAGGAGAATGACGAGGCATTATAAAAAGCTAAATCAGTTTGCCCAGCAGAAGTTGAAGGTTGCTCAAGAAAAACTCAAGGAGGCCAAAAGGAAGCGCCTGGCACAAAAATTGAGGAAAGACACCTCAAGACTTCAAATCTTGGCCTCCACTTCACAACATTTTGCTGAGAACCCTTGAGGGTCATGCTCGCCAAGTTTGGGTGAAATTCGACATATTTTGGTTTTTTGTCATTTTTGGGTTTTTGGCCAAAACTCATGGGCATCGCCATTTCAGTTTGGGGAATCCTCAAAGGATGAGAATGGTATCATTGGATGCCATAATTTTAGGAGCACATACTCAGCGATTTTCAGGACATTTGAAGATCATTTTCTCCCCCGAAATGGCGAAAAATGCTCGCTTTTTCTACACTCTGCCCGGTTTATCAGCGAGGCTTATTTTTTGGGTTTTTACACACAGGCCTGTTTTTGGGGGACTTCCAGTGTTCATTTGGGAGAAAAATAAACATTTTCAGAAATTAGACACTCATATATTTCCAACAAGCTATCATGAGCCTCATTTTGACATCGGGAAGGCTCCCAAAAATTGTCGGCAAATTAGGGGACCTTTTGCTGATGTATTTTTTGAGTATTTTTGTAAAAAATGAACCTTTCAAAACTGCTTTTTCCCCATGTGCGTTTAGCTATTTTTTCACATGAGAAGTTATGAAAAGTCAATTTATTTCCCTCTTTTAGCATATTTTAGATATTTTATGAGATATTTTGTGCCTTGGGCTTTGCAAAGCCTCAAGGACAAACTAAGATATTTTGGATAGGCCAATGAGATTGCTAGTTGAACTAAGAGGTTTTCCTAACTTGGGCCTATATATTCCAAAGGATTTCACTGTAAATAGAGGCTGAACTTGATGAATAGAAGCAATATATGGTCATATAAGCTTTGGAAGAAATACTTGTCTCATGGTTTTGGATAGTCTCTAGGATGTTCTTGGATGATGAAAGAGGATTTTTGTTGGATTCCATGACTTGGTAGAATGGTATAGTGTCTCTCTCTTTGTTTTGTTTCCTAGTTTTCATTCATAAATCCATGTTCTTGCTTGATATAGGACAGTAGAGAACAAATTTGAGACATGCCCTTGGAGGCACCTCAAATTTCCTATTTCTTCATAGCTTCCATGTTTTCTTCATTCTTAGTCACATTAAATAATTCTTGACTGCTCTTTAACAACTTAACGATATTGTTCTTGTTTCATTCATGGTTTTATGCATGCTAAGTATGATTTATGGTATGCCCCGCTTACTCATGGCTAGCCATAGCTCCATCCATGAAATTTCTCTTTGACTGATTAGATTGTCCTTTTTTGAACCAAGGAGGTCTTGTTCTGATCTTGCCCTTTGCCTAAGACTATGCAATCTTTCTTTCAAAGTGCCCAATAACTTGAAGTACTATGTTTAGGCATTCCAACATAGTGATTTGAGTTTTTTTTCTGTCTTAAGTGTATTTCTCCAAAGTCTGATATCCATTTCCCAAAGTTAGAGAGTTATATATCTCTATGCATGGCTTGAATGTTTATTTCTATGTATTGATTAGCATATAGTTACATTTCTCATGATTAATGGTTTGCCCTACCATGTTTATGTCAGCTATTAAACTAGTAATGCTTGAAATCCTTTTTTTTTCACAAACTTGATGTCCACCTTACTCCATTTTTACCAAAGATACTTTCTACCTTGAATCAAATCGGCCCTTCAACAACCTTGTATCACCATCTGATACCTTTCTTGACCTTTTCAACCCCATAGCCCGGTTGATCTGACATATTTTTACCTATCTTATATCTTTGATCAGTTTCATCCCTCACAAACTAAAAACAAAAACCAAAAAACCTACTTCATGACTAGCCTAAAAACAGAACACAATAAGAAAACACACAGATATCCCTTACACAAATAGAGAGAGCCCTCTCTGAGTCCAGGAAGGCTAGGTCCTTGAGATCCAAAGATTGGTTTGATGTTACACTGTCATTTGGCTTGCCAATTAGCCAAATCACGAGACACTAACATAATGGCGATCACGGTGGGACTCTGAGTGATAAAAAAACTTAGTTTCCCTAAACCTTTAGAGACCTTTGAAAATACTATATTGTTGACTTATCCCACCGCTCACTAACATAATGGCGATCACGGTGGGACTATGAGTACACAACAGTCTAGCAAACTCTTGTAGATTCATTAGTCTTCAAAACATAAACAGGCAAGCAGTCCATAAAACCATTTAGAGTAATCTCTTTTTGTTATCGCCACCCTAACAAAGTGATGAAACAGGTTTAGAATACTTTAATAAACCATTGGCTGCACATAAAAACTCAGAAAAACTGCAAAACATTCCCAGATTGGCTTTTCCCTAGTTACTGGTGGTGGACCATAGCTACATCTTTAAAAAAACAACCAAGTTCCACCTGGCGACTCCACTAGCCTCCAGTAGGCCTAAAAAATCCATAAAAGACAAAAAAATCATAAACCCTACCTTTTTTCTAACTCATTTTTCCAAAAATGTAAACTTGGGGCAGAAACTCTGTAATCAATGACAAACTAAGTATAACTTAGCGATTCGGAAAACCTCACCTAAACACAGGAGATAAGCAGAAGCCTTCTTGCCAAGAGAACCATTAGCTTGTCCATACAGCCTAGCAAACTGTTGAAACCAAGTGAATCACTCTTCTTTGCAACTTTCCATCTCAAATTTTGCTATAAAACTTTTTCCCAAAGCATCTTTTATAGTATTGGTGGTGGACCATAGTTCTCATAGAAATCCACCTGGCGACTCCACTAGTCCATCCTTTTTTTTTTACCATCCTTCACATTAGTAAAATCCCAGAGAGGTCATCCATCCAGAAAAGGCACAAATACCATCCTCTCTAAACTCTAGACCCGAAATCTGGCTTCACGAAGAATCAACACCAGATCTCATCCAGACCCAAATCCCCCTATCATAGTAGATGACCCAGAGAAGATTCTGTGGCAAGCTTCCGAAACTGGAAATTTAGCTACCAATAGGTCCATTTGTAAAGCAAGATCAGTACCTGAACATCTCACTGCCTTTCAGGATTCCCCCTTTGACTTAAAATCAGCAAAAACCCTTTTTAGAAGCAAGTCACAAAGTAAGATTGAATTTGACGATCTTGAGCCCCTAGATCTGCCACAGAGTCCTAGTAGAGAAGCCTCACCTACCACACCTCCAGACTTTCAGCTTCTCCATCACTTTGGCTCCTACCATCCCATACCTGCTCAAAATCAGACCACTAGTCCAAGTACATCCGCCACACCTATCCAAACCACTACTATTCAAACCACCTCAACTCATCCCACAAGCCCTCATTTTGTACATCACCCATTAGCTCCCGTCATGGCAGCTTGGTATGCACCCTTGGTGTTGCCACAGCCTTTGGCTCCCTTACAAAATGACTATCAAGCCAAAATCCCACACTTTACCAGAGATGAGACTACCACAGCTCAACAGCATGTACATAGGATTAGCGATGCCTTTGAATACATGGAAATAGAAGATGAGACCATCAAAATGAGGATGCTCGACCAAAGCCTGGGCGAAGAACCCAAAAAATGGTTTAAGAGCTTAACTCCAAACAGCATCCACAATCTCCCAGAACTCTACCAAACCTTCATAAACAAGTGGGAAATCCTAAAGAACCCCATTCAAATCATATCAGAGTATAACAATCTAAAACGGGGAAATGGGGAAAGTGTCCAGGGATACTGCATTAGGTTCAACAGTGTGTATAACGCCCTCCCACCTCACTTCAAACCCCCACTTGGTTCAGCCTTGGCAAATTTCCCCGAAGGTTTTGACCCAGACATGACTTATCAGCTAAGAGACAAGGACCCCCTTACATTAGAGGAAATGCAAAAAGTAGCCATAAGGGCAGAAGCCAACTTAGCGGAAAAAAGAGCTAGGACTAGATCAGAAAGGAGAGTCACCTACCCAGATGATGTCTCCACTTCAGATCCTTCCTTAGATCCTAGAATAGATGACTTAGTCAGGTCCATGGCCAAAATGTGGGAAAAGATAAGTGAGAAGACCCCTCTTAGGGACAACCAGCCAAACCCCCCAAACAGAAACCAGAACCAAAAATTTAGGAGGGAACAGCCTCAAAACAAACTAAGGGAAAATGACCAACAAATTAGGCCACCATTTAATGAAAATTATGTAACAGAAGATGATAGGGATACAAAACCCATTGATGAAAATCGTTTTAACCTCATAGGGTCTGATAATGAGAGTGAGGTGTACCTCACAGAAGAAGAAAAAGCATTCTTCTCTCCTAATCAGGATGAAACCAACTATGAAGATCCAGAGGATCCTGCCATATATTTTCAGCATGCCATAATAGAAGCTCACAGGAAATATGACCTTAGAAGCAGAAAAAATCAAGACAAATCCAAGAAAGGTAGCTCAGACACTACTAAAACCCCTGATACCTTCCTTAAAAAAGTAGTGGATAGTAACAAAATCATGGTCAAGAAAACTGACCAAAACAAAGATAAAGCTATTCAAACATATCTTAGCTCAGATGCTCCTAGTACCTCCACAAATATTCCTGAGATGGCTATGTCAAAAAAAATCCCGAAACAAAGTCAGCAAACTCTGAACATAGAGAAATTCGTGGCTGAAAAAGTTGAAGCAAACATGTCTAAACTACAGCTTCCTTTCAGTTTTGAGGGTGAAATCACCAAAATAAAGATCACCATGCCTCTTACTGATATCATCACCCAAAACTCTTACAAATCCCAAGTGTTAAAGGTCCTGAATATAGAAAATGATGCCAACACCCTTTACCTAGCTGATGACAATCCTGAAGTATTGTTTGGTCCAAAAATAGAAGGGAAATTCCAAGAAGGAACCACTATTCCCTTTTACATCAGTCTGAATATCCATGACCAAATCCTTCACAATGCCATGCTAGACTCTGGTGCCTCGCATAATCTTATGCCGAAGGTTGTAATGGAAAGATTAGGCCTAGAGATCACAAGACCATACAAATATTTATATCCATTTGCTTCTAGTAGAGTCAAATGTCTAGGCTTGATCAAAGATCTTTGTTTCAAATTGGCCCAAGTACCTGCAAAACATCTGATCATGGACATATTAGTAGCAGACATCCCTCCCAAGTATGGAATGCTTATATCCAGATCTTTGGGAGCCAAGCTCCAAGGAAATATTCAACTTGATATGTCCTATGCCACTATTCCTGTGTTTGACCAAAGTAGAATACTCTATCGAGAGTCACACATGAAATACATGATTAGTAGCCAAGAGAGGCCAAATAACATCCCGATGTATTCCTTACATTTTGATCTGAACTCTTTAATTCTACACACTGATGAGGACACTAAAGAACAGTCAGAAGGATTCAAAACAAACTTAGACCCACCACATCAGCTGCCCCTAGTTCTCTATGATGAACTAGACTCTCAAATCTATCATGATCATGAACAGCTATGCCTTGAGGAAATTAAGTGTGTTCCTTTTGAAATAGGAATAGAGCAAGAAGCACAAACCATTATGTACTATCAAGCGAATTGCTCAAACCTTAGTCAAACATCAGCAGTATCATCAGGAAAAATTTTCAAAACAAAGGCATTAGAAGACTTACATATCACAAACCTTTTCAGAACTCGGGAGCAAGGAAGCTTAATGTTCTTGCCATACCTCAAGGATTTACCATCGCATAATTCTACCACTGCAAATGAAACCTTGATTGTAGCCATAACAGCTCAAAATCCAGAAAAAATTCCTGATATACTTCTTATGAGAGGAGATGATGACCGCAATCCAAATACACCTGAGTTACTTGAACTGGATAACATCTTGTCACTCCACCAAAGACTTAGAACTGCTAGAATTGGAAATCTCATTCAAAATACTACTTCATATAGAGAAAACAGTGAGAAACACTATGCCACTACTATCACTCCAAGAAACAACTTCGACAAAAGAAGATACAAGAATCTGAACCAATCAGTAATATTCAAAGATAAAATAGCTGGTCATAGCATCTGTTTTGATTTTAGAAACACTAATACACATCCTGGTGACAGAAATTTTATCCTTCCTACCCAAGACCATTATACACTGATGATAAGTGCTTTTAATCATATGTCTTTACAAGATAATGTTTCAGGGTATAGCAAATTGATTCCCTTACAGAATAGAAAGCTCAAAGATTTTTTCTAGTATTTTGGAAGTAGTCCCAGTATCAAATTCAGAATTGCAAAACCACCAGATATCAAAAATATGCTCCTAAAAGCCATGTTTCCAGTCCTGAATTTCTGCATGCTAACATACCTTGATGATGTCATTATTTATTTCAAAAATGACAAAGAATATATGCATTACTTAAAGAAGATATACGATAAAAGAAGGAGCGGAAATCAGAGGTATAAAGAGGTACAGTGGGAAGATACAGGTTCATTTAGATATTCTTGCATGAATCCTTATGGCATGCTTGAAAGAGAAAATTTCCCAAATTTCTCTTTTCAAGAGCTGAGTGGACCAAGAGTGGTAGGGGATCCTTATGAGGATAAGATGCTTAAGTTTCACCATTTCCAAGATTTCTGAGTTTAAAACATTTTCAATCATTGTATATACCATTGTTTGAAAAATAGATAAAAAGAAGAAAAGTCAAAAACAATAGAAAAATAGAAAATAGGGCGGTCTGAAAAATAGAAAGAGGGCCCCATGTTCAAAAAATAGTCATTCAGAAAGCGCGCAAGTCTAAATGCCGCTACTAGTGCTCAAATGTCTTGTTCAGTTATCTAGCCTAATCATAGTTGAACATGTGTTAAATTTATTTGCTGATAAGTTAGTGAGTGGAAAATATGGTCAACATTTTATAAGCTTGACTTATCAAAGAGAGTAGATTAGGAAAAGATACTGGTTCCACATGCTCAAAATAGAACCAAAGAGGGAAGCAGGGATAAAAAACAAATTGTGCATCCTAGCCCCGTTTTCCTATTTTCCATTTTATGCAAAATAATATTTGTGTGCAGCTTGTCTCTCATGCCGCAAGTACATGAAAAATCAGACTTTCTAACCCCGATTTGATCATTTTTCAATTTCATGTTTAGATTAGAGAAAAAAATCCTGTCAAACAACTTAACCTTGACAGTTGATCTAGCATAGGTAGAGTAATGAAGGAGTTCATCAACTTAATCTGAACTCCCGGCAGATATAAGTGTAGAACTAGATAGGTTCATTTTTAAATATATATATATATTGTTAGAAGGTTGCTAGTCCAGATGCACCCAAAGGGAGAAAAATGTTAGGAAAGATAGTGGGGTAGGTAGAAGTATCATTGATTCCAATCATGATGTCAACTTTCAGAAGTAGCATCAAGGAAGAATGAAATTTGCACCAATGGATAAGGCACTAGTCTTGATAAGCCAAAGATCTAAAATTCTGGACACCTCCTGAAAAGGAGCTGCCCTCCCCAAATGGAGCCACCTTTAGTCATCAGTATTTTTCACTTGTTGGTAATGACTAGTTATAACAGTCAATTTTTCTAGCAACTGATCTAAAAATTTGTCAATTTTTCCAGCTGGAAAACACCCATAAACATTTTTTTCCCTCCTACATTTTCAATCCACCCATGACGAGATTAATCCTCATTATCAAGCCCTATCTAGCCTCAGCCATACTAGCTTGTCCATCAGCTCCAAAGAAAACAATCCAAATTTGTCCAAAGAAGTCTCCCCTAGGTTAGGTAGTGGCACTTTAGGCATTTATCCCTTGGAAAACTATCATAAAAGCCAAAGAACCTCTATCTACTATAGAACAGTCATAACATACCTTCCCATTCTGCAAATAAAGTTGGTTACACCCTTAATTCGCGCCACTAACAAAACCTGAAGTCTCAGCAATGCACATGCCCTAGGTCAAAACTGATATTAGGTAGTTTTACAGTGTTTCAATGGATCCTTCAAAGAGTAGAAGTATACCAGCATCCCAGAAGATATTATTTGGCTCCACATGAGAAGACAGCTGCTTCTCATGTGAATTTGAGCCTAGAATGCAACTACAGGGCAGGGAGTTGTTTCATTAAGCTCCTACGATCACAATCAAAGCATGAAAATATAGTGAAAGGAAAAATAACACTGTTAAAAGCTGATGAAATGGCATCACTGAGGAAAAACCTCCTTCATCTATAAGCAGAGGGTTTGAGGACAGAAAAAGCTCCTTCATTTTATAAGTAGAGGGTTGAAGACTAAGAGCGCCTCCTTCATCTATAAGCAGAGGGCCAAGGATAAAGTTTGATTTTAAGAATTTTCATTGACTAAAAGACATTTTTTTTTGGGTACAGTGAAACAGCAACTGAAGCTCTCTACATGAAAATGATGATTAAAGGCAAAGGCAAAGCAGTGGGCTTTAAAATTGGTTTGCATGAGTTTCACTATCATTTTAATTACAAGGTGAAGCTAATGGGTTGATCATAAATGAAGAAATATTATTAAGTAGATGGCCAAAAGAGTCAAACAGTCTTGGGCTCAAACTAACTTCTACCATCATGTATAAGGGAAACCACTATCAGTATGTTCATCAAACATTCTTCATTTGGTTGAGACAAAGGTTGGAAGGAAACCAGGAATTTGTCAAAGTAGGCCTCCTTCATCTATAAGCAGAGGGCCAGAGCAGTGATTGTTTTTAGGGTTTTCACTGATTAAGAGACAAATTGTAAGAACAATAGGAGACAGTTGAAGGCTTCTGAACAGAGCAATGATGTCAAAAAATGAAGGGAAAACATGAGTACTATAACTATCAAACAAGCTCACTTATCTCCTATCATAGTTTGCTTTCAAAGACAGTCTGGAGCCAAAAATGAACAAACCTTGCTGAGGGGTGTAATTTCCTTAAAGGTTACAAAGACTCATCTCCTTGATAAACATGCTTAACATTTAGTCTCTGTTCCTTTAAACAAAACAGAGTTGAAAAGTATTTGAAATTAGCTGGGTTAGACACAGGCCAAAGGGTGATGATTATTTTTCAAAAGGTATTGTTCTTCATATTCATGAAGAATTTTCTTTCAATATCTCATCACAGTGAACCAGAAAGTAAAATTTGAGCTTAGTTTTCCCAAAGAGGTATTGCAACTAAAACACATAGGTTCATAAATGTGAAAGAAGGATTATGGCATGTGTTTCAGATTCTGGAAAAACTTTCAAAGCCAATAATGCATGCCAATGTTACAAATGAAGGCATTTTCCTTATGAAAAACGTCAAAGGTACCTTGCTGTTGCATTTTGAGTAAAAGGAGAGGTTTAAAAGAAATTCCCTTTTGATGAATAGAGGATGGTAAAGCCTGGTAAATGAAACTGAGTTTTTACACCCACAATCAGAAGAGGAGCTAAAAAAAGGCACCTAACAGTTCGATCAGCTTCACAATAAGCATTATCACCTTTAAAGCAGCAGGAGCAGAAACTGTCAATCAAGTTTTAAAGAGATAATTCATCTCCTTGAAAAATGGAAAAAGATGCTAAACCACTCATTGGTATGTTTCTGAGCGGATTTTCCATTTTAAAAATGTCATTAAAAGGTCAGCAATGGCAGAGTTTCTGGTTTAATAGATCACAGTGGAAATGCAGTAGAGAAGATTTGAAATTTCTAAACAAAGCCTCTTCACTTAAACAAAGGTCATCACTATGCTACATTTTCAAAGGTCAAACTCGACTTTTTGTTGAAATATTGGTGCAAAGAGCCTTTAAAAGCCTTTCAAAGGTTTTCAAAACCTTCACCAAGAAAACATGAAAGTAACTTGGACTTTTTCACTTTTAAAAGGAGTGATTGGCCATTGCAAGCCCATTTGACATTATCAAAACACAAGCAACGCTCTCCTCTTGCTATTCATGAGACCGAAGAAGAAGTGTTCTGGAAAATTCACAGAAATTTTGGGCTTGGTGACTGCGCAGCGTGCCTGTAGAAACACGGGGCGCATTTAGGCGAAAATTTACCAAAGGGTTACACTATTGCGCGGCGTGCCTATAGGCGCCAGTCACGACTTCCCGTCAGTGACCCGATAGCCTTCCTGTGTGCGGCGCCTTCTCATTTCAAACGTGTCGTGCATGTTTTAAGCAGTAAAAGTGCCTCCAAACATATCTTGAAGCTGCTCAAATCCTCAAGCAAAGCCCGCCATCGATCTTCAAGGTATTTTTTTGCCTCCTTGTTAATTTCAAAAATGTTAAGTAGTGGCGAAAAAATGAAACTCATGGTGCAAATCAAGGTGATGTGTTAAATGTTTTGAAGAAGTTGTCACGATGGGAGGTTAGTGGAGTGATTCATTAGTTTCAAAGAACCTAGAGCTGCCCTCACAAACTGAGATAAAACAATAAACATTGTCAGATATGTTGTAGTGGAGAAAACAGTAGTAAGGAGGGTTGATTTTTCTGTTTAAAACTTGAAATTGTTGTGGTTTTGACTGCCCAAGATTGACATAATAGAAGCGGTGTGTTTGTATTGCTGTCTAAAGGCCTAAACACTGCCCTCAAAACAGTGCTAAAACATAAACCTGCAAGTCAGAATATACACAGTAGTGAAGGTTTTGTCAAATTGTGAAGGTGACCTTACTATGATAAAACAAAGCTGAAATCTCTGTCAGCAAAATGTATTGGTAAAAACGGTGTTAGAAGGTGAAGCAGCGTTTGGAAGGAAAACACAATGTTTCAAAATTGAAACAGTGAGCCTAATTTCAACAACAATGATCATTGTATGAGTGCTTTGTCATTTCAGGAGCCCTCTCTGTGTGGTTAAAAAAACAAAATCAGTGCTACCTCTCTATCCATGAAACAAACTATGGTGAATAAATCTGTTAAATCAGTTTGAAGGTGTTTTCTCTAACTGTGTGTGAGAAATAGTAAATACATGGAAGGTGTTTTTGATTGGGAGGAGTTTTTTTGCCTTTGTATAAATGCAAGGCTGTCTTGTTTTTATCAAAAAAAAAAGAGCTTTGTGACCTTACCGAAACATAGTGATCATTTGACTGTGTGTACCTTTTATTTGACTGTATGCTTATTATTTAAAATGTTTGTTGATTGGCATGCAAAAGGGGAAAATTAGTGTTTTGGGAGGAGTAGAGACCTGATATCACAGAAACATTTCACACAACATTTGAGGCAAATTTGCCTTGATCAAACAGTGATTGACAAAGAAGACGGAGTTTTGTTTGAGAGAACATTTCAAAAAACCATTTGAGGCAGTTTGGTTTTGTAGAGAGCATCCAAAACAGTATGCCCCCTAGGCAAGAAAGTAGGAGTGGCTTGCATAAGAGATTTGAGCCTACTTCCACTGAAGAGGTGAATGCCCACCCGTCAGTCTTGTTCAATTTCCACAAGGTCGGGTGTTTATATTTCTGTCAAAGGTTGCAAGAGGTGAAGAGCTTTTCTCCTTTGACACACCTTTGCGCTTTGAGGTTTCGAGACAAGCATTTCCAGCTGGCAGGCCTTGACTTCAAATTCTCTCCAAGGTCCATCTCCAAGGCCACTAAAATCCCCTATAATGGGGAAAAGTGGTTTAAACAAAGCCATTTGGACTCAGAAGATTACAAACCCTTTCTAAAGCCTGAGCACAAAGATTCATGTCCTTCTATTTTCCGTTTCTCATAACTTTTGTCTAGCCATGCTCCCCTCATGAAGATCATCATGAATACTTCACTTGTGAGGTAAGATTCTCCCGAGTTTATGCATATCACATTCGACTGCTCATGCATTTCAATAGGGCCAAATTGCTAAATCTTCCTTTCTTATTACACAAGAGCATTGAGAAAATGGCCTCCACTGTTCAAAAGAAGCCTCCTTCACAGAAAATAGCCTGTCTCTTCCATCACTCTCTCATCAAAATCATCATTCTTCATCATCTTGAAAAGAGAGAGGTCTCTTGGGATACCTTCATCACCCATCCAGATTTCTCCACTGTCCCTCCAGTTCATACATCCCCCACACCTCCTACTCATCATCCTTCACCTTATTCTAGAAGACCAATTCCCAAAAGGCTCAAGTTTACCACAGAGCAAGGAAAAGAGCCCGAAGAGGGAGAAGAGCATGACCATGATGATGAGGAAGATGATGAAGGGCAGCAACATGAAGAAAAGCAACACAGTGAGGGTGAGCAGACTTTTGATGACACATAGCAAACTTATGATGAGGCTGAGTAGCCTTATGATGACACACAGTAGTCAAAGGAGACTGAACAACAGCATCATAGTGAGGAAGAACAGGAGCAGCATGAAGATGTTGAACAAGGGTATGAATGTGATGAACATGGACAGCCAAAAGATGATACACAGCAGCTACAGTAGCATGAGTAGAGGCAGCCTCAGGGTGAAGAACAGCAGCCTCTTCAAGAGGAACAGCAAACTCAAGAAGAAGAGGGGCAACAGGATAAAAAGTTGCAAAGCAGTGAGGAGGACATCCCTCAAAAGGAGATGCAAAAAGACAGCCTAGGCATCCTTGAAGAGAGCCAAGACATTGGCAAAAATGAAGGACAAAGTGACAAGGGTAAAGAGCCCATGGAGCATGTGCTAGTTGCCTCTCCGAGGCAAGGGGCCATGCTCTCTTCTCCGAAAGTGGCCAAGCCCTGGAAAGCAAAGAAAAGGGTGCCTAGATTCGTAACTCCAAATGTGACTAGGGCCCTCTGAAGAAAAGGAAAATTTCCAAAGAAGCCCATGGTCGATTTTCCCAAGAGGAAGAGTACTAGAAGAGCCACCCAAAGCAAGGGGAAGGGCAAGTAAGAAAGCAGTCATGAACAGGAGAGGGAATTTGACATCATCCAAATCCAAAGCGACGATAGTGATCATGAAGCCCGAATTCTAGAAAATCTCTTGATCCATAGGGAAAGCCAAATTGATGCCTTGAAGGTTGATATTCATAGAGCTAGGAACTTCAATCAATTCTTTCAAGTTCAAAAACAAGCAGATGAGTGTCCATATGGCTATTTATGAGACATGGGCAATCAAATACAAGAAGGAGGCCTCCAAAGCACAAGTGAGGTTGGAAGAACTCATGGGTGAGTTCTATGAAAGTGAAAGCGAAGATCAGCCTAGGCGAAAGGGGCCAAGAACCATGAGGATAAAAAAGGCCCTTGAGAAGCAAAAAGAAGAGGAAAATGCCCTTCTCCAATCTACCCCTCTCACTGTATTGTTCAAACAAGAGATAGAGAACAATAGGGAGACATGGCTTGAGAGAGTTAATGACCACTTGGAGAAGAAATTTGAGAAGGAAAATAGGGACTTGGACCTTCGAAGGAGAATGACAGGGCATTATAAAAAGCTAAATCAGTTTGCCCGGCAGAAGTTGAAGGTTGCTCAAGAAAAACTCAAGGAGGCCAAAGGGAAGCGCCTGGCACAAAAATTGAGGAAAGACACCTCAAGAATTAAAATCTTGGCCTCCGCTTCACAATATGTTTCTGAGAACCCTTGAGGTTCATGCTCGCCAAGTTTGGGCAAAATTCGACATATTTTGGTTTTTTTGTCATTTTTGGGTTTCTGGTCAAAACTCATGGGCATCACCATTTCAGTTTGGGGGATCCTCAAAGGATGAGAATGGTATCATTGGATGCCATAATTTTAGGAGCACATACTCAATGATTTTCAGGTCATTTGAAGATCATTTTCTCCCCCGAAATGACGAAAAATGCTCGCTTTTTCTACACTCTGCTCAGTTTATCAGCAAGGCTTATTTTTTGGGTTTTTACACACATGCCTATTTTTGGAGAGCTTCTAGTGGTCATTTGGGAGAAAAATAAACATTTTCATAAATTAGACACTCAGATCTTTCCAACGAGCTATCATGAGCCTCTTTTCGACATTGGGCAGCCTCCCAAAAGTTGCCGGCAAGTCTGGGGCCCTTTTGCTGATGTATTTTTTGAGTATTTTTGTAAAAATTGAACCTTTCAAAACTGCTTTTTCCTCATGTATGTTTAGCTATTTTTGCACATGAGAAGTTATGAAAAGTCAATTTATTTCCCTCTTTTATCATTTTTTAGATATTTTATGAGATATTTTGTGCCTTGGGCTTTGCAAAGCCTCAAGGAAAAACTAAGATATTTTGGATAGGCTAATGAGATTGCTAGTTGAACTAAGAGGTTTTCCTCACTTGGGCCTATATATTCCAAAGGCTTTCATTGTAAACAGAGGCTGAACTTGATGAATAGAAGCAATATATGGTCATATAAGCTTTGGAAGAAATACTTGTCTCATGCTTTTGGATAGTCTCTTGGATGTTCTTGGATGATGAAAGAGGATTTTTGTTGGATTCCATGACTTGGTAGAATGGTATAGTGTCTCTCTCTTTGTTTTGTTTCCTAGTTTTCATTCATAAATCCATGTTCTTGCTTGCTATAGGACAGTAGAGAACAAATTTGAGACATGCCCTTGGAGGCACCTCAAATTTCCTTTTTCTTCATAGCTTCCATGTTTTCTTCATTCTTAGTCACATTAAAGAATTCTTGATTGCTCTTTAATAACTTAAGGATATTGTTTCTTGTTTCATTCATGGTTTTATGCATGCTAAGTATGATTTACGGTATGCCCTGCTTACTCATGGCTAGCCATAGCTCCATCCATGAAATTTCTATTTGACTGATTAGATTGTCATTTGTTGAACCAAGGAGGTCTTGTTTTGATCTTGCCCTTTGCCTAAGACTATGCAATCTTGCTTTCAAAGTGCCCAATAACTTGAAGTACTATGTTTAGGCATTCCGGCATAGTGATTTGAGTTGTTTGTCTGTCTTAAGTGTATTTCACCAAAGTCTAATAGCCATTTCCCAAGGTTAGAGAGTTATATATCTTTATGCATGGCTTGAATGTTTATTTCTATGTATTGATTAGCTTATAGTTGCATTTCTCATGATTAATGGTTTGCCCTACCATGCTTATGTCAGCTATTCACAAACTTGTTGTTCACAAACTTGATGTCCACCTTACTCCATTTTGCCCAAAGATCCTTTCTACCTCAAATCAAATCGACCCTTCAACAACCTTGTATCACCATCTGATAGATTTCTTGACCTTTAGCCCAGTTGATCTGACATCTTTTTACCTATCTTATATCTTTTTTTAGTTTCATCCCTCACAAACTAAAAACCAAAACCAAAAAACCTACTTCATAACTAGCCTAAAAACAGAACACAATAAGAAAACACACAGATATCCCTTACACAAATAGAGAGAGCCCTCTCTGAGTCCAAGAAGGCTAGGTCGTTGGGCTCCAAAGATTGGTTTGATGTTACACTGTCATTTGGCTTTCCAATCAGCCAAATCACGGGACACTAACATAATAGCGATCACGGTGGGACTCTGAGTGATAAACAAACTTAGTTTCCCTAAACCTTTAGAGACCTTTGAAAATACTATCTTGTTGACTTATCCCACCGCTCACTAACATAATGGTGATCACGGTGGGACTCTGAGTACACAACAGTCTAGCAAACTCTTGTAGATTCATTAGTCTTCAAAACTTAAACAGGAAAGCAGTCCATCAAACCATTTAGAGTAAACTATTTTTTTTATCGCCACCCTAGAAAAGTGATGAAACATGTTTAGAATACTTTAATAAACCATAGGCTACACATGAAAACTCATAAAAACCCCAAAAAATTCCCAGATTGGCTTTTCCCTAGTTACTGGTGGTGGACCATAGCTACGTCTTTACAAAAACAACCAAGTTCCACCTGGCGACTCCACTAGCCTCCAGTAGGCCTAAAAACTCCATAAAAGACAAAAAAATTCATAAACCCTACCTTTATGCTAACTTATCCTTCCAAAAACGTAAACTTGGGGCGAAAACTCCGTAATCAGTGACAAATTAAGTATAACATAGCGATTCAGAAAACCTCACCTAAACACAGGAGATAAGCAGAAGCCTTCTTACCAAGAGAACCATTAGCTTGTCCATACAGCCTAGAAAATTGTTGAAACCAAGTGAATCAATCTTCTTTGCAGGTTTACATCTCAAAGTTTGCTATAAAGCTTTTTCCCAAAGCATCTTTGATAGTGTTAGTGGTGGACCATAGTTCTCATAGAAATACACATGGCGACTCCACTAGTCCATCCTTTTTTTTTTACCATCCTTCACATTATTAAAATCCCAGAGATTTCATCCATCCAAAACATGCACAAATACCATCCTCTCTAAACTCTAGACCCGAAATCTAGCTTCACGAAGAATCAACACCATATCTCATCCAGACCCAAATCCCCCTATCATATTAGATGACCCAGAGAAGATTCTGTGGCAAGCTTCCGAAACTAACAATTTAGCTACCGATAGGTCCATCTGTAAAGCAAGATCAGTACCTGAACATCTCACTGCCTTTCAAGATTCCCCCTTTGACTTAAAATCAGAAAAAACCCTTTTTAGAAGCAAGTCACAAAGTAAGATAGATTTTGACGATCTTGAGCCCCTAGATCTGCCACAGAGTCCTAGTAGAGAAGCCTCACCTACCACACCTCTCGACTTTCAGCTTCTCCATCACTTTGGCTCCTACCATCCCAGATCTGCCCAAAATCAGACCACTAGTCCAAGTACATACACCACACCTATCCAAACCACTATTATTCAAACCACCTCAGCTCATCCCACAAGCCCTCATTTTGTACATCATCCATTAGCTCCCTTCATGGAAACTTGGTATGCACCCTTGGTGTTGCCACAGCCTTTGGCTCCCTTAAAAAATGACTATCAAGCCAAAATCCCACACTTTACCGGAGATGAGACTACCATAGCTCAACAACATGTACATAGGATTAGTGATGTGTTTGAATACATGGAAATAGAAGACGAGACCATCAGAATGAGGATGTTCGCCCAAAGCCTGGGCGGAGAACCCAAAAAATTGTTTAAGAGCTTAACTCCAAACAGCATCCACAATCTCCCAGAACTCTACCAAACCTTCATAAACAAGTGGGAAATCAGAAAGAACCCCATTCAAATCCTATCAGAGTATAACAATCTAAAACAGGAAAATGGGGAAAGTGTCCAGGGATACTGCACTAGGTTCAACAGTGTGTATAACGCCCTCCCACCTCACTTCAAACCCCCACTTGGTTCAGCCTTGGAAAATTTCCCCGAAGGTTTTGACACAGACATGACTTATCAGCTAAGAGACAAGGACCCCCTTACATTAGAGGAAATGCAAAAAGTAGTCATAAGGGCAGAAGCCAACTTAGCAGAAAAAAGAGCTAGGACTAGATCAGAAAGGAAAGTCACCTACCGGGATGAGGTCTCCACTTCAGATCCTTCCTTAGATCCTAGAATAGATGACTTAGTCAGGTCCATGGTCAAAATGTGGGAAAAGATAAGTGAGAAGACCCCTCTTAGGGACAACCAGCCAAACCCCCCAAACAGAAACCAGAACCAAAATTTTAGGAGGGAACAACCTCAAAACAAACCAAGGGAAAATGACCAACAAATTAGGCCACCATTTAATGAAAATTATGTGAAAGAAGATGATAGGGATACAAAACCCATTGATGAAAATCATTTGAACCTCATAGGGTCTGCTAATGAGAGTGAGGTGTACCTCACAGAAGAAGAACAAACATTCTTCTCTCCTAATCAAGATGAAACCAACTATGAAGATCCAGAGGATCCTGCCATAGATTTTCAGAACGCCATATTAGAATATCACAAGAAATATGACCTTAGAAGCAGAAAAAATCAAGAAAACTCCAAGAAAGGTAGCTCAGACACTACTAAAACCCTTGATACCTTCCTTAAAAAAGCAGTGGATAGTAACAAAATCATGGTCAATAAAACTGCCCAAAACAAAGATAAAGCTATTCAAATAGGTCTTAGCTCAGATGCTCCTAGTACCTCCACAAATATTCCTGAGATGGCTCTATCAAAAAAAATCCCAAAACAAAGTCAGCAAACTCTGAACATAGAGAAAGTCATGGCTGAAAAAGTTGAAGCAAACATGTCTAAACTACAGCTTCCTTTAAGTTTTGAGGGTGAAATTTCCAAAATAAAGATCACCATGCCTCTTACCGAGCTCATCACCCAAAACTCTTACAAATCCCAAGTGTTAAAGGTCTTGAATATAGGAAATGATTCCAACACCCTTAACCTAGCTGATGACAATCCTGAAGTATTGTTTGGTCCAAAAATAGAAGGGAAATTTCAAGAAGGAACCACTCTTCCCTTTTACATCAGTCTGAATATCCATGACCAAATCCTTCACAATTCCATGCTAGACTCTGGTGCCTCGCATAATCTTATGCCGAAGGTTGTAATGGAAAGATTAGGCCTAGAGATCACAAGACCATACAAAGATTTATATTCATTTGATTCTAATAGAGTCAAATGTCTAGGCTTGATCAAAGATCTTTGTTTCAGTTTGGCCCAAGTACCTGCAAAACATCTAATCATGGACATAGTAGTAGCAAAGATCCCTCCCAAGTATGAAATGCTTCTATCCAGATCCTGGGGAGCCAAGCTCCAAGGAAATATTCAACTTGATATGTCCTATGCCACTATTCCTGTGTTTGACCAAACTAGAATACTCTATCGAGAGTCACACATGAAATACATGATCAGTAGACAAGAGAGGCCAGATAACATCCCTATGTATTCCTTACATTCCAATCTAAACTCTTTCATTCTACACACTGATGAGGACGTTGAAGAACAGTCAGAAGGATTCGAAACAAACTTAGACCCACCACATCAGCTGCCTCTAGTTCTCTATGATGAACTAGACTCTCAAATCTATCATGATCATGAACAGCTATGCCTTGAGGAAAGTAAGTGTGTTCCTTTTGAAATAGGAATAGAGCAAGAAGCACAAACCATTATATACTATCAAGTGAATTCCTCAAACCTTAGTCAAACATCAACAGTATCATCAGGAAACTTTTTCAGAAAAAAGGCATTAGAAGACTTACATATCACAAACCTTTTTGGAACTCAGGAGTAGGGAAGCTTAATGTTCTTTCCATACCTCAAGGATTTAGCATCGCATAATTCTACCACTGCAAATGAAACCTTGACTGTAGCCATAACAGTTCAAAATCTAGAAAAAATGCCTGATAAACTTCTTATGAGAGGAGATGATGACCACAATCCAAATACACCTGAGTTACTTGAACTAGCTAACATCCTGTCACTCCACCAAAGACTTAGAACTACTAGAATTGGAAATATCATTCAAAATACTTCTTCATGCAGAGAAAACAATGAGAGACACTATGCCACTACCATCACTCCAAGAAACAACTTCGACAAAAGAAGATAGAAGAATATGAACCAATCAGTAATAGTCAAAGATAAAATAGCTGGTCATAGAATCTGTTTTGATTTTAGAAACACTAATGCACATCCTGGTGACAGAAATTTTATCCTTCCTACCCAAGACCATTATACACTGATGATAAGTGCTTTTAATCATATGTATTTGCAAGATGATGTTTCAGGGTATAGAAAATTCATTCCATTACAAAATAGACAGCTCAAATATTTTTTCCAGTATTTTGGAAGTAGTCCCAATATCAAATTCAGAATTGCAAAACCACCAGATATCAAAAATATGCTCCTAAAAGCCATGTTTCCAGTCCTGAATTTCTGCATGTTGACATAACTTGATGATGCCATTATTTATCTCAAAAATGACAAAGAATATATGCATTACCTAAAGAAGATATACAGTAAAAGAAGGAGCGGAAATTAGAGGTATAAAGAGGTACAGCGGGAAGATATGAGTTCGTTTAGAGATTCTTGCATGAATCCTTATGTCATGCTTGAAATAGAAAATTTCCCAAATTTCTCTTTTCAAGATCTGAGTGGACCAAGAGTGGTAGGGGATCCTTATGAGGATAAGATGCTTAATTTTTTCCATTTCTAAGATTTCTGAGTTTAAAACATTTTCAATCATTGTATATACCATTGTTTGAAAAATAGATAAAAAGAAGGAAAGTCAAAAACAATAGAAAATTAGAAAAGAGGGCGGTCTGAAAAATAGAAAGAGGGCCCCATGTTCAAAAAATAGTCATTCAGAAAGTGTGCAAGTCTAAATGCTGCTACTAGTGCTCAAATGTCTTGTTCAGTTATCTAGCCTAATCATAGCTGAACATGTGTTAAATTTATTTGCTGATAAGTTAGTGAGTGGAAAAGATGGTCAACATTGTATAAGCTTGACTTATCAAAGAGAGTATATTAGGAAAAGATATTGGTTCCACATGCTCAAAACAGAACCAAAGAGGGAAGCGGGCATAAAAAACAAATTGTGCATCCTAGCCCCGTTTTCCTAGTTTCCATTTTATGCAAAATAATATTTGTGTGCAGCTTGTCTTTCATGCTGCAAGTACATGAAAAATCAGACTGTCTAACGTTGATTTGATCATTTTTCAATTTCATGTTTATATTAGAGAACAAAATCCTATCAAACAGCTTAACCTTGACAGTTGATCTAGCATAGGTAGAGTAATGAAGGAGTTCATCAGCTTAATCTGAACTCCCAACAGATATAAGTGTAGAACTAGATAGGTTCATTTTTAAAAATATATATATATTTTCAGAAGGTTGCTAGTCCAAATGCACCCAAAGGGAGAAAAATGTTAGGAAAGACAGTGGGGTAGGTAGAAGTATCATTGATGCCAATCATGATGTCAAATTTCAAAAGTAGCATCAAGGAAGAATGAAATTTGCGCCAATGGATAAGGCACTGGTCTTCATAACCCAAAGATCTGAAATTCTGGACACCTCCTGAAAAGGAGCTACCCTCTCCAAGTGGAGCCACTATTAGTGATCAGTATTTTTCACTTGTTGGTGATGACTAGTTATAACAGTCAAGTTTTCTAGCAGCTGATCTAAAAATTTGTCAAATTTGCCAGCTGGAAAACACCCATAAACATTTTTTTCCCTCCTACCTTTTCAATCCGCCCATGATGAGATGAAACCTCATTATCAAGCCCTATCTAGCCTCAGCCATACTAGCTTGTCCATCAGCTCCAAAGAAAACAATCCAAATCTATCCAAAGAAATCTCCCCTAAGTTAGGTAGTGGCGCTTTAGGCATTTCTCCCTTGGAAAACTATCCTAAAAGTCAAAGAACCTCTATCTGCTACAGACCAGTCATAACAGACCTTCCCATTCTGCAAATAAATTTGGTTACACCCTTAAGTCGTGCCACTAACAAACCCTAAAGTCTCAACAATGCACATGCCCTAGGTCAAAACTGATATTAGGTAGTTTTACATTGTTTCAATGGATCTTTCAAAAGGTAGAAGTGTACTAGCATCCCAGAAGAAAGTATTTGGCTCCACATGAGAAGACAGCTGCTTCTCATGTGATTTTGAGCCTAGAATGCAACTATAGGGTAGGAAGTTGTTTCATTAAGAGTGCCTCCTTCATCTATAAGCAAAGGGCCAAGGAGAAAGTTTGATTTTAAGAATTTGCACTGACTAAAAGACATTTTTTTTTTGGTACAGTGAGACAGCAATTGAATCTCTCTGCATGAAAATTATGATTAAAGGAAGAGGCAAAGCAGTGGCTTTAAAATTGGTTTGTATGAGTTTCACTATCATTTGAATTACAAGGTGAAGCTAATGGGTTGATCATAAATGAAGAAATATTATTAAGCAAATGGCCAAAAGAGTCAAACAGTCTTCGGCTCAAACTAACTTCTGCCATCATGTATAAGGGAAACCACTATCAGTATGTTCATCAAAAATTCTTCATTTGGTTGAGACAGAGGTTGGAAGGAAACCAAGCATTTGTCAAAGTAGGCCTCCTTCATCTATAAGCAGATGGCCAGAGCAGTGATTGTTTTTAGGGTTTTCACTGAATAAGAGACAAATTGTAAGAACAGTAGGAGACAGTTGAAGATTTATGAAAAGAGAAATGATGTCAAAAAATGAAGGGAAAACATGAGTACTATAACTATCAAACAAGCTAACTTATCTCCTATCATAGTTTGCTTTCAAAGACAGTCTGGAGCCAAAAATGAACAAACCTTGCTGAGGGGTGTAATTTCCTTAAAGGTTACAAAGACTCATATCCTTGATAAACAGGCTTAACATTTAGTCTCTGTTCTTTTAAACAAAACAGAGTTGAAAAGTAGTTGAAATCAGCTGGGTTGGACACAGGCCAAAGGGTGATGATTATTTTTCAAAAGGTATTGTTCTTCATATTCATGAAGAAATTTCTTTCAATAACTCATCACAGTGGACAAGAAGGCAAATTTGAGCTTAGTTTTCCCAAAGAGGTATTGCAACTAAAACACACAGGTTCATAAATATGCAAGAAGGGTTACGGCATGTGTTTCAGATTCTGGAAAAACTTTCAAAGCCAGTAATGCATGCCACTGTTACAAATTAAGGCATTTTCCTTATGAAAAAGGTCAAAGGTACCTTGTTGTTGCATTTTGAGTAAAAGGGGAGGTTTAAAAGAAATTCCCTTTTGATGAATAGAGGATGATAAAGCTTGGTGAATGAAACTGAGTTTTTACACCCACAGTCAGAAGAGGAGCTAAAAAAATGCACCTAACTGTTCGATCAGCTTCACAGTAAGCATTATCACCTTTAAAGCAGTAGGAGAAGAAACTTTCAATCAAGTTTTAAAGAGATAAGTCATCTCCTTGAAAAATGGAAAAATATGCTTCACCACTCATTGGTATGTTTCTGAGCTGATTTTCCATTTTAAAAATGTCATTAAAATGTCAGCAGTGGCAGAGTTTTTGGTTTAATAGAGCACAATGGAAATGCAATAGAGAAGATTTGAAATTTCTAAACAAAGCCTCTTCACTTAAACAAAGGTCATCACTATGCTACCTTTTCAAAGGTCAAACTCCACTTTTTGTCGAAAGATTGGTGCAAAGAGCCTCTAAAAGCCTTTCAAAGGTTTTCAAAACCTTCACCAAGTAAAAATGAAAGGAACTTGGACTTTTTCACTTTTAAAAGGAGTGATTGACCTTTGCAAGCCCATTTGACATTCTCAAAACACAAGAAACGCTCTCCTCTTTCTATTCACGAGACCGAAGAAGAAGTGTTCGGGCAAATTCATAGAATTTTCGGGCTTGGAGACTGCACGGCACACCTGTAGAAACACGTGGCGCATTTATGTTTCGGGGAAAAACACCCTAGAGGTTTGTTGGGTCAAAACCTCCACAGATCAGGGCATGCTATTCAGAAGGACTCACACACAACCATAATTAAATGCTGAAAACTAGATAACAATGATAGTAGAACTCACTCATAGTCCTATGTTCGATGTAGATCCCGCGGGGTCCAAACCCCCAGCAACCCTTCGTCCTCTTCAACCTGGAAAACAAGAAATAACATGCACGGAAACCTAGTTGTGTAGCATATATTTCTCCTAAATGTTAGTGTAATCCATGTGAAACATTATGTAAACAATAATAAATGCTTAATAATCAATATTTCCACATATGCAAATAGATACTAACACATAAGTTCAGGAACAAGATGGTTCTTCATTATTGCGAACAACATGTACAAAAATACAAAGTGGAGAGATCACCTGAACCCTTCCACGATCTTCAAACAGACCGTCGTCCAGATCTGTCCTGCCCTTGCCTCGCTAAGATACTTTCAAGACTTGTGCACTCGAGATGGCATATAAATGGATGAACATCTCCAGGAAACAAGGGTTTCCTGTAAAATTCTGGGAAAGTGCAGGAGGCACGGGAATCTCGTACTTGAATTGGGGCTCCAACAGAGTATAATGTCTATAAATTTCTCTCTCTCCCTTAGGCCATACATGTGAGGGGTTTTTATACTCCCTCAAAGTAGTTTCAATCAGTTGGAAACAGTTGGCCACGTACTGGGGTGGTTGAACTACTGGAGTAACCATCAACCCAGCCCGAAAATAGGGAATTTTTATATATTTTTTAATGATTTTAATGGCATACGCAAAAAAGTACATGTGGACTCACGTATACACGCGGAAAAGTCTAGGCATACCCGCATATGGGATTTTTAACACTGTTTTTTATGAATTTTGTTCAAGTCTGTGTGAATGGGTGCCCAAGGCCATAGAGATAATCATGAATCACATGAGAGTGAAAAATGATGCTATAACAGATGCCCCCTAATATATGAGGTCAGAAGGGGTACATGATGGCCGAAATGTATTATGCACATAGAAAGAACTTTGCAAGGACATGAGAGGACTTCACCAGATTTCAGCCTGCCAAAAACCAATGACAGAGAACAGAGAGTCAACTCATGCTGAGGTGGGTGTTAGCCATCAGTATTTTTTACATGTTAGTGATGACTATATCTACAGCTGAGTTTTGTTCCAACATTCTTTTGATAATGTTGATCATGATTTTATTGGAGGATTCAGCAAGTCCATTTCCCTAAGGGTAGTAATTTGTGGAGTGCCCTAATGTAATATGATATTTATAGAAGAAATCAACCATTCTTTTGGATTTGAAGGCAGCAACATTCTCTGTAATGATCTTTCTAGGACAACCAAATGAGGACAATATGTTGGTCTCAAGGAACTTGATAATGACTGAGTCAGTAGCATTTCAAGAAGGGATAGCTTCTATCCACTTGGTAAAGTAATCAATGGCAGTAAGGATCCACTTATGTTGGGCAGATGAGGTTGGGTTAATTTCTCCAATAAATTCTAAACCCCATTTCTGAAAAGGAGCCTCAATACTAATGGGATGCAAAGGTAAAGATAGGAGTTTTCTCTCGCCATCAAAAATTTGGCACTTATGCCAAGTCATGAATAATATTTTAGTATCAGGGAAAAGGGTGGGCCAGTAATAGCCAGTTCTAAGAATCTTATTTGATGTGATCTGCTAGTAAAGGTGGCCTCCACACTCTCCCTCATGCATCTCATGCATGATTTTTCCTGCATCATTCTCAAGCAAACATTTAAGAAATATGCCAAAAACATTTTTCCAATATAATACTCCATCTAAAATGCAGTAATTTAAAGCTTTTTGTTTCAAGAATATAGCTTTAGTCTTTGATAAAGGAGGAGGAGTATTAAGATAAAGAAGCAAAAATATGATATCAGCATACCAAGGTGAATTCAAAAATATTTCTTCAATGTATGGTGTAGTGAATTCTTCCCGTTCTTCTAAAATATCAACCATATTCATATCTAATGCTTGGAAATTTGATTCTTCCATGATTTTTGCTAATCCTTGTCCTTTAATCAACTTGGTAGGCCTGATTTCTAAATCATACTCTAAGATAATAGAAATCCATTTTCCCCTTTTACCATTAGGGTATTGATTTAGAATGTCCTTGACAACTATATGTGGGAAAAAAGCAATGATATGAGAATGTAAAATGTAGACTTGGAAATATTTCAATGCTTTTATCAAGGCTAAGGCTTGTTTCTCCATGATGTTATATTTGAGTGGAGCATCTCTTAGGGCTTTACTGAAGAAGGATATTGGTTGTTCTTGCCCTATATTATTCTTTTGTAACAATACTGCAGCTATGGTGTTCTCAGATGCAAATGAAAAAATGTAGAAATCTTTGGTGAAATCAGGACTGATAAGAATTGGTGTTTGAGTGAGGGCTTGTTTTACTAGTTCAAATAATTGTTTGGCTTCTAAGGTCCATTTAACTCCTGTTTCCTTTTTTAGCATATTTGTGATATTCCTCAAAATTTCAGCAATATTGGGGATGAACCTTCTCAAAAAGTTGATTTTCCCCATGAAAGATTGCAACTCTTTGAGGTTTCTAGGATGGTTGATTTTCAATATGCCTTCAATCCTTTTGGGATCTACTTTGATTCCCTCTTCAGAGACTACGTGGCCTAGGAGCTTTCCTTCCTGGAGGCCAAAGAGTGTTTTCTTGGGATTCAAAGATAAGCCATATTTTCTACGTTTCTCAAAAACTTTTCTCAAATGAGCTAAGTGTTCTTTATCAGTTTTGGAGTAAACAATGATGTCATCAAGGTAAATGATTATGAAATAGCCTATGTCTTCTAAAAAAGCTATGTCCATGGCCCTTTGGAATGTGGCCCCTGCATTCATCAAACCAAATGGCATTTTAACATACATGAATGTACCCCAAGGTGTGGTGAAAGCATTTTTGTGTTGATCACTTGGGAGTACTAGTACTTGGTTATAGCTTGAAAAACCATCCAGAAGTGATATTCTCTTAGATCCAACCATCTTTTGGAGTATGTGATCCATCTTAGGCAAGGGATAATTATCTTTCAAGGAGGCTTTATTCAAATTTCTAAAGTCAATGCAAAGCCTAATTTCCCCGGTATTCTTTCTAACAAATACAAGGTTGGAAACCAACTGTGAGTATCTAAGGGGAACTATGATCCCAGCATCATACATCTTTTTAATCTCTTTCTCAACTAAAGGTAATAAAACAGGGTTTGTCCTTCTTAGTTTTTGTTTGAAAGGTTTATGATTTTCCTTAAGAGGAATTTTGTGTTGAATAATGCTGGTATCATATGATTTCAGATATTTGTACCCCCATGCAAAGACATTTCCAAATTATTTGAAAAGTTCAACATATTCCTGTTTGATATGAGTAGGCAGAGTGCTAGATAACTTGATCATTTTGGGTTCATTCATGCTGCCTATGTTATGTTCTTCTACATTATTTTCTGTAGGCTCCATCTTTGGTTTTTTAGCTACATCATTGAGGTCAAAAATCTCTTCTAATGGTGTAAGGCCCCTTGGTATTGAATAATCTTTTCATTGTAAAACCTCAAGGTCCCTTTGATCTAAGTTTTCAAGTATTTCTGCCTTATAAAGATGTTCAAATTAATTTATATCAGCAGTAGAGGGTAGCTCTGTTTCAGGGACTTGTTTTTTATCAAAAAAATCTTCTTTATGGCTTGAGCTAGGAGTTGGTATAGCAAAATCATTCTCAAATTTTAGAAAATCATCAATGTGTTTATCTCCCTCAAACACTTTCCAATAGATTTCATTGTCAGGGACTGTAGGCCTATTTTTTACTTTGACAGTGAATAGTTCATTTACATGGGGTACTTGACAATTGCTGGCAGCAAAGGCAAGCTCATTTGCAAGGTTATTTTGAGCTCTAGGGATGAAAGTAAGTTCATAGCTTTCAAAAGTTTTCAGGAAATCTAGGGCAGCATTCCTATATTCTCTTAATCTAGGGTTTTTAGCTGAATACTCTCCTTTTATTTTCCTAATGATCAGCTCTGAATCTCCTTGGACTGATATTTTCTTGGCTCCTAATTTTTTTAGCAAATGTAAGCCAAGGAGGAGAGCTTCATATTCTGCAATGTTATTAGTGCATTGGAAATCAAGTTTGTAGGAATGTCCTTTGTTTGTATTGTGTATCCATACACCTGCTCTAGAACCAGCTTTTTCACAAGAGCCATCAAAGCTCATGTTCCAAAGTGTTTCTATCTCACATTCATCGTTATTTTACTGTTCAGGGCTGCTAAAGTTTGGGCTGTTAAACTCTTCATTTGGGGACAAATTTGAATGTTCTGATGAGCTCAATTCTTTTTCATTTTCATTTTCTTTTTTGGTAATTTCATCTTCATTATACAAGATAAATGAATCAAGGTCTGAATGGATGGAATAAACAGGAGTGTTTTTTGGCCTATCTATGTTGCTTACCATATATTTAATATGATATTCTCTGTATAATCTTCTTGTTTGGTTAAAGACTGGAATGGTAGCATAAGACATGTATCTGTAGGCTTCCCTAAAGTTTGGTTCCCCGTGATCTGGATAAAATCATGCCATACTTTGGGGGAATGTCAGCAACCACTATGTCCATAACTAGACCCTTAGCAGGAATTTGTGCCAGATTGACACATAAATCATTGATCAGACCTAAACACTTTACTCTTCTTGAATCAAAGGAATACAAGTCTTTGTAAGGTTTAGTAATTTGTAAGCCTAATCTCTCCTTCACCACTTTTGGCATAAGGTTTTGAGAGGCACCAGAGTCTAGCATGACATTGTGTAAGATCTTATCATGTATATTCAAGCTAACATAGAATGGAGGGATAGCTCCTTCTTGGTATTTTCCTTCTACTACAGGACCAAACAACAATTTTCGTTTATCATCTATCAAGTTTAAGGTATCAGTATCATTTCCTATATTCAAATCTTTCAAAACTTGATTTTTATATACATCCTGGGTTACTAGTCTGGCTAAGGGTATTCTAATTTTGAACTTGGAAATTTCTCCCTCAAGGCTGAAAGGGACTAGTGTTTTTGACATATTTACATCTGATTTGTCAAGCATAGTCTTTTCAGCAATTTTGTTTTGCTGAGTTTTATTAGGACTGTTATTTTGGACAGATTTCTCAGGGCCACTAGCAAAAGTACTAGGGTAGCTTGGGTCAACACTTTGCTGGCTGATTTTGTCTTTGTTCAAATCAGTTTTCTTAGCCACGGTGTTAGAATTGTTTGCTATCTTTTTAGGAAGATTTTCTAAGGTATTCCTAACAGCAGTTTCTGTGTTATTTTTCTTGGAGGTCTCTTGGTTATTTTTTCTCCTAAGATCATATTGTCTGTGGACATCCATTATAGAATTTTCAAATACCAATTGGTAATCTTCAGAATCCTCATGGTTGTTTTCAGTTTGTTCTGAGGAGAAGAATCCTTGTTCTTCTTCAATGAGGAAAGCATCACCCTCACTGTCAGACCCTATCAGATTTACATGGTTTTCTTCCATCCTTTCAGTCTCCCTTTCCTCTTCTTCATCTACATAGTTTTCTTGGAAAGGAGGCCTAATTTGTTGGTCATTATCTCTTTGTCTATTTTGAATAGGATCTCTTCTGAAATTTGGATTTCTATTTCTGTTTTGGGGATTGACTTGGTTTTCCCTAGGAGGTACTCTATCAGTCAAATTTATCTTTTCCAGCATTATTTCCATTACCCTCACTAAGTTATTAATTTTGGCATCAGATGATGAGGTTGAGGCCATTGTTTCATCTTTGTATGTAACTCTTTTTTCTGATTTTAACCTATCTCTTTTCTCAATCAGATTTGCTTCTACACTTATAGCTCCCCTCTGCATATCTTCTAAAGTCAAGGGGTCTCTTTCTCTTAGATGATATGCCATGTCAGGGTCAAAACCCTCAGGAAATTTTTCTAAGGCTAAGCCTAGTGGAGGTTTCATGTTTGCGGGAAATGCATTGTAAACACTATTGAATCTAGTGCAATAATTTGGGACACTTTCCCCAACATTCCTCTTAAGGTTGCTATATTCCAAAAGGATTTGGAGAGGATTCTTTTTTATTTCCCATTTGTTTATGAATGTTTGGTATAAAGAAGGGAGATCATTTATGCTATTAGGAGTTAAGATTTTAAACCATTTTTTGGTTTCTCCTCCTAAAATTTGGGCAAAGATTCTCATCTTAATGGTCTCTTCTTCTATTTCCATATAATCAAAGGCATCATCCATTCTATCTACATGATTTTGGCAGTATTAGATTCAGTTCCAGTGAAATGGGGAATTCTATATTGATAATCATTTAGTAAAGGAACTAGAGGTTGTGGTAATACTAAAGGGGCATACCATGTTGCCATGATGGGAGCAAATGGGGGATTTACAAGAGGTGGGCTTGTGAAAGGGAATGTGGAATGGGATGGAGTGTTTTGAACAATGGATGTGTGGATGGGTGTGGTGGAAGCACTTAGACCAGCAAACTGATTTTGAGCAAATTTGTTATGGAAAGAGCTGAAGTGATGGAGAAGCTGAAAATCAGGGGGAGTGGAAGGAGAGGCTTCTCTACTAAAACTATATTGAAAATCTATGGGTTCAAGGTCAGTTTGGTCAATATCACTATGTGACTTGGTTCTAAATAGGTTCTTTGAATGGTGCAAGTCAAACTTAGGATCTTTCAAGACTGTAAGGTGTTCAGGGACAGATCTTGTTCTTTGAATGGTCCTAACAGTAGTTAAATTTCCAGCTCTAGAAGTTTGCCACAAAATATTTTCTGGATCATCAACTATAGTAGGGGGATTAGGGTTTGGATGAGATCTGGTATTGATCCTTTGTGAAGCCAGATTTCAACTTCAAATTTTGGAGAGGCTGAAAGCTTTGGAACTGTTTTCAGAAGGTTAACCTCTCACAGTGTTTAGTAAAATGCTAAAATATGGGACTAGGCTTTTAAACTTCTTAGGAATGATTTGATACAATCCTAAGGTAATCTAAAAGAACTAGTGAAGTAATAGGCCTACTGGGGCTAGTGGAGTCGCGATGTGGAAATTTTTAGTTGTTTTGCAAGTAAAATGTGTATGGTCCACCACCAATAATTGACAAAAAACCAATCTAGGGATGTTTTTTGGGGTTTTCTAAGTTTCTTTTCTGTAGTTCTAAGTTTTGTAAGAGTATTCTACACCTGAATCATCATTTAGCTAAGATGGTGAAACAAACAAAGTCTACTCTTGGCTATCAGTTTGAGTTTTCTATGATTTGAGAAGGGCATCTAAAGTCCTAAGGGGTACTTAGATTGTCACTAACTCAGAGGTCCCACCGTGATTGCCAGAATGTTAGGTTTGGCGATGAGGTGGATATAAACCACTAGATACTATTGGTCAAGGGTTTATGAATCTTTTAAGGAATATTTAAGCATGAATTTACTCAGACGGTCCCACCGTGATTGCCAGAATGTTTGCATCCCATGATTTGGCAGATTGGTATACCAAATGACAGGGTAACATGAGACTAGTATTTGGAGCCCTAGGACCTAGCCTTCCTAGACTCAGAGAGGGATCTCTCTATTTTTTTGCAAAGGATATGAGCTTTTTTTTCTTTAAAAGGTTTATTTTAGGGTAGTTATTAAGTGTGGGGTTTTGTTGTTTGTTTTGGTTGGGCATAATGATTAAGAAGCATAGGTAGAATGAGGAAATATCTAAGTCATTGGGCAATGGATTGAAATGGAAGTCATAATAAGTTCATCAATGGATCGGGGAGCATCATAGGGAAAATCTAACTTGGCCAACGGATCTTCATGTTTTTAGGGATAATGAGATGGACATCAATTGTAAGAATGAAAAGTAGGGTAAAGGGAAATCAAGAATCCTTTATCATATGTACTTCTCAACAAAGGGACTTAAATATCATAAAAATGAAGAGGCAATCAATAGAAAGGGAAAACCATAAATTCTATGATCCACACTACAGTAGATAATAATTCAAGACAAAATTTTCCAATGAAATATAGAAGGTGAGAAACTCATTTAACTTCTAGTGATTTCACCTTCAAGGATAGAAAACACTTAAGACACACATATAACTGTAATCAGAGAAGAGGGAACTCCTAAACATCCTTGATTATAGTTATGAAGATCTCTAAAACAATTATTTAAGCAAGTACAAAGGGTATGATCGAAACAAAATCTCTTTGGCAGAATTTAAAGAATGGTACTTTAGAGAGTGACTTCAAAAACAATGTTTTAGTGGCAGCAAGTAAGCAAGGCTAGCCATAAATCATGCTTTGATACCAACCGTATTCAACTATTTATGAAATAAACAAGCTTAGGGGGTCTAGAGAGAAATTAAGAATTCTATAAAATGTCCTAGCAGAAGAAAACATTAAGGAAGTGAAGAATAAACAGAACTAAGGTGCTTTCAAAAAACATTTCTTAGCCTAAAATTTTTATTCTACTACAACACAGAAAGGTGAGAACATAATTAAAACAGGAAATAACAATAATATATGAGAAGCACTTCACCAAAAACCAAGCTTAGGGATCCAGTGATCTAGCCTCCTCCATCAAAAAACAAATCGGGGCATCCACAGGTTCCAAGACATAAATTTCTTTTCAACTTCCAAGGGACTTTGTATTACTTCAAAGAGTCATCAAATTCCAACAAGATAATGAGTTCAGATGCAGTATTTATGCTGCAAATGAGGAGGTGAAGCTAATCTAGGGTTGGAGTGTCATTTATTACAAATTTAATTAATTCCTAACCTTGAAGACCATGCAAGGCTCAAGGCAAGAACATCTGCAGATATTTCTCTAAACAATAACTTGCATCTTAACGTTGTAAGGAAAAATAGGTGAAATGTTTGACTTTAAGGCCTATTCATAATTTCTAAAATAACTGTTTGACAGATAAAAATATCTCTGACTTGGTTCAATAACTGCCTAGTGCTTTATTGAAGGAAACAAAGCACTAGGTGGAAAAAATATATTTTGATAAGAGTAACTTCCACAGGATGAGTCATTCAAATTTGTCTTGGGTTAATATGTCCTTTGTTTTATCTTTAATCTCTGTCTTTAAGCCTTAAACTTCGTCTTTATGCTTTGACTGTCTGCTTTTTTTCACTTTTTCTTAAATCTGTTTGATATTTGTTTCGTTTATTTAATATTTTAATTTATTTATTTTGATCCTTTTGCCTTTATTCTTTTGTCTTTCCATTGTATTTCTATCTTTCTTTGACTTTATGCTTTTTGGGCTAATATTTTGATTTCATCTTCTAAACTGTGATATGCCCTCTAATCTTTCTACTTTCTTCCTTTCATTGTTTCTCTGACTGTTTGTTTTTCTATGTGCAAGGGAGGCCTTTCTTTGTGGTTGGAGGGTTTCTTTTGATCAGTCGATGATCATGTTTCATCGAATCCATTCATTGAAATAAACTCTCTAGCCATTATCAACCCTTTGTGAGGTCCTAGATCATCATCCGGGCCTCAAGTTGATTTAATTTGGCCTTGTGGATGGGAGTTTAATTACCTCCGCCATTAAAAGCTGCATAAAAAACATAAATAATTAGTTGAAAACTTGCGGGAAGGTTTTTATTTCTTTTTCAGGGTTTTGGATTGTCGGGAGGCATTTGCAGAGGAGGAGAGGGTGCAAGGGATAGGGTTCCGAAGGAAAAACTAGGAGAGATTCAAACGGGGGCGGGGGAATTTTGAATTTTTGGCATGGAGGGTAAAGGGTGGCTTTGAAAAACCATAAGTGGTTTATCACGTGGGAAATGAGTGGTAAGTGGTTTTGGGTGAAACAGATGCGATAGTGTTTAGAGAGTGACATGTGGTCAGAGAAAACCACTTATTTCGCACAAGCTATAAAAATTTAAACCCATCGCAACTTGATTTGCAATATGCATCTTGGGTCGTTAGATCTCGGGATTGGAGATCAACAGTGCGGAACGGATTAGGAGAGCGGTGAGCAGGTGCGGAGGTGGGGTCCGGGGCTTAAGTGATGTGGCGGGACCTTTGTCGTTTAGCGCAGGGTTTTAAAACATATGTGGGAGAAGGTTGGGGAAGCGATAGCCATAAGATCGGGGGAATGGATCTCCGATCAACGGTGGGGATTTCTCGATCATGGGTGTGGGGTTTTAATGGAAAAAGGGGCCCAGTTTGATATTTTCAAAGGTTTGGGGCTTTTACATAAGGTTTGCGAGGTGCATAAAAATAAAAGGGGCAGAGAGGATTTCCACGGGGAAAAGGGATAAGGGATAGCGAAGGCCGAGGTCTTATGATGGAAAAGGGGCTGGGGCTTTAAGAGAAAAAGGGCTTAAGGCCTATTTCATCAAAAGGCTGATTTTGTACAAAAAATAGGGTTTAATGCATAATTCAAAAGGGCCCGATAGACTAAACTTAGCTTAAAAAAATGTAAAAAGGGAGATTTTTACATTGTTTAATATGTCAAAGGAAAAATGATGAATGAAGGGGGGGTTTTATGAAGGTTTTGAGGAAAGAAGAATATGGATTTTTTAGAGGAAAAAGGTCATGAATGAGGGTGAAGGTGAGGTGATGAAATGAGGCAAACATGCCTAATGATGAAGTTCCCTTTTTACAGCAGTGAGGTAAAAATTTTAGGAGGCAGAGAGAGTAGAAAATTAGTGAAGCATTTTTTACTTAGGATAATGAAAGTAGCGAGATTTCTAGAACTCACAATATTTCTCAAATCTTGTTTCTAGAAATCTAGGATCATAATTTGGTCATATTTTGATATCAGCAAAAATCACTGATGACTAACATGATGGAGATCATTCTGCAACTTTCCTCATGCCTATATGAACTGCATGGGTTAGTGGTCTATGTGGATGATTTTTTCCTTCCACAAAATGTAATGCTTCCATTGTCATCATCCATGCATGATGGAATACATCTCTTTTTCATAGGTGGCATACTTTCATACTATATTAGAAAGTGTCTCATTGTGATATGACATTGGATGCCCCTGTTGAGTAAGAAATGCACCAATAACATATTCAAAGTCATATGTATCAATATAAAATGGTTATTGTAGGTCTGGTAATGTGAGCATTGGTGCAAAGAAGAGGCGATGCTTCAACTAGACAAACACCTTTTTTGGGGATTCAAACAAAGAAAAAAATTGCTTTCGCTCCACCCTTGGTGACTAGATTCAAAGGCAAAGTGATATGGGAGAATCCCAACACAAAACCATGATAGAAATTGGCAAGAGCCAAAAAAATTCGGAGCTCTATTAGAGTGGTTTGGGTTGACCAATCCAATATAACTTGAATCTTGGTTGAGTCAAAATGCACACCCCACTCATTATGACGTACACCAGATATTGAACCTGGGTCATACCAAAGTGCACTTCTACAAATAGGAACACAGTTCGTGCTTCCGCAAGGCTTGAAGGACCTGTCGAATATGGTGTAGGAGCTCTTCCCAACTCTGGTTGAAGATCATGATGTCGTCCAAATACACTACCACGAACTAGTTGGTGAAGGGATGAAAGATGTCGTCCATTAGCCTCATGAAGTTTGTGGAGAAATTTTTCAACCTGAAAGGCATGACTATCCATTTGAAAATGCCCCCCTTGGATTTGAAGAAATTCTTCCTCACATTGGAGGGTTCGATTAGTATTTGGTGATAACTAGACTTCAAGTCAATATTGCTAAAATATTTGGCCCCCTTGATCTGGTCCAAAAGGTCATCAATCTATGGGATTGGGTACCTATTCCAGACATGATCTTATTCAGAACTTGATATTAAATACATAGCCTATAGGTTCCATTCTTATTCTTTACCAACATGATTAGCCTACCATAGGGTGATGAACTTGGCCTAATGTGCCCTTTCTACAAAAACTCCTTAATCTACCTCTTGATTTCATCATTCTCCAAAAGATAGCATTGGTAGATTGACCCATTTGGTAGTGGCACCCTTGGGGTCATATCAATAAAGTGCTTGACCTAAAAGTGTATGGGTGAGGTAAAGATATCCATGTACTCCTCCCTGACCTTGTCCACCTGCTTCCACCATGCAGAGGAGCCTTATCTGGAGACTGTGGATGTGGCCACAATATTATTCTTTCCCTCAGGGTGAATAATAAGGAAAGAAAATTTCCTGGTCTGGGAAATTATTTCACTACATTTCTTAGCAAATATCAAAGAAATGGCAGTAGGTAGTGCTACCTCTGGTATCCTGTATAACTTATTTCTCAAATTAATAAAAAATGTGAGGCCTAGACTCATACATAGCACGACACTTCCACAAGTATGGTTGGCCTAATAATACATCACAAATTTTAAGAGAAATATCACACAATACATGATCTGTGAAGGGCTTGATGTTGTAAGGAAGGCGAGACTATTGGTTGACGCGAATATTTCATCCTTGGTGAAGCAACCCGATGGTGTAAGACTGCAGTTGTGGTGTGGTTGGTAGGCCCAACCACTTTTCGACCCTTGTTGAAATGAGGTTCCTTTTTCTCTTGTTGTCGATAATGAACTACTGCAGAGAACCTTCACCCACATTTGCGAGTGGAAGAGATGTTCCCCCTCCTATGGATATTTAGGTTCAATCTTCTAGATCTTGGTAGTGGAAACATCGGAGTTGTGATTTGCATTAATAATTTTCTTCCTTTTTTCATTCCCCTTGTTGGGTTCCAACTCAGACTCAGAACATGCATATAACTTTGAAGCCTTCATCTCGACCACTAGTGACTTCTTGGCCTAACACTCACATGTGTTGTGAGTGGGACTCTTATGGAACTCACACCATTTTCTTGTGTCCTTCTTTATATTCGTGGTGTTTTTCTTTTCTTGTGGCTTTAGTGGGTTGTCCTAGGTCACCTCGCCTTAGCTTTGTCCTTTTTTCTATGGTTTGGGGGCACCTTTTCCTTGCTTCAGATTTGTATATCGAAAGTATCGCGTCTTCTATTTAAATTTCTTCTCGATCTTAACAGTGTATCGATAGGCGACACCCAGGGAGGAGATGTCCAGGAACTCCATCTCATCCTGAATGCACTTGTGTATATTGTCACATTACTTCAGTACCAGATGCCACTCAAAATCCTTGATACCCAACGAAGTGTATGAAAACTATATGTGAACTCCGATATGTCTTGGTCCCTTCCTTGCCGCAGTGTGGTCCACTTTATTTATTTATCTTCATAGCTTCCGGAAGGGTAGTACTATTCCTTGGTAACGTCTCGAAAATAATTCCAAGTGCGTGTGGCTGAAAAAATTGAGGGTTCTCCCTAATCCTTCTTCTCGTATTAGGTTTACCACTAGTCCTTAACGTGGGGGGTGGATTTGAGGAGTGCAAAAGAAATATTTTGCCTATTGGAATAATCATGAACCAAAAAATATCCTTGCAATAGATTTAACCATTTATCTATGACATTTGCATATATCTATCCTTCAAATATGGGAATGTCAAAGTTTACTTATACCTTAAAATTATTAGTGCCTCCAGAGTCACTACTAGATGAAGATGTCTCACATGTGGGTAGCTACCGAAGGATCTGGGCGAACTTATCCATCATAGCATTCAATTTTCACTCGAGGGTTTCTTCGAGCAATATTTTGAAGGGATATCATGCTGCATCATCTTTATTTTCTTCCACCATGGGATGTCTTCAGGTTTTACGATTCTATTCTTGAAAAGGTTCAACCAGTTCGAGCCCTAAATCCTTATACCCTGACCTTGCTGGTGACATGCAAAGAAAAACATAGAAAGAGAAGACTCCTCTAATACCATTGATCCATACTTATGTAGGAACGCAACCGAATATAGATATAAACATAAACACACAAATGTGGCATAAATAAATCTTCATTTCATTAATATCAAAGAAATGAAATAAGGCTTACATATAGAATGGAAATAAACTAGCTCGAGCGATGGTAGCATATCTCTGAGAAAATATGTGGCGGCTACATGCTTATGAACTTTGTTACAATGAGGCTCGAAGGCCTATATATTATTGAGAATCAATTAAAGACCACAAACATCTATGAACATAACCCTAGGAGATGAAGCGCCAAAATTGTGGGCCCCATTGGCGTAAATTAGTACATCAAATTCCTAGGGTCGTAACTTTGACATACGATCTTCGTTTGACACACATGATACCTCGTTAGAAATATATCTCTGAGGAATACAATTTTAGACTAAAAACAAGATTCAAAGACTGATGCTTTCCCATTTTCCAAAAAAAAAAATCTTTTAAGGAATCAAAATGGCTCAAGAAGTTCAAGACCCAAAAAAATTCCAAAAATAGTAAATTGTGCTACAATTAAGGAGACTGAAAAAAAATAGTTAGAAAGAAACAGTGTTGGGGTCCAAGTGGAATATGTGGATGGCCACCGATATCCACATGGATAAAAAAGAACAGATTTGAATATTATTCTTTGAGGAAAGGATAAATATAAAGTAAAAATGTCAAATGATTGTTTCAAAGAAATTGTTTGAACAACTTCAATGAACCACGATAACCACTAACTAGGTAGTTTTTAAATCCTTTCTAATATCTCTACTCATAATTTCTTTTACAAGTGCTAGTAAACATCCAACATTCTAGGCTTGTAAAAATCTTGATTTAACAGTGAACAAATTTTTAGGTGGTATGACATTTCAGTTATTTATAATTACCTTATGAATTTTCGTATATAGAAAATTCAGCACTTGAACTGTCTTCTAAGAAGAGAACACATTTTTCGAAGACAACACATTTTTATTTTATTTGCAACAAAATTCAAAATATTATTTGAAAAATATTTTTCAATTTGATAAAAAATATACTTAAAGTAAATCAAGAAAAAAAATATGAAAGAGAAGAAAATAAAATAAGCACCAACATCAATGACAATCACATGAAAAATCTCTACATGTAAGAAATGATGTTATCTAAGGATGTTTCTTTCTTAAAATTAAAGGTTTTGGAAGAAGCATTCCAAGCACTCTATCAAAAGATAGCAGTAGCAACAAAATACGAGAAGAATAAAGTAACTCATATGGGTGAAATCATGCAATACAATTCGTAAAGATGCACTAAAATTTTCATAAAAAAGGAAGGAAACAATAAAGAAATTATTTGGTATCTAGGAGTCATAATGATTGTATCCAAATACCCAACTTAGAATTTCAAACTTAACCTACTTTTCATACGTAAACAGATATTTATAATTGCACAATAATAAATTGTAGCATAGATATACCACCTGAACCAATCTTTGACTCAAAAAAAACAAAATTTTCCAAGGCCATCAATAGGACTTGAACAAATATATCATTACATGATATAGATCAGCTTTATAACCACAACACCAATTGATGATAATTACAAGAACAAGAGAAATTGTTCAAAAAAAGTATCTACAAAATAAATTGATAATTGAAAACACATGAAACAAGAATTTTGTCTCAAGTCAAAATGACTTGTTAGCATGGGAGCATCATTACAAATAATATTGAGATGTAACTCCCAAGTCAAAAAGAAAATCTAAATATGTCATAAGCATCATTCTCACCAAATATTAAGCGAATCAGAAAATAACTTTGCATTGAAAAAACTCAGAACATGATTTGCATTGAAAAAACTCAGAACATGATTTGCATTGAAAAAACTCAGAACACCCAACATGATGGATCTCTTCATTTTTAATGAATTTAGGAATGGAAATTTTGTTCCGCCATTGCACCATATAGGAAAAATTCAAGTCTTATGAAAATCTTCAAGTCACATAGGATTTATGACAATATTTAAGAAAATTATATTATGTTTGATTGGTTTCTACATTTCTGAAATTTCCATTTACTAATAAGCCAAGAATGTAGAAGGCCAAAATATAACGGAGTGAAATTCATATATACACTGACATAATTTCTCTTTTCAAAGAATCAAGTTGTCATCAGATATGTAATATCATACCAGTAACAAGACTAGAACTTGTGGATAAAACTCTAAAACTAGGGACAAAATTAATTAAACAACATGAGAATGAAAAAGTAAAAGACTACTAATAAAGAGGCACATACATGTATAATGACTTGATTTCCTGTAATATAGTCTAAAGTGCAACATAAAAATAAACAATCCTAAAAACAAACAAAGGATCACATCTCATTTTATAAGAAGGTTACCTCCAACAACATGATCTCAACTACGATGTGTTAAAAAAATGCACATTTGATGTGGAAAAATTAATAAAATATTAATTGAATAATCTTATGAATGGTTGAGGTATTTAATATCCTATTGACAATATATGTATAGTTATGGTTCTATGTGAAAATTGTAATTATAAATCTATAGAGAATTTTTGAGAGCGGAAAACTCTCTTTTTTGTAAAATAATTAAATTGAAGATGCAAAGATAATAGCACATAAGAGAATTAAATAGAAGAAATAATAAATCACCTGGTGCATCATCATCTTGCGCCTCCACAATGTGACCTTCCTCCACAGGTTGAAAGTTACTTTTCTCAAATGAAACCCCCTTCACTCAACTATGAGGCGTTCTCTATCTATGGAATCATAACCATATTCAAACTCATAATGGTTAGTCAGAACCCCCTGTTATGCCATCATATCAACATAGATTCATGGAATTGGAGGTTACCAATAGACTATATATTAGTTACTAAGTGATTGATATATGTTTTTTCCCTAATGATTCCTTTTTTCTATGTAGATGACAATATGGGAAGGAAGCAGTCTAATTTGCTCTAATTTTTCATAGGGTTCCTGCTAAACCTATATAGATTCATAAAGACACCACTAGATATCACAAAAGAAGCACACAACCATGGATCACAAAGCACCTCCTTTGTAACTCATCCATGACCCATCATCCCTTCCCCGCTATCTACAAAATACCACTTATATTGGTATTTGTTCCACTATCTGTAATCCAAAAACCACGGCACCTTCTCCAACAAAAACACTCCACTCTTAAACTTTTTCAAACAAGCCTCAAGAATTTCCTAGAAAAAAACAATGTGAATATAGCCAGCATTTGAGTAGGCAAGGATCAAGCCTCCCTAGGAAACTACCCTCTTCTGCCCTTATAAGTAGTCAAATAAGTAATGCATGTGCCCTATATAATAGAATAGCCTTGCTTTATGGTATATATAAATTGGAAAACAATAGTCCCTATAATCATCTTAGAATTGAGCTAAAAAAAAATCCATAATTACATAGAATGCACATACATTTACATCTACAAATTCAACATAATTTGGCCAAATGGAGGAATCATAATTAAAAAATAGCCAAAACCTGGGCTAGAATTATAACACTACTTTTCTTGCTAGACATTTTATTTCTATTTTATCTCAAAACGTGATAAGATAGAGGTAGTCCCTTAATTGGTAGACCTTGTTTTTGGGAAAGAGTAGGATTCTTCTTAAAGACATGGTTTCTAGAATCCATTATAGCAAACATTTTTCACCACTAAACCAGTGTAGGCGAGGCTTCCAAAATCTTCCACCCCATATTTGTAAGGATGAATTCTATTAAATAATTGGGAATCCCTTGGGAAAATATATCAACTCAAGCAACAATAATAAGAAAACCAAAGTATTCCCTTGTCCCAAATCAATCACTGAACTAGATCTCAATGAAGGACTATTAGACAACTATTTTGGATTAAATGTTTGTGTAAGGACACTTCCATGAGATATATTGCTTGCCACAACATGACCACCTAACAAAAAACCACCATAGAAGGAAGTCCAAACAAGATGTAAAAATAATGCCCACTATTACACAAGTAAAGGGAAAATATGGCTTCCAAAACCTTAAAAGGAGAAAATATAAAATATCTTGGTTAGTGTTCAAGGATAAAAATCCATTTACATGGTTTGTATATGGTTGAGAAGTTTTGTTAACACTGTTAGTGTTTGTGAGTCACCGGTGATCAAATTTACTCTTTAAATGTCTGATAGGTTTCTAGGTCAAATTTTATAGTTTCAAATAAGTTTTCAAATAAAATTTAATCATTGGTGATTGTCTAGGTCATGCTACTCCCTCCATTTTCTTATGGTTATCATCACTCATCATGGTCATGTCATCATTCAAGTGTCTTGGGTCATGGAGCAGTTAATATGTCATCATTTAGGTCATGGTATAGAATTTCACTTGATTTGTCATTATAAGGTTAGTCATAAAAAGAAAGAAGAGTCGTGTTCATAACTTGAGTCATCATTAAAGGAAGTTAGCAGCTTAGGAACAAAAAAAATAAGGTAAAGGTAACATTTTCATTTGAAAATATCATGTTGCAGTCACATCATCTCATTTCTCAAACTGACATATGATGTCATGCTATCATCGCAAGAAAAAATAGACTTTTCAACCAATAAAGAACCATCCAAGCATGCCAATTGCTCATTTCACCTTCATTGAACATCTATCCATCATCAAGCTTCATTTCAGAACTCAAAAACTTCACTATTCCATCTTTAAGCCTAAATTTTCTCCCACATTGCATTTTTGCCTAAGGAAGTTTCACTTCTAGCTCCTAGCTGTGCTTTTAAAATTGGAAAAGGATTATCTCAGCATTTTACATGTTTTACCATCTCCTTGGTAAGTAAATGGACATTTTTCACCTCTCTTGTGCATCATTTTCCTTATAAATTTCAGTGAAAATACCTCTCCTAGGGTTTTGTTGTGCCTTTGGTTTCCATGAATGTTTGCTTAATCACAGTGGTAAAACACCTAGATTTTTCTACCCTATCACCCACACCTATACGTCACATACCTACCCGAAACATTTCCCATACCCTTTTCCTTCATTTCCTTAATTTTCCCTATAAACCCTAGTTACGTTGCGCTTTTCATAGATTCCTAGCCTAGGGTTGTTTTGCCATTTTCACACCCTGCCCTCACTATTTTCACAAAATTACACCTCCAAACACTCCCTAACATAAATTATTAACCCTTAGAATTTTCCCAATAATTATCTAAGTCCCTAACCCCTCCATTCCCTTCCCTCAATTCAGCAGTCCCTTTTTCCCTGTTTTTCACCCTACCCTACCTTCCTACCTAGCTAGGGTTTTACCATGGAGAGTGAAACCATGGAAAATGAGAAGAAAAAGTAAAAAAAAGGTGGAAAATTTTCTAGGTTTGACCCAACTCATACCCAAGAAATCATGGCCTCACCTTTCATCAATAAATCCTTTGCAGATGTAGGTTTCCTTAGTTTTTGTGAAATGATTCAAGAGGCAGGTTGCCATACCAAATTGACAAGTCATTTGCCACCGGTTTTAGGAGGGATAAGGCCAGCATAAAAGGGTTTGAATTCACCATTTTAGTAGATTCCATAGCCTCAACCACAGGTATCCCTAACCAAATATAAATTTGGTTTAAAGGGATGGATTTAGACATTGAGAATTTGACGCAGGGCTAGCCTGCAAATCCCAAGATTTATAATCTCTGTGTGTTAAAGAATGCATCCCAGTATTTACTCAAATCAAAAAGCTTCAAACCTGGCTTTTTCTCAAAGCTCAACCATTTCATCAACATCAAATTGTCAACCAATTCACTGTTCAGATATTCCCACAATCCATATCCTAAGACAACCAAGCTTTTCTAATTTCATTAAATATGCATTTATAAATGCATCTTTATCACCTACCAAATAAATGTCATTCAATCCCAGACTTTATACTTTGTACATGTGCCTTCACAATCAAAACTCACAAAATGCCCTAATACCACTGCTTCACAATTGAACAATACTCAACTTGCTAGTCCTTATCACTCAATATTCAGATGCGCCCTTAAAACTTCCCAATTCGAATGCGCTGGACATGGTTAAACAAACTCTATACATATAAAGTTCTCCACGCATTGACCACCCATTAATATGCTAGTTCCTTTTAGTCATTCCATTCATATCAATGCAATTATTTAACTCTAGCTTAGGAGTACTTCCAGCGTATATATACTAATTGAAATCCTGTATAACATTCATAACGCTGCATCACAATGTACCTCCACAGTCGACCCTTTCTTTTCATTAACGCCTTAGATTTCTGTGCTATACAATGCGGGTTTCAATGAATTATGTTGCAGATTCATATCGCAACTCAAACTCAATTTATGATTTACCTTTGCAGACTTTCAAAATGACAGACCTGGATAATTACCAAGTCTCACCTTTTACCATTCCTGCGTGCCAATCTGTTCTGTGCTTTCATGACTTTGTCTGAATTGGACAGACAGCTATCATAATTTTCTTCAATAAGCTTCCATGCTCAATTCTTTGACTCTGCAAACAAATTTATATTCAAAAGTTGATTGTTAACATACCTCCCACAGTGCTTTCACACCTCCACGAACTGATTCCAACTTGTATCGAATTGTCAATTCGAGTTGTAACTCTTTATAAACCCCCTGACAGTTCAATGGCGTCCTCAACAGCATCAAATCGATACCAAAGTCTTGAACAGCACCGAGCTATTTCACTTGGATTACTAGCATAGTAATCTACGTTCGATTAAAACTACGATCTTTGTTATACCATAGCCATAACCCGAATTAATGGTTTCAATGTTGTACATTCCATACAATTATTAAGTCGACCAACAATGTTGGTTCTATGTTCAACGCTGCACAATTTACTTTGTTAATCCACCACGTTCTTCAGACTATTTCACTGTTTTGCAAGCACAACAGTTTAAACAAAGTTTGAACCACAGCTTTCAATTTACCAATCGAAAAAATTCTGGCTTTAACTACCAGCTTCCACACAGTTTCCGTCAATCAAACAACACGGGGAAAGTGAATTCTGAAACAGGTTTCAAACATTGCCATCCAAATGATTCTGAACCTGCGCCTTTGTCATATTCAAATGGAAATTTGATTTTCAGAGCGTCATATTAACACATATATGAATTAGCATTCCGGTATCCTCCGTCTCACATAGTCGCATTACAAATCAAGACTATGTACATAATTCAATTCCAACAACCATAACCGTAGTTTAATTCCATTCTATGGTTCAACACGCTAACTAATAGTGGCTTTTGCAATATATTTCATTCAACAGAACTAGTTTAACATAAAACCGCAGACCCACACATTTAAAAAATAGCTATTTGCACAGTGTCCATACCCATTCAGCGTCTTCACCATTCGATCTCAACATGTTCCAAAACTTAACCAATTCAACTGTGAATTATGTCATTCCACACAACATATTTCGTTCCATTAATTGGCTAAAAATCCATCAATAAGAAAATCAAGCATTCGATGATCGATTCACAAATTAATGAATAAATGCCCAATAAATACAATTCACTCAGAAATTTTAAAACAAATTCTTCATCAATATAATCAAACACAATCAATTATAGAACCCATTCTTGGCCAGATTTTCAATGTTCATGGCCCTTACAACTGCTGAAGGCTGCCCAAACAGAAACCCCTTCACTGCTCACACTCTCATTCTCCCTATTCCTCCATGTCTTGCTGAATTTATACAATTTTAAAAATGATTTAATTAAATGCTCAATCCCTTCAATTTCTCAACCATCCCCTAAATCTCTCAACATCCCTAAAAGATAGAATTTTATCCCTAAGACTTAGAAACTAATCCCAACTTAGCTCCATCATTAATTCTAGAAACTAATTTCTCTCACATATACAATTTCTCACAAATAATTAATTAATCACTCAAAATAAATTTAATATTTACATGAAATTTCTTCAAAACATGAAACCCCCTAGCTTAGGTAAAATAAAATGTGTTTTTCGGAGATGATGCTCCTGCATCAGACTCCCCATGTAAGAAAATTCATGACCACCTGGTCATAAGTCTGGATATTTCCTCCTGGATCCCAAATTTTGTGTTGTAATGTTCCACTATCTGCACAATCTGCAATATCTGTCTTTAATCTTCCTTTACTCTGGCTTCCTTCAAGATCAAGGATCTTCAATGACTCAGTATATCCTTTGAATTCAAAAATTCTTTTGCCATCCTCCTTATTCTGCATATGACTATGAGTAGTCATTTCTTCAACAGTCTTCAATAACTGTTTGTCTTTTCTCAAATCAATATGACCTGCAAACACAAAACAACCTTTAGTTTTCAAAATACAATACCTTCCATTTTGTTTTGATGCTTCAAGCACCAATCCTCCATCATAGATCTTTTGGATTTCAGCGGATCCTTCTTGCGGTGAATTCAAATCAATATGAATTTGTTCTAGTTTCCTGAACTCGTTCATCAGCTTGCCATTCAACCTCTGTTGCAATAGCTTCCATTTCACCCTTTTCTTCAATCTCCATCTGTATCTGCGGTCTTCACTTATCTTTCTTTGTACTGCCAGATCAATTTCTGGTTCTTCATTCTGCTGCCAGCTTCCATATTTCTGCAATTTGATGTCTTTCTCAAATTCACTCTCATGTAGCTGATCATTCCTTCCAAATTTCTGGTTACTTTCATCTTGCTGAGTTAATATTTCTGTCTCTTTTATACCTTTGAAGACATAACCTCCTTGCTGCTTCTGATCTTTCATCTCACCTTCATATAATCGCTGCTCAATTTCTCTGATTTCAGCATCATATTTATTAATGTTGTCTTCCACACCTTTTCCTTCATCAAGTTCTGTAAGCTTTGTTTCTCCTTTGGGTTCCTCTAGTAATCTTTCCAAGAATTCTATCTCCTTGTGAAATCTCTCCAGCAGATCATCACAATTTTCCTTCTCAGCTTCATTCTTTTCTTGGCAATCCTCCTGAGTTGACCTGTTTTCCACATTATCATATTGTAAGCATCTTTCATCAATTCCATTAAATAAATTCATTGGTTTACCTTCTTGTAGTCCCACTATGGAATTGTCTTCAGACTGCTGGTCTATATCAACCTCATCTGACTGTTTCACACCAAACAGGATTTCATCTATGAACTCCTTCTGTTGCAAATGATCAACACCTTCTTCCTCTAAAAAGGATTCTTCATCATACTTTACCTCAAGAGCTTCATTCCTGGTTGTGACAATTTCATCAAGCTGTTCATCATCCTCTGCATATCCTGCAAACATACACAAACTGTAAGAATCAAAATCACAAGGCTTCATTGCCTCATCTGCTTCCTTGGTCAACATATCTTCGAATTGTTCTGAACTCTGCCAATAATCCATGAGATCTTCAGCTGACCTCTCATTATCCTCTTCTCCCAACATCTCACCCTGTTCTGGTCTGCAAATGGAAACTTCCAATTCTACCTCTGTTTCTCTGAGTTTCTCTGACTCCTCTTGAGCATTCAATATCTGCTCAATCTTTCTCAATTCTTCTGCTAGCTCTGACTTCACTTGCTGATTTCTCCTTTCTCGTAGCCTTGGCCACTTTACTCTTTTCCTTATGGTCCAAACACTTTTCTGCAGCATCTTCATCAATATTCCAATCTGGAAATCTATCTCAGCTTTCTCTCGGTCAAACTCTTCTTGACTCATCCTCATGCCATTTGCTTTGGCATCTTCCCTTCTGCTGTGGCTTCCTTGTGAACTTCTGCTATGACTATCTGTAGTCATTTTCTGCTCCTCTCTTTCCATGAGCTCCTCGCACCTCTGCATCAAGCCTCTGCAACAGTAAGTTCTTCTTACTGCAATCTTACCTCACTAAGCTCTCCTCACTCAGTCTTTTGGTAAGCACGATCCCCTATCTGGAATCTTCTCCTGAGCAACACCTTTGCTCCCTCTAGGCTTCTACAATATCTCACTCTCTTTCGAGAACACCTCAATTGTCTTCTCTGTCCAACCTCTTGTTGGATTCTTCAAGTTCACTGCCACTTCTGCTTTTAAGAACGCATCTAGTTCTTTCCACTGAAACTTTCTTCACTATGCCTGCAACCAAATCCCACAAATAGTTCTTCAAACCAGAATTAAATATCGACTACAAACTCACCTTCAAGATCCTGTTGATCTTGCTTCTTTCTTTAACTGCACTTGCATACCTGTGCTGCCATCTTTATCAGTTTCACAATCCGACATTCATTCACCACATGCAAATAAAAAAAAACTTGATTCCTTTCCCAGAGCCATTCCAGCTCTGATACCAAAATGACGCAGGGCTAGCCTGCAAATCCCAAGATTTATAATCTCTCTGTGTTAAATAATGCATCCCAGTATTTACTCAAATCAAAAAGCTTCAAACCTGGCTTTTTCTCAAAGCTCAACCATTTCATCAACATCAAATTGTCAACCAATTCACTGTTCAGATATTCCCACAATCCATATCCTAAGACAACCAAGCTTTTCTAATTTCATTAAATATGCATTTATAAATGCATCTTTATCACCTACCAAATAAATGTCATTCAATCCCAACCTTTATACTTTGTACATGTGCCTTCACAATCAAAACTCACAAAATGCCCTAATACCACTGCTTCACAATTGAACAATACTCAACTTGCTAGTCCTTATCACTCAATATTCAGATGCGCCCTTAAAACTTCCCAATTCGAATGCGCTGGACATGGTTAAACAAACTCTATACATATAAAGTTCTCCACGCATTGACCACCCATTAATATGCTAGTTCCTTTTAGTCATTCCATTCATATCAATGCAATTATTTAACTCTAGCTTAGGAGTACTTCCAGCGTATATATACTAATTGAAATCCTGTATAACATTCATAACGCTGCATCACAATGTACCTCCACAGTCGACCCTTTCTTTTCATTAACGCCTTAGATTTCTGTGCTATACAATGCGGGTTTCAATGAATTATGTTGCAGATTCATATCGCAACTCAAACTCAATTTATGATTTACCTTTGCAGACTTTCAAAATGACAGACCTGGATAATTACCAAGTCTCACCTTTTACCATTCCTGCGTGCCAATCTGTTCTGTGCTTTCATGACTTTGTCTGAATTGGACAGACAGCTATCATAATTTTCTTCAATAAGCTTCCATGCTCAATTCTTTGACTCTGCAAACAAATTTATATTCAAAAGTTGATTGTTAACATACCTCCCACAGTGCTTTCACACCTCCACGAACTGATTCCAACTTGTATCGAATTGTCAATTCGAGTTGTAACTCTTTATAAACCCCCTGACAGTTCAATGGCGTCCTCAACAGCATCAAATCGATACCAAAGTCTTGAACAACACCGAGCTATTTCACTTGGATTACTAGCATAGTAATCTACGTTCGATTAAAACTACGATCTTTGTTATACCATAGCCATAACCCGAATTAATGGTTTCAATGCTGTACATTCCATACAATTATTAAGTCGACCAACAATGCTGGTTCTGTGTTCAACGCTGCACAATTTACTTTGTTAATCCACCACGTTCTTCAGACTATTTCACTGTTTTGCAAGCACAACAGTTTAAACAAAGTTTGAACCACAGCTTTCAATTTACCAATCGAAAAACTTCTGGCTTTAACTACCAGCTTCCACACAGTTTCCGTCAATCAAACAACACGGGGAAAGCGAATTCTGAAACAGGTTTCAAACATTTCCATCCAAATGATTCTGAACCTGCGCCTTTGTCATATTCAAATGGAAATTTGATTTTCAGAGCGTCATATTAACACATATATGAATTAGCATTCTGGTATCCTCCGTCTCACATAGTCGCATTACAAATCAAGACTATGTACAGAATTCAATTCCAACAACCATAACCATAGTTTAATTCCATTCTATGGTTCAACACGCTAACTAATAGCGACTTTTGCAATATATTTCATTCAACAGAACTAGTTTAACATAAAACCGCAGACCCACACATTTAAAAAATATCTATTTGCACAGTGTCCATACCCATTCAGCGTCTTCACCATTCGATCTCAACCTGTTCCAAAACTTAACCAATTCAACTGTGAATTATGTCATTCCACACAACATCTTTCATTCCATTAATTGGCTAAAAATCCATCAATAAGAAAATCAAGCATTCGATGATCGATTCACAAATTAATGAATAAATGCCCAATAAATACAATTCACTCAGAAATTTTAAAACAAATTCTTCATCAATATAATCAAACACAATCAATTACAGAACCCATTCTTGGCCAGATTTTCAATGTTCATGGCCCTTACAACTGCTGAAGGCTGCCCAAACAGAAACCCCTTCACTGCTCACACTCTCACTCTCCCTATTCCTCCATGTCTTGCTGAATTTATACAATTTTAAAAATGATTTAATTAAATGCTCAATCCCTTCAATTTCTCAACCATCCCCTAAATCTCTCAACATCCCTAAAAGATAGAATTTTATCCCTAAGACTTAGAAACTAATCCCAACTTAGCTCCATCATTAATTCTAGAAACTAATTTCTCTCACATATACAATTTCTCACAAATAATTAATTAATCACTCAAAATAAATTTAATATTTACATGAAATTTCTTCAAAACATGAAACCCCCTAGCTTAGGTAAAATACAATGTGTTTTTCGGAGATGATGCTCCTGCATCAGAATTACAATATTTTCTTAAAGCCATACTAAAAAAATGCTCCTACATACATATTTCCATTCAGAAAATTGCTTGACAAGTATGCTCCTATAATGAATATTATCATGAAGTACTTTACCTATGAAGGGAGTTCAAGACTATATCAGTATCACATCAGGCTATTGATGCATTTCACAGCAATTAAACCTCTCAATCTACCTCACTACCAATGCAGAAGTCTTGTCAATATGACAAAGAAGGTACAAAGAAAAGGGAAAGATCACCAAACTAACCTATTTCACCATGGCTTGGTCAAATTCATTGTTTTACATCATATTTCATAGATTAACCTACCTTGGGAGGCATTCATACAATCATCTTCTCTTTTTCCTCCTACTAGTCAACCTCGTAGTCAAGGTACTCCATTGGCACCCCAAGGCCATAAGAGGTTGGCTCTTCAAGAAAAACAGCAGAGGTTTCAAAGACAACTAGGGAAGAGATCACACAGACCTATAAGAAGGGGAAAAGACTAATTTTTTCCCCTAATATCTCTTAAGAGGTGTCTACACCTAGAACTCTGACTAGGTCACAAACTAGACAAATTCCTAAGAAAACTACAGTTAAGCATGTTCAAGAAGAAAAGGAGCAGTCACCTAGGCATGTATTTGACTCACCCTTGCACAAAAATGAGGATGAGAAGGAACCCTTTGGGGTTTACATGGCACACTTAGCAGAGCATCAGAAAAAAAAGTCAGCAAAGAAAATAATCCAAGAGCAAGTAGCAGAAATAAGACAGCTTAATGTCAATCTTTCAAAATAAAATTTCATGACTGCATTTTTACAACAAGAGAACATGTAGCTTAAGGTAAACCAAATTTTGTCAAGAAAAACTAGGGTAGATTTGGTGGCAAAGAATGATAAGGTAACGCAGTGATTGATGTTGATCAACGTGAGCATAAGGATGTTTAAATGAAGCCAAGGAGGCCAATGACAAGAGGACTAGCTAGACAAAAAGATCAGGGAAGTTAGCCATCTTCTCCCCTAGGTCAAGATGATTTTGATGACATGATTGCAGTTGAGATTTAACAAGATAAATAATTTTGGCTTGATAGGGTTAATAAAAACTTGGAGATGCTTTTGACAAATTCCAATAGAAACGCCAAGCTACAAAGACATATGGCAAGGCATTACTTCACTAGGAACCAAATTTTCAGGATTAGGGTTAGGAATTTGAAGAAAAAGATAAAGAAAACCCTATGCTAAAGAAGAGAGAAAACCTTGACCTTCTTGTTGATGCATCATTGATTGCATAACCCATCACTCAGAATGCAAAATAAAGGATTTGGAAACAAATTTTTGAAATTTTGGGAAAAATATGAAGTTTTTTGGATTTTAGGCAATTTTTGGAATTAATGGTGCACAAAAGCACAACAAACTCATGTTGCACTTTTTCTCGGAGGATCTAAATGACATCAAACCTAAATTTTTGGATAGATATTGATGAGTAAATCTCATATATGTACCCCCTTTGCCATGTCAGCTCACCATTTGGGAGACAAAGTCAAAAGATAGGTTTCTGCCACCTTTTCAAACCTCTCACTGTGGATTCTGGAGTAGCTATGGGAAATTGAGTTTTTGGGTGCCATGGAGGATGAGTTTTTCAGGTTTAAGGGTTTAGGAGGTTAGTAGACATCCAGGGCTATCTTCATCATATTTTAGTTTAGAAATATCATCAAGGGAATCTCAAAAAAATTTCCTTCCATGCAACATGCTACGCTTCTGTCAAACACGATGTGCTTTTGAGAAAGCACATTGTGCTTCTGACAACAATGTAATTTTTTTAGTTTTGTCAGTTAAGGTCGAGTTTTCATGGTGTAATTTGACATTTTATGCTTTGATATGATGTAATTAATTGTGATAGAGCTTGTGAAAGAGAATTTTATGTAAATTTGATGGTCATTAATGCCTGTAAAGTCAGTCAAAGGCTAAATGGAGAGTTAGTTCCTAACCTCCCTAGTTTTATGTTTGGCTAGAGAGATTAGTGTGATAAATTCCTATCTTGATGGATTCGACCCTTGAGAGAGGGGAATGTGGTTTTTGGTCTATATGTAGCTAATTTGAAGTAAAATTAAAAGTTGAACATCAGTTAATCAAAGGCTTAGAGCTTGTGTATAGTATATTTTTGCATAAATACAAGACAATTGCAGTTATTATTTTTGGATTCATGTGGTATGCTCTCAGTATCAATGTTTTTCTTATATTTCATCATTATATTGAATGTTTATTTTTCCTTAATCCATTAGTATTCTTTTATTTATTGTCTCATGAGGTGTTAAATAGACTTCATACGTTATATGCTCTATTTTTTATGAGATTGTCATTTTGTGTCTCTTTTATTCTAATAAATGAACTCATAAACCCTATGCTAATTTTGATCTCTCTCTATTTCTACCCTATACTAAAATGACAACTCAAAAGTGTTATTGAACATACCTACCTTGCCCCATTATATCCCTGCAACTGAATCATTAGAAACCCTGGCCTAGTTCTCAAGACCTTTGAGTATGATCTAGCAAACCCTAAAAATCAAGCCCTCACTGAGTTTCATACCTATCCTAATATCAATTTCTCTCTCTAGTCACTTAGTTGGTTGTGAGATTATAGAGAGAGCCCTCCTTGATTTGGTAGGGCTAGCTAGAAATTCAAAAGTGGTATGAGGTTACCTACTTCGATCTCCTTTCTCAGCCCTGGGACATTGTGGAGGATAAACTTTTTGGCATCATTACCGGGGAACAAAAGGTTTCATCTTCTTCAGGAAATATTGGTCACGCTGTAGATATAATTCCTAGTGGTGGAAAATTATTAGACACAGGAAGGTTGAAATCATCCACCTAGCGACTCCACATAGCTTCAGTTTTATCTAAAGACTCCACTGGTGACTCGTGGCCACTCCACTTCTCACTGATCAGGTTGCTTATGAAAATTAGATGACAGGGTATCTGGAAAACCCTGTATCTTGTGAACTTATAAAAGGGTTCAAGGATTATTTAGTATATTTTCAAATTGATGAAGATTTTTCAACGACCGTACTTCATTGGTTGAGATATACCAAGTTTTCTCCTGAAGGTAAAATCCGTTTCTTTGAATTAGTTGTTTTAAGGTTTGAGAAGGATATTGAGCTTTTAAATGTTCAAATTCAATCATAATTTCCAAGATCCTAATTAGTTCTTGGAAACTCTCCCTCCTCCCAAACAAGAAACATTAGTGTTTCATTTTGATGTTGAAATTGAGGATTGTTTTGACAGTAAATCTGATGATTCATATCTAAAACAGTATGATGATATAGAAAGCATATGTGGAATACCCAAGCATAATCATAAAATTGCAGAATACTTCGAAAATCAAGAAATAAGTCACGTCTTTCATGATCCCATAGCTATCTATATGGAGGAGTTTTTCACCACCGAGTCCCAATCAGGTTCCATTGCCTCCAATGTTTTTCATGATCTCATAGCTCTCCATTGTGAAGACCAAACTTAAAATCAGTTTCTAGTTCCCTTACAAGCTCTAGTTATTTTTTTTGTTAAAAACAGTGAAGGAGCCAAGGTATTGGATCAAATTTTTGATTGGCTATATTGGATATTTTATATTTCTTGAATTCAATAATTTGGTGTTAGAGTATAATTATATATACATAAATAAGATTAATAGGAAAGCATATTTTTAGCATTCATATTTTCAGTGTGCAGTAGGATTTTTCAGTTTTCAGTTTTCCGCTTCAGTTTCAGTGGGTGCAGATTTAGTTTTCAGCCTGGATTGTAGTTTGGTTTTGGTTTCATAGTAAGGCATTTCAAAGGTTGCAGGGTACATTTTTGGGATTAGCCCAATGTGACTCCATTGCCCAATGGATGAGGCTACCTAGTCTATAGTGTTCTTGACACCTCCTAAAGGAGCTTCCATCCCCAACTGGAGCCAATGTTAATGTTTTTGAGTGACTAGTGATCAAATGTATGCTTCCAATGTCTTATAGGGTCCTAAGTCAAATTTTATAGTTTCAAATAAGTTTTCAAAATAAAATTTTATCATTGGTGGTTTTCTAGGTCACGCTACTCCCTCCACTTTCTTCATGGCCATGTCATCATTCAGGTGTCTTGGGTCATGGAGTGGTTAATATGTCATCATTTAGGTCATGGTCTAGGATTTCACTTGATTTTTCATTATAAGGTTAGTCATAAAAAGAAAAAAGAGTCATGTTCATCACTTGAGTCATCATTTATGGGAGTTATTAGCTTAGGAACAAAAGAAATAAAGGTAAAGGTAACATTTTCATTTCAAAAGATCATGTTGCAGTCACATCATCTCATTTCTCAAAGTGACATATGATGTCACACTATCATCACAAAAAAAAATCGAATTTTCAACCAAAAAAGCACCATCCAAGCATGAGAATTTCTCATTCCACCTTCATTGAGCATCTATCCATCATCAAGCTTCATTTCAGCACTCGAAAACTTCACTATTCCATATTTAAGTCCAAATTTGATCCCACGCTGCGTTTTTGCCTGAGGACGTTGCACTTCTAGCTCCTACATGCTATTTTTAAATTGGAGGGAAAAAAACCATCAAAATGTATTCTCTTAGCATTTTACAGGCTTTACCATCTCATTGGAAAGTAAGTGGACATTTTTCACCTCTCTTGTGCATCACTTTCCTTAGAAATTTCAGTGAAAATCCCTCTCCTAGGGTTTCACTATGCTTTTGGTTTCCATGAATGTTTTCTTAATCAGAGTGGTAAAATACATAGATTTTCTACCCTTTCACCCTCACCTATACCTCACATACCTCCCCTAAACATCTCCCATACCCTTTTCCCTCATTTCCTTCATTTTCCCTAAAAACCATAGCTATGTTGTGCTTTTAGTAGATTCCTAGCCTAGGGCTGTGTTTTTCCCTTTCCACGCCCTCAGGCTTATTATTTTCACAAACTTCGACCTCCCTACACTCCCTAACATACACTATTACCACTTAGAATTTTCCCAAGAATTTTGTAAGTCCCTAAGCCCTGTATTCCCTTCCCTCAATTCAAAATTCCCTTTTTCCATGTTTTTCACCCTACCCTACCTTCCTACCTAGCTAGGATTTTACCATGGAGAATGAAACCATGGAAAATGAGAAGAAAAAATACAAAAAAGGTGGACAAGTTTCCAGGTTTTAGCCAACTCAGACCCAAGAAATCATGGCCTCACCTTTCATCAAGAAATCCTTTGCAGATGTGGACTGCCTTAGTTTTTGTGAAAGGATTCAAGAGGCAGGTTGGCATGCCAAATTGACAAGTCTCTTTGCCACTGGTTTTAGGAGGGATAAGGCCAACATAGCAGCGGTTGACTTCACCATTTCAGAAAATGTCATAGCCTTAGCCATAGGTATCCCTAACCATGTAGAAATTTGGTATAAAGGGATGGATTTAGACATTAAGAATTGAAAGGTTTTCTGAAAGCCATACTACAAAAATGATCCTATGCACATCTTTCCATTCAGACAATTTCTTGACAGGTATGCTCCTCTAATGAAGATGATCATGAAGTACTTTACCTATAAAGGGAAGTTTTCAAGTCTATATCAGTATCACATTAGGCTACTGATGCATTTCACAATAATTAAACCTCTCAATCTACCTCACTACCTATGCAGAAGTCTTGTCAATATGAAAGAGAAGGTACAGAGCAAAGCGAAATATCACCAAGCTAACCTTTTTCAATATGGCTTGATCAAAGTTATTGTTTTACATCAGATTTCACGGATCAACCTACCTTGGGAGGCATTCATACAATCAACTTCTATTTTGTGTGCTACTAGTCACCCTACTAGTCAAGGTACTCCATTAGCACCCCCAAGGCCATAATAGGTTGGCTATTCAAGAAAAAAAATAGATGTTGTAAAGAAAAATAAGGCATATATCCTAGAGACCTATAAGAAGGGTAAAATACTAATTTTTTCCCTAGTGATCTCTAAAGAGGTGTCTACACCTAGAACTCTAACTAGGTCACAAACTAGACAAATGCTAAGAAAACTACAGTTGAGCATGTTCAAGAAGAAAAGGAGCAGTCACCTACGCATGTATTTGACTCACCCTTGTAGAAAAATGAGGGTGAGAAGGCACCCTTTGAATTTGACATGGAAAACCTAGTAGAGCATCAGAAAAAAAAATTCAGTAGAGCAAATAATACAAGAGCAAAAAGCAGAAATAAGAGAGCTTAAGGTAAATATTTCAAAAGAAAATTTCATGATTTCATTTTTACAACAGGAGAATAGCCATCTTAAGATAAACCAACTTTTGTCAAGAAAAACTAGGGCAGATTTGGTGGTAGAGGATGATAAAGGTAAGAAATTGAATGATGTTGATCAAATTGAGGATAAGGATGTTCAAATGAAGCTAAGGAGGCCAATGACAAGAGGACTATTTAGACAAAAAGATCAGGGAAGTGAGCTATCTTCTCCCCTAGGTCAAGATTATTTTGATGACATGATTGCAGCTGAAATTGGACAAGATAAAGAATTTTGGCTTGATAGGGTTAATCCACACCTGGATATGCTTTTGAAGAAGGCCAGTAGAAACACCAGGCTACAAAGACACATGGCAAGGCATTACTTCACCAAGAACCAAATTTGCAGGATTAGGGTTAGGAATTTGAAGAGAAATCTAAAGAAAACCCTAAGTAAGCTAAAGAAGAGAGACAACCTTGACCTGCTTGCTGATGCATCATTGATTTCATAATCCATGACTTAGAATTCAAAAGAAAGGATTTGGAAACAAAATTTTGAAATTTTTGGCAAAATTTGAAGTTTTTTGGATTTTTGACAATTTTTGGAATTAATGGTGTGCAGAAGCGCAGCGAGGTCACTCTTCTCTTCTTCTCAGAGCATATAAATGAGGTAAAACTTTCATGGTTGGATATATATTGATTATTAAATCTCATATATGTACCCCCCTTGCCATGTCAGCTCACCATTTGGGAGAAAAATTCAAAAAATAGGTCAAAAAAGAGGCTTATTCCACCTTTTCAAACCCCTCGCTGTGCTTCTGGAGTAGCTGTGGGAAATTGAGTTTTTGGGTGCCATGGAGGATGAATTTTGCAGGTCTAAGGGTTCAGGAGGTTAGTAGACATTCAGTTCTATCTTCGGATTCTTTCAGTTCAAAAAAATCATCAAGGGAAGCTCCTCAAAATTTCTTTCCAAGCAGCACATTGCGCTTCTTTCAAACACGTTGCACTTCTAAGAAAGCACATTGCGCTTTTGAAAAAATGTACTTTTTTGAGTTTTGACAATCAAGGTCAAGTTTTCATGGTGTAATTTGTCATTTTATGCTTTTATATGATGTAATTAATTGTAATAGAGCTTTTGAAAGACAATTTGATGTAAATTTGATGGTCATTAATGCCTGTAAAGTCAGTCAAAGGCTAATGGAGAGTTAGTCCTAACCTCCCTAGTTTTAGGTTTGGTTAGATATATTAGTGTGATTAGCTCCTATCTTGATGGATTCGGCCCCTGAGAGAGGTTAATTTGGTTTTTTATCTATATGTAGCTATTTTGAACTCAGATTCAAGGTTGGATATCCGTTAATTAAAGGCTTGGAGCTGGTGTATAGTATATTTTTGCAGAAATACAAGACAACTGCAGCTATAGTTTTTGGATTCATGTGGTATGCCCTCAGTAGCAATTTTTTTCTTCTATTTAATCATTATATTTAATTTTTAGTTTTCCTTAATCCATTAGCATGCTTTCAGTGATTGTCTCATGAGGTGTTAAACAAAATTCATAGGTTGTATGTTCTGTTTTTTATGAGATTCTCATTTTGTGTCTCTTTTCTTCTGATAAATGAACTCATAAACCCTATGCTAATTTTTATCTCTCTGTATTTCTACCCTATACCAGAATGAGAACTCAAAACTTTTATTGAACATACCTACCTTTCCCCATTATATCCCTGAAACTGAATCATTAGAAACCCTGACCTAGTTCCCAAGACCTTCGAGTGTGATCCAGAAAACCCTAAAAATCAAACCCTCACTGAGTTCATTACCTAGCCTAATATCAATTTCTTCATCCAGTCGCTTAGTTGGTTGTGATATTATAGAGATAGCCTCTCTTATTTGGTAGGGCTAGCTACCAAGTCGAAAGTGGTCTGAGGTTACCTCCTTCGGTCTCCTTTCTCAACCTTGGGAAACTATGGAGGATAACATCTTTGGTGCCATTACCAGGGAACAAAAGGTTTCATCTTCTTCAGGAAATATTGTTCATGTTGTAGATCTAATTACTAATGGTGGACAATTATCAAACACAACAAGGTTGAAATCATCCACCTGGTGACTCCATATAGTTTCAGGTTGATCTAAAGACACCACTTGCGACTCATGGAGACTCCACTTCTCACTGATCAGGTTTCTTACTAAAACTAAATGACAGGGGATGTGGAAAACCATGTATATTGTGAACTTATAAAAGGGTTCAGGGATCAATTAGTGGATTTCCAAATTGATGAAGATTTTTCAACGACCTTACTTCATTGGTTGAGATCTACCAAGTTTTCTCCTTAAGGTAAAACCTGTTTCTTTGAATTATTTGTTGAAAGGTTTGAGAAAGAGATTGGTCTTTTAGATGTTCAAATTCAATCATCTAATTTCCAAGATCCTAAATAGTTCTTGGAAACTCTCCCTCCTCCCAAAAAAGAAACAATAGTGGTGCATTTTGATGTTGAAATTGAGGATTTTTTTTAAATTAAATATGATGATTTGTATCTGAAACTGTATGATGATAAAGAAAGCATATGTGGAATACCCAAACATGATCATAAAATTGCAGAATACTTCTAAAATCAAGAAATAGGTCATGTCTTTCATGATCCCATAGCTATCTATATCGAGGAGTTTTTCACCACCGAGTCCAAATTAGGTTCCATTGCCTCCCATGTTTTTCATGATCTCATAGCTCTCCGTTGTGAAGATCAAAATTACAATCAATTTCTAGTGCCCTTACAAGCTCTGGTTCTATTTTTTGTTAAAAACAGTGAAGGAGCCAAGGTATTGGATCAAATTTTTGATTGGCTATATTAGATATTTTATACTGCTTGAAGTCAAGCATTTGGTGTTAGAGTATAATTATAGGTACATAAATAAGCTTAATAGGTAAACATATTTTCAACATTCAACATTTTAGTGTGCAGCAAGATTGTCAGTTTTCAGTTTTCAGTTATCAGCTTCAGTTTCAACAGGTGTAGATTTAGTTTTCACCCTAGATTGCAGTTTGGTTTTAGTTTTAGAGTAAGTCGGCTTAAAGGTTGTGGGGTAAAATTTTGGGATCAACTCAATGTGACTCCATTTCACAATAGATGAGGCTAGCTATTCTATGGTGTTCTTGACAGGTCCTAAAGGAGCTGCCATCCCCAACTGGAGCCAATGTTAGTGTCTCTGAGTCACCAGTGATCAAATGTACTCTTTCAATGTCTGATAGGGTCATTGGTGGTTGTCTAGGTCATGATACTCCCTCCACTTTCTCATGGTTGTCATCACTCATCATGTTCATGTCATCATTCAGGTGTCTTGGGTCATGGAGCAGTTAATATGTCATCATTTAGGTCGTGGTCTAGGATTTCACTTGATTTTTTATTATAAGGTTAGTCATAAAAAGAAAAAAGATTCATGTGCATCACTTTCGTCATCATTAAAGGGAGTTAGAAGCTTAGGAACAAAATCAATAAAGGTAAAAGTAACATTTTCATTTCAAAATATCATGTTGCAGTCACATCATCTCATTTCTCAAAGTGACATATGATGTCATGCTATCATCACAAGAAAAATCTGAATTTTCAACCAACAAAGCACCATCCAAGCATGCCAATTGCTCATTTCACCTTCATTTAGCATCTATCCAACATCAATCTTCATTTCAGCACTCAGAAACTTCACCATTCCATATTTAAGCCCAAATTTTCACCCACACTGCGTTTTTGCCTGAGGACGTTTTGCTTCTAGCTCCTAGATTAAATTTTTAAATTGGTGGGAAAAAAAGCATCAAAATGGATTTTCTCAACATTTTACAAGTTTCAACATCTCCTTGGCAAGTAAGTGGACATTTTTCACCTCTCTTGCGCATCATTTCCTTATAAATTTCAGTGAAAATCCCTTTCCTAGGGTTTCGTTGTACTTTTGGTTTCCATGAATGTTTTCTTAAACACAATGGTAAAACACCTATATTTTCTACCGTTTCACCCTCACCTATACCTCACATACCTCCCATAAACATTTCCCATACCCTTTTCCCTCATTTCCTTCATTTTCCCTATAAACCCTAGATACATTGTGCTTTTGGTAGATTCCTAGCCTAGGGCTGTGTTTTTCCATTTTCATACCCTCCCCTCATTCTTTTCACAAAATACCACCTCCCTACACTCCCTAACATACATTATTACCCCTTATAATTTTCCCAAGTATTATCTAAGTCCCTAACCCCTCCATTCCCTTTCCTCAATTCAAAATTCCCCTTTTCCCTGTTTTTCACCTACCCTACCTTCCTACCTAGCTAGGGTTTTACCATAGAGAGTGAAACCATGGAAAATTAGAAGAAAAAGTAAAAAAAAGGTGGAAATTTTTCCAAGTTTGAGCCAACTCAGACCCAATAAATCATGGCCTCACCTTTCATCAATAAATCCTTTGTAGATGGGGGCTGCCTTATTTTTTGTGAAAGGATTCAAGAGGAAGGTTTCCATGCCAAATTGACAAGTCTCTTTTCCACCAGTTTTAGGAGGGATAATGCCAGCATAGCAGGGGTTGAATTCACCATTTCAGCAGATTCCATAACATCAGCCATAAGTATATGTAACCATGGAGAAATATAGTTTAAAGGGATGGATTTAGACATTAAGAATTACAAGGTTTTCTGAAAGCCATACTACAAAAATGCTCCTACACACATATTTCCATTTAGACAATTTCTTGACATGTATGCTCCTCTAATGAAGATGATCATTAAGTAATTTACCTATGAAGGGAGTTTTTCAAGACTATATTAGTATCACATCAGGCTACTGATGCATTTCACAGCAATTAAACCTCTCAATCTACCTCACTATCTATGCAAAAGTCTTGTCAAGATGACAGAGAAGGTACAAAGCAAAGGGTAATATCACCAATCTAACCTATTTCACCATGGCTTGGTTGAAGCCATTGTTTTACATCAAATTTCATAGATCAACCTACCTTGGGAGGCATTCATGCAATCAACTTCTCTTTTGTCTGCTACTAGTCAACCTAGGAGTCAAGGTACTCCATTGGTACCCCCAAGGCCACAAAAGGTTGGCTCTTCAAGAAAAATAACAGAGGTTGAAAATGAAACTAAGGTAGATATCACACAGATCTATAAGAAGAGGGAAAGACTAATTTTTCCCCTTGATATATCTAAAGAGGTGTCTATACCTAAAACTCTGACTAGGTCACAAACTAAACAAATGCCTAAGAAAACTACAGTTGAGCATGTTCAAGAAGAAAAGGAGTAGTCACCTAGGCATGTATTTGACTCACCCTTGCAGAAAAATGAGGATGAGAAGGAACCCTTTAAGGTTTACATGGTAGACCTAGTAGAGCATCAGTAAAAACAATCAACAGAGAAAATAATCCAAGAGAAAGAATCAGAAATAAGAGAGCTTAAGGTCAATCTTTCAAAAGAAAATTTAATGATTGCATTTTTACAGCAGGAGAATAGGCAGCTTAAGGTAAACCAACTTTTTCAAGAAAAACTAGGGCATATTTGGTGGCAAAGGATGATAAAGGTAAGGTATTGATTGATTTTGATCATCTTGAGGATAAGTATGTTCAAATGAAGCTAGGAGGCCAATGACAAGAGGACTAGCTAGATAGAAAGATCCAGGAATTGAGTCATCTTATCCCCTAAGTCAAGATGATTTTGATTACATGATTGCAGCTGAGAATGAAGAAGATAAATAATTTTGGCTTTACAGGGTTAATCAACACTTGGAGATGCTTTTGAATGAGGCCAACAAAAACACCAGGCTACAAAGACACATGGAAAGGCATTACTTCATCAGGAACAATATTTATAGGATTAGTGTTAAGAATTTGAATAAAAAGCTAAAGAAAACCCTAAGTAAGCTAAATAAGAGAGAAAAACTTGACCTTATTGATTATGAATCATTGATTGCATAATCCATCACTCAAAATGCAAAAGAAAGGAGTTGGAAACAAATTTTTGAAATTTTGGGCAAAATTTGAAGTTTTCTGGAATTTTGGCAATTTTTGGAATTAATGGTGCATAGAAGCGCAAGGAGATCATGATGCACTTCTTCTCAGAGGCTCTAAATGAGGTCAAACCCACATGGTTGGATATATATTAATGATTACATATTATTTATGTACCCCCTTTTCCATGCCATCTCACCATTTGGGAGAAATAGTCAAAAGATAGGTCAAAAAACATGTTTCTGCCACCTTTTCAGACCCCTTGTTGTGCTTCTGGAGTAATTATGGGAAATTGAGTTTTTGGGTGCCATGGAGGATGAGTTTTGCAGGTTTAATGGTTCAAGAGGCTAGTAGACATCCAGGGTTATCTTTAGCATCTTTATGTTAAGCAAAATCATCAAGAGAAGCTCCTCAAAATTTCCTTCCAAGCAGCACGTTGTGCTTCTATCAAACACGACGTGCTTCTAAGAAAGCATGTTACGCTTCTGAAAACAATGTAATTTTTTTAGTTTTTTCATTCAAGGTCGAGTTTTCATGGTGTAATTTTTCCTTTTATGCTTTTATATGATGTAATTAATTGTAATAGACCTTGTGAAAGACAATTTGATGTAAATTTGATGGTCATTAATGCCCGTAAATTCAGTCAAAGTCTAAATGGAGAGTTAGTTCCTAACCTCCCTATTTTAGGTTAGGTTAGAGAGATTAGTGTGATTAGTTCCTATATTGATGGATTCGACCCCTGAGAGAGGGGAATGTGGTTTTTGGTCTATATGTAGCTAGTTTGAAGTCAGATTCAAGGTTGGACATCAAATAATTAAAGGCTTTGAGCTTGTGTACAATACATTTTTGCAGAAATACACGACAATTGCAACTATTATTTTTGGATTCATGTGGTATGCCCTCAGTAGTAGTGTTTTTATTCTATTTTATTATTATATTTAATTTTTAGTTTTCCTTAATCCATTAGCATGCTTTCAATGATTGTCTCGTGGGGTGTTAAACCAACTTCATAGGTTATATGTTATGTTTTTGATGAGATTCTCATTTTGTGTCTCTTTTCTTTTGATAAATGAACTCATAAACCCTATGATAATTTTGATCTCTCTCTATTTTTACCCTATACCACAATGATAGCTAAAAAGTATTATTGAACATAAGTACCTTGCCCCATTATATCCCTGCAACTGAATTATTAGAAACCCTGAAGTAGTTCCCAAGACCTTTGAGTCTGATCCAGCAAACCCTAAAAATCAAACCCTCACTGAGTTTCATACCTACCCTAATATCAATTTCTCCATCCAATCACTTAGTTGGTTGTGAGATTATAGAGGGAGCCCTCTCTGATTTGGTAGGGCTAGCTACCAAGTTGAAATTGGTCTGAGGTTACCTCCTTCAGTCTCCTTTCTCAGCCTTGGGACGCTATGGAGTTAACATTTTTGGCGTCGTTGCTGGGGAACAAAAGGTTTCATATTCTCTGGGAAAGATTGTTCATGTTGTAGATATAATTACTGATGGTTGACAGTGATCAGACACAGGAAGGCAGAAATCATCCACCTGCCGACTCCACAAAGTTTCAGGTTAATATAAAAACTCCACTAGCGACTCATGGCGACTTTATTGTTCATTGATCAAGTTTCTTAAAAAAACTAGATTACAGGGTATGTGGAAAACCCTATATCTTGCGAAATTATAAAAGAGTTGAAGGATTAGTTAGTGTATTTTCAAATTTATGAAGATTTTTCAACGACCGTACTTCATTTTTTGAGATCTACCAATTTTTATGCTGAAGGTAAAACCTGTTTCTTTGAATTAGTTATTGAAAGGTTTGAGAAGGATATTGAGCGTTTAGATGTTCAAATTCAATTATATAATTTCCAAGATCCTAAATAGTTCTTGGAAACTCTCCCTCCTCCCAAAAAATAAATATTAGTGCTGCATTTTGATGTTGAAATTGAGGTTTGTTTTGACAATAAATCTGATGATTCATATATGAAACTGTATGATGATATAGAAATCATATGTGGAATACCAAAGCATGATCATAAAAATGCATAATACTTTGAAAATCAAGAAATGGATCATGTCTTTCATGATCCCATAACCATCTATATGGAGGGGTTTTTCACCATAGGGTCCCAATTAGGTTACAGTGCCTCCCATGTTTTTCATGATCTCATAGCTCTCTGTTATGAAGATCAATCTTACAATCAGTTTCTAGTGCCCTTAAAATCTCTAGTTCTGATTTTTGTTAAAAATAGTGAAGGAGAAAATGTATTGGATCAAATTTTTGATTGGCTATATTGGATATTTTATATTGATTGAATTCAAGAATTTGGTGTTAGAGTAGAATTATATATACATAAATAATCTTACTTGGTAAGCATCTTTTCAGTATTCATATTTTTAGTGTGTAGTAGAATTGTCAGTTTTCAGTTTTCAGTTTTCAACTTCAGTTTCAGCAGGTGAAAATTTGGTTTTCAGCCTGGATTGTAGTTTTGTTTTGGTTTCAGAGAAAGGAAGTTTAAAGTTTGCATGGTAAAATTTTTGGATCAGCCCAATGTGACTCCATTGCCCAATGGATGAAGCTACCTAGTCTACAGTGTTCTTGACACATCCTCCCCAACTGGAGCCAATTTCAGTGTTTGTGAGTCACCAGTAATCAAATGTACTCTTTCAATGTTTGATAGGGTCCTACATAAAATTTTATAGTTTCAAATAAGTTTTCAAATAAAATTTGATCATTGGTGGTTTTCTAGGTCATGCTACTCCCTCCGCTTGCTCATGGTTATTATCACTCAACATATTCATGTCATCATTCAGGTCTCTTAGGTCATGGAGAAGTTACTATGTAATCATTTGGGTCATGGTCTATCATTTCACTTGATTTTTCATTATAAGGTTAGTCATACAAAAGGAAAAAAGAGTAATGCTCATCACATGAGTCATCATTAAAGGGAGTTAGCAGATTAGAAAAAAAACAATAAAGGTAAAGGTAACATTATCATTTCAAAAGATCATGCTACAGTCACATCATCTCATTTCTCAAAGTGACATATGATGTCATGCTATCATCACAAGAAAAAATCAACTTTTCAACCAATAAAGAACCATCCAAGCATGCCAATTGCTCATTTCACCTTAATTGAGCATCTATCCATCATTAAGCGTCTTTTCAACACTCAAAAACTTCAATATTCCATCTTTAAGCCCAAATTTTCTCCCATGCTACGTTTCAACCTGAGGACATTGCACTTCTATCTCCTAGTTGTGCTTTTTAAATTGGAGGGAAAATAAGAATCGAAAGGGATTCTCTCAGCATTTTACAGGTTTTACAATCTCCTTGTCAAGTAAATGGACATTTTTCATCTCTCTTGTGCATAATTTTCCTTAGAAATTTCAGTGAAAATCCATCTCCTAGGTTTTCATTGCAATTTTGGTTTCCATGAATGTTTTCTTAATCACAGTCGTAAAAAACCTAGGTTTTCTACCCTTTTACCCTCAAGTATACCTCACATATCTCCCCTAAAAATTTCCCATACCATTTTCCCTCATTTCCTTGATTTTCCCTATAAACCCTAGCTACGTTGTGCTTTTGGCAGATTCCTAGCCTAGGGCTGTGTTTTTCCATTTTCACACCCTCCCCTCATTATTTTCACAAAATTCCACCTCCCTACACTCCCTAACATAAATTATTACCCCTTATAAGTTTTCCAATAATTATCTAAGTCCCTAACCCCTCCATTCCCTTACCTCAATTCAACAATCCTTTTTTCCCTGTTTTTCACCCTACCCTACCCTCCTACCTAGCTAGTGTTTTACCATTGAGAGTGAAACCATGGACAATGAGAAGAAAAATTAAAATAAAGGTGGAAAATTTTCCAGGTTTGATCAAACTCACACCCAAGAAATCATGGCCTCGCCTTTCATCAAGAAATCCTTTGCAGTTGTGGGTTGCCTTATTTTTTGTGAAAGGATTCAAGAGGCAGGTTTCCATGCCAAATTGACAAGTCTCTTTTCCACCAGTTTTACGATGGATAAGGAAAACATATCAAGGGCTTACTTCACCATTTTAGAAGATTTCATAGCCTCAACCATAGGTATCCTTGACCATGGAGAAATATGGTTTAAAGGGATGGATTTAGACATTGAGAATTACATGGTTTTCTTAATGCCATACTACAAAAATGCTCCTACACACATATTCTCATTCAGATAATTTCTTGAAAAATATGCTCCTCCAATGAAGATGATAATGAAGTAATTTACCTATGAAGGAAGTTTTTCAAGACTATATTAGTATCACATCAGGCTACTGATGGATTTCAAACAAATTAAACCTCTCAACCTACCTCACTACCTATGCAGAAGTCTTGTCAAGATGACAAAGATGTTACAAATAAAAGGGAAAGATCACCAAGCTAACCTGTTTCTCCATGGCTTGGTCAAATTCATTGTTTTACATCAGCTTTCAAAAATCAACCTACCTTGAGAGTAATTCATGTAATCATCTTCTCTTTTCCCTCCTACTAGTCAAACTAGTAGTCAAAGTACTCGATTGGCACCCCCAAGGCCACAAGAGGTTAGTTCTTCAAGAAAAACAATGGAGGTTGGAAAGAAAAGTAAGGAAAAGATCACACATACCTATAATAAGGGGAAAATAATGATTTTTTCCCCTGAGATATCTAAAGAGGTTTTGAAACCTAGAACTCTGACTAGGTCACAAACTAGACAAATGCATAAGAAAACTATAGTTGAGCATGTTCAAGAAGAAAAGGAGCAATCACCTAGGCATGTATTTGACTCACCCTTGCAGAAAAATGAGGATGAGCAGGCACCCTTTGAGTTTAACATGACAGACCTAGCAGAGGATCAACAAAAAAATTCAACAGAGAAATTAATCCAAGAGCAAGAAGCATAAATAAGATAGCTTAAGGTCAATCTTTCAAAAGAAAATTTCATGATTGTATTTTTACAGCAGGAGAACAAGAAGATTAAGGTAAACCAACTTTTGTCAAGAAAAACTAGGGCATATTTGGTGGTAGAGGATGATAAAGGTAAGGTAGTGATTGATGTTTATCAACTTGAGGATAAGGATGTTCAAATGAAGCCAAGGAGGCCAATGACAAGAGGACTAGCCAGACAGAAAGATCAGGGAAGTGAGCCATATTCTCCCCTATGTCAAGATGATTTGGATGACATGATTGCAGCTGAGATTGAACAAGCTAAAGAATTTTGGCTTGACAGGGTTAGTCAACACCTGCATGTTCTTCTGATTAAGGCCAATAGAAACACCAAGCTACAGAGACACATGGTAAGGAATTACTTCACCAGGAACCAGATTTGTGGGATTAGGGTTAGGAATTTGAAGAAAAAGCTAAATATAAGCCTAAGCAAGTTAAAGAAGAGATAAAACCTTGACCTACTTGTTGTTGCATCATTGATTGCATAATCCATCACTCATAATTCAAAAGAGAGGATCTGGAAACAATTTTTTGAAATTTTGGGTAAAATTTGGAGTTTTTTGGATTTTTGGTAGTTTTTGAAATTAATGGTGCATAGAAGCTCAGTGAGCTCACGTTGCACTTATTCTCAGAGGCTCTAAATGAGGTAAAAAAAGTATGTTTGGATATACATTGAGATTAAATCTCAGATATGTACCCCCTTTTCCATGTTAGCTCACCATTTGGGAGAAAAAGTCCAAAAATAGGTCAAAAAATAGGATACCTTTCGAGACCCCTCCTTGCGCTTTTGGAGACGTTGTGGGAAATTGCGTTTTTGGGTGCCATGGAGGATGATTTTTATAGGTTTAAGGGTTTATGAAGTTATTAGACTTCCAGGGCTATCCTCAACATCTTTTATTTCAACAAAATCATCAAGGGAAGCTCCTCAAAATTTACTTGTAATCACGTTGCACTTCTATCAGAGACATTGCGTTTCTAAGAAAGCACATTGCGCTTTTGACAACAATGTAATTTTTTGAGTTTTTTCAGTCAAGGTTGAGTTTTCATGGTGTAATTTGTCCTTTTATGATTTTACATAATGTAATTAATTGTAATATAGATTGTGAAAGACAATTTGATTTAAATTTGATGGTAATTAATGACTATAAAATCAGTAAAAGGCTAAATGGAGAGTTAGTTCCTAACCTCCCTAGTTTTAGGTTTGGTTAGAGATATTAGTGTGATCAGTTCCTATATTGATGGATTCAACCCCTGAGAGAGGGGAATGTGGTTTTTGGTCTATATGTAGCTAGTTTGAAGTCAGATTGAAGGTTCAGTTAATCAAAGGCTTGGAGCTTTTGTACAGTATATTTTTGCAAAAATACAAGACAATTGTAGCTATTATTTTTGGATTCATGTGGTATGCCTTCAGTAGCAATGTTTTTCTTTTGCTTCATCATTATATTGAATGTTTAGTTTTCCTTAATCCATTAGCATGCTTTTAGTGATTCTATCATGAGGTGTTAAACAAACTTCATAGGTTATATGTTCTGTTTCTTATGAGATTATCATTTTGTGTCGCTTTTCTTCTTATAAATAAGCTCATACACCCTATGCTCATTTTGATCTCTCTTTATTTCTACCCTATACCACAATGACAACTCAAAATTTTTATTGAACATACCTACCTTACCCCATTGTATCCCTACAACTAAATCATTAGAAACCCTAACCTAGTTCCCAAGACCTTTCATTCTGATCCAACAAACCCTAAAAATCAAACCCTCACTAAGTTTCATACCTACCCTAATATCAATTTCTCCCTCTAGTCACTTTGTTGGCTATGATATTACAGAGAGAGCCCTCTTTGATTTGGTAGGGCTAGTTACCAAGTCGAAAGTGGTCTGAGGTTACCTCCGTCGGTCTCGTTTCTTAGCCTTGGGACACTGTGGAGGATAAAAAATACATTGAAAAGTGACTTTATTACATATGGAGATATAAGGAACATCTTCTGGATATTAATGAAGCACTTCAAGATTAATCTTTGTTGTTGCAAGTTGTGTTGATTTACCATAGTTACAACTCTTGTGTAATTCTTTATTTTCCTAGAGAAATATGGACTTGAATTTGCATATGCCTCAGTGGCACTATTTCCCATTTTTAGTGCAAACAAATAAATTATTGAAAGGAATATGTAAGCCCATAAAATATTCTTTGGTAGCATAGGACATGATAAGTTCAAATAGTGACGTGAAGATGTCAATTTAGTTTGCATACCATTTTTGCATGTATTATATGTTGATGTAAATACCCATTCTATAACTAATGGTGATGGAAATATCAATGAAAATTGCTCTGTTGTTGTAAAAAAAGGGAAGTTGAGTTGTCCAACAGTAGAATGAAGAATTAATAAAATATGTTGTACCTAAGAGATAATGTTTGAGAGGGATAATCCAATTATTTATAGTACTATCAAAGGAATTTTTTTTTATGATCATTCCTTAGAATGGCAGGAAATTGGATTTGGAAAAGCATGAATCATTACCATGTGAAATTACTTTACAAAGTAGAGACATGAAATTTAGCTGAAGATCAAATAGGGAAAAAATGAAGGATACTCTTTTTTTTTATTCTTGTGTTTTTTTGTTTTTAATTTGTATTTTGTATTCCATTATGTGGATAATAAAAACCCCTTTGCGGCTACCACTGGATCCACTAAAATAGCATTTGGAACCACATTACTAAAAATCTATCCAAATAATCAACGTTGTGTACAAAATGAAATATATTCGATTTCCCCTTGGTTTGTATCAAGGAAAAATAAAATACGAAAATGAATATATTAATGACCAAAAATATATTCTTCAAATTGGCACCCACCCATTTGAAAGCAGGATTTCAAGACAAATACCTAATGTTGAATATATAAATAGGAAATATGATGCCTACTTTCCATAATAGAGTAAGGAAATAGTGGATAACGACTCTGAGTTAATATCAACTATGTATTTTGAACATAGCTACACTTTGAGGGCATCCTCTTCAAGACATTTTCTAAGGCACAAGTAAGGTTGATTTCTAATTTATTTATCGATCCATGAATTTGAAACCTCCTTGGAATTGCACATAGTCTGTTGGAAGAAGTTAGCTGGCTTGGTTCAAATATCTTTATATATATATATATATATATATATATATATATATATATATATATATATATATATATAATTCTAGCAGAGAAGGCCCCATTAAAATGATATACTGCAAGCAATATTCTGTTAAAAGCAAAAGACATCAAGACGAACTGAGCTTGTATTCCATATAAATACTAATTACATGGTTCACATGTATTAAGCTCATAGAGGATGAAGATGTTAATCTTAGTAAAAAATATTGTTTTTTCCTTGGTATGTTCCATGAGTTACACTCCATGCAAGAGCACTCTAAAGAGTGTTGTGACCACACAAGTTGAAAGATCCCTAGAGCTAAACCTTGATTTCCTGTTGTTATAGCATCATTTCTCACCTTGACATGATTCATGATTGCTACATGGCTTTATGGGCACCCATTCCTACAGACTTGGACAAATTCACTTAAAAACAGTGGAAAATCCTCCATACGCGACTATGCCCGTGTTTTTCCGCGTGTATACGCGAGTACGGCTAGACTTTTCCGCGTATGCCATTTTAATGATTAAAAAATATATAAAAATCCCTAATTTCGCGCTGGGTTGATGGTTACTCAGGTAGTTCAACCACCCCAGCCCGTGGCCAACTGTTTCCAACTGCTGAAACTACTTGGAGGGACTATAAAAAGACCTCATGTGTGTGGCCTAAGGGAGAGAGAGAAAGTATTGATATTATACTCTGTTGGTTCCCTATCCAAGTCTGATTCCCCGTGCCTCCTGCACTTTCCCAGTTCATTTCAGGAAACCCTTGTTTCCTTGAGATACACATCCCTTTATATGGTATCTCGTATGCACTCATTTGGAAGGAGTCTTAGCGAGGCAAGGGCTGGACGGATCCGGACGACGGTCTGCGAAGGCCTTGGAAGGATCAGGTGATCTCTCCACTTACTTTTGTACGTACTATTTTTATAATACAGAAGTATCATGCTGTTCCCGAAGTAAACGTGTTAGTGTGTGCTTTAATGTATGAAGAATATTTGTTATACAAGCATTTATGATGATTTATTTAATGTTTTATATGAATCTCGCTAACATATAGAGTAGAAATATCTTTGTACAACTTGTCCTTTGTGCTGGTTTCTTCTTGTATTTCAGGTGAAAGAGGAAGGACGGTTGCAGGGAGTTTGAACTCCACGTGGATCTACTTCAAACGTAGGACCAGCGGGTAAACCTCTCGTTCTGCTCTATTTCGTTTTCATGACTGTGCATGATCGTGTGAGTCTCTGTTAAATAGTACGCCCCTGCTCTGTGGAGGTTGAATCCCAACCAACCTCTAGGGTGTTAAATCCCCGAAACAGAACTGGCGACTCAGCTGGGGATCACATTTTTGTGATTCTCCTGTTGGGTTGTTTCAGCTGTTTGGTAGGTTGCCAACAGTTTCTTCTGTCTTTTACAGTCCAGTTTGTTTTCTTGCAGTCAGTTTGAAGCTTTTATACCTTTCCCAGGCTTGTACTTTTTATTTTTCATTATCTTTCTTTGTATACGCAGTTTTTCTTGCACACAGTCGCGTATACCCGCGAGTTTGTGTAGAAGGATCCGCGTACACGCGGATTTCCCTCGACACAGACGCGTATACACGCCGGTTGCATAGCTGCAAGGTCGCGTATACCTAGGCTGAATTTGAAATTTCAAGATTCTGGTGTTTTTGGTCCTGTTTCACGTCAGGAGGTCCAGGTTTGGCGTTGTTCTTTGTAGCTCACTGAGTGTGGATAAGTGGTTTTGCAGTCTTGCTTTCTTGCCCGATTCCGATCTTTGGCTAAGTGTTGGTCGCTGGTGTGCTAGCACTCATTGTTTAGTCTCCAGATCGCTTCTTTGAAGCTCTTATTGCTCGCTTATCGAACAGAGCTTGCTCATTGACTCGTCCCGTTCTTTGTGTTAGCTTTGCATTGAAGCTGTGCTTGTTTTTATCGTTTTCTTGAGTTTCATAAGCTAGGGTTTTGTTGCATTTTTCGAAGATCTTTTCTTGTTTCTTTGGAGTTTTGTGTTGCAACGAATTTGCACTATTTCTCTTGGCCGTTTGATTGAGTTTTTAG